>CM034147.1:609191220-609211337 GCA_019776745.2 Taxus chinensis
CCCCTTTAAAATCATTAAAATCATGAAAGTCATGATTGGCTTGTGGCAGCAGGGGTGTAATTGAGATAGTTGCATAGCTTCCTTTTGGGTACAAAAATGATCTTTGCTAGCACAATTTAATGACCCTTTGAAGTTTTCCTTCCTTGGCTCGAAAATTTGGAAAAATTTTCCCTAGTGGGCCCCGCGGCCAGAAAAATTCCCTTTAAAAATCCATAGAAAAGAAAATTGAAAAACAATTCTTAGGGAATATTTTTAAAATTTCCTCCGCCAGTCCACAGCCAATCAGAGGCTGCCACATGTCCTCACAAGGCAACGATAGAGGCATGGAATATTTTTCTTCCTCGGGATTTTTAAAAAATTTTGGGAAAATTTTACCTTTTTCCCCCGTCTGCCCACAATCCCGTATCCTTTGGGTATTGCCACGTGGCAGCATGGGGTGTTAGCATAGGGGGCGGAACCCTTACAACCTTTATTGTTTCTTGAATTTTTATTTTGTAATTTTTTTTAAAGGAACCCCCGTGGCCCCGCACTCCTACCCTTGCCTTGGTGTAATCCCCTCTACAGACTCATAGCCCCATGCGTGCCTTTTACCCCTTATCTACCCCTCAGAAAAATTTCCCAAACTCTTTTGCTGCCCTGCCCTTCCCTCATTTTCTCCCCCACTTGACTAGTTGAGCACCGCGTGTCCATGACGGACCCGTGGATGTGTGGATGTAATTTGGATTTTCCTCCCGCACAAGAATAAAATTTCAACACCACCCCGAGACCTGCTAACCCAGAAAATGGGCTTCCTTCCCCACTTGACACGTGTCCATTTTGGGAAAAATTGACTCCTAAGGCCCACTGGTCCATAACTGGAGTTTTACAAGGAGTAAGGAGGACTTCTTTATATCGTCGAAAAGGTGAAAAAATTTCCTATCCAATGGAAATGATTTACGGAAATTTTGAATGCGTTAAGTGTGATAAAAATCAAGTTGGAACTCTGAGCCTGTTAGAGAGTGGGTATGGGGTTTAATTTACCCCCTAAACCTAACCAAAACTTCTAACCCTAAAATTTGGACCTTGTGACCTCTGATAATTATAATAAAGTAAAACTATGTTCTAGTAGATTTAACTTGTTCTGGAACCTGTTAGTGACAATTATTGTCTTGCAACCTGGTTGTGGACACTTCTAATAAAAAAATATTCCTTAATTTTCTTGAATAACCCTAGGTTGTTTCTTGGACCTCAAGTGGGTTGTTTTAATGGGCATCACACTTGGTATTAGAGCATTGGTTCAAAATCTTGGACCATTGGGCACACTAGAAAACTTGGGACATGAAACTTAAACCTAGTACATGTTTACTTCTAGAAAAACAACTTAGTTTAGAAATTACATATTTTTAGTAAAGATGAAAATTGAATAAAACTTAGAAAAATGAACTAACTCTCACTTTTGTCTATGCAAGAGGCACAGGCAGGGTAGGGGGAATTTTCACATAGACTCAGACTTACTGCCACCACCACCACCACCACCACCAAATCATGGTTGTAGCAGCCATCCTACCCCAGATTTTACAGACTCTTTGGGATGTTAATGTCACTCTACGCAGAGGATTAGGAGGAGAACATGTAGGCAGTCATGATAGGTCCCCTTCCATTGAGGGTCAGGTCCCCAATCATGATAGGCCCCCTTCCATAGAGGAGATAACTCCCATGCAAAGTTAGCTAGGGAAAAGTCACCACAAAGGGGATAAGGTGACCATATTTTAGAGAATAGAGAGAGGTCTTGAAGCATTAGACTTAGGGATGAGCATGTAGAGAGACCTAGGGGCCATTAGACCATAGCTATATATCACATCAGGGAGATCTTAAGCTTCGACCATCACATTACTCAGGTAACACAGGTGGATTTTAGGCAGAGGCCTGGCTAGTGAGGTTAAGCGGTTTCTTCAAGATTTGTACTTTTTCTAGCAACATAAAAGCTCATGTTGTGATCCATATACTAAGGGATGGAGTAGGAGTATGGTGGAGGACAGAGGAGCAGAAGCTCCATGTTGATTATGAGATAGTGACCTAGGAGTTATTCGAGGAGAGATTTAGGAGTAGATATTTATCACAGAGGTTCATACAATAGAAGATTAATGAGTTCCATGACCTTCGATAGGCAACTCTTTCAGTAGTAGAGTATGAGAGTAGAGTTCTGGATCTACTACAGTATGTAGAGTACATGCAGGATGAGTAGGTGTAGATTCACAGGTTCATCTAAGGCCTGAATTTAGACATTGGAGGTGTCGTTCAGATCCATTGTTCACAGAAATTAGCTGAGGTCATTGAGAAGGCCTATATAGTAAAGGAGACTCATGGGAAGACCCAAAAAGATAGAGACCGAGTCCGAAGCCACATACAACAGATGCAGGATGGTAGATCAAGGGAATCAGTACCACTTCCTCATGGTGGACGATGTTCAGCACAATAATCATTTAGACCATAGCAGCAACAGTCTCGCCCACCTCATAGACCTCCACAGAGAGCTGATGTATAGAGAGGTCGGAGTATGGGGTCTCCTCCTATTGGTCCCATCAGGACATAGGGTAGACCTAGAGCTCAGTCAGTGGGAGCTCGCCAATAGAGACCTCAGCAAACCATAGCTGGATCATTGAGATCCATGCCGTAGATTTCTAGGGCACCTACTGGAGGTGCTACTCATTGGGGAGGATCAGGAGGGTGTTTTGGTTGTGGATTTACTGGACACTTTTAGAGAGACTACCCACAGAACCCTAACAACAAGGGTAAGACATAGATCTCAGAACCAGCTGTTGGTGACATGGATGTAGCCACAAGATTTATGTAGCAGTTGAGAACCACCAGGCAGAACATCAGAGCACAGTTATTGAGACTACAGGTAGCATTGGTGGTATTCCTACCTTTGTATTGTTTGATTATGGATCTTTTGATTCTTTCATTACACCATATTTAGTAGAGCAATGCAAGCTATTGGCAGTTAGGTAGGGTCTTAGTTGGGATATCGAGATGGATTCTAGAGCCAAGATCTTTGTAGACTCCTTATTTAAGGAGTGTGTAGTGGATTTGAGACCTTTCACATCTACCTCAGATCTCTGTATCCTTCCTTTGGGATCGTATGGAGTCATTTTGGGTATGGATTGGTTATCTACACACAGGGCTAGGATGGATTGTTACCACAAGTTTATATCTTGTGCAGATGATTTGGGAGTTGAGTTGGTGATTTTTGGGGTCAGTAGACCCATTTCAATTCACACCATCTCTGCTATGTAGCTTAAGCGGTGTGTGTGAAAAGGTTGCCAAACGTATGTTTTTATAGTTAGTGATAGATTTGAGGATGGGTCTAGTGGACAATCACTAGATGATCATCCCATTTTGAGAGAGTTTGTAGATGTATTTCCAGGGGAGCTATCGAGGTTGCCACCCCCACGTGAGATTGATTTTCATATAGATCTAGTTCCTAGAGCAGAGCCTATCTCACAAGCACCTTATCAGATGACCACCCCAGAGCTCTGTGAACTTAAGTTATAGCTTGAGGGCCTTTTGGAGAAAGACCTTATCCATCCTAGTATATCCCCTTAGGGTGCACCTGCGATCTTTGTGAAGAAGAAGGATGGATCCTTGCGGTTGTGTATATATTAGCACCAGTAGAACAAGGTAACGATCAAGAATTGTTATCCCCTTCCACATATTAATGACTTGTTTGATCAGATGAAGGGACCCACCATTTTCTCTAAGATTTATCTTAAGTCAGGCTACCATCGGCTGGGGATTTTAGAGGTGGAAATTCATAAGACCACCTTCCACATGAGATATGGGTACTATGAGTTCATAGTGGTGCTTTTTGGTTTGACTAATGCCCTGCAGTGTTTATGAGTTTGATGAATGGGGTATTCAGAACCTTTTAGATCACTCACTTCATGCTCATCTTCCTGATGAAATTTTGATATACTCATGTACACGTGAGGAGCACGAGGGGCACCTTCGACAGGTTCTCCAGTGTCTTTGTGAGCAGCAGCTTTATGGGAACTTGGAGAAGTGTGCTTTCTTCTAGATAGAGGTGCAGTATTTGGGTCATATTATTTCTGGGGAGGTATCACAGTCAATCCTTCCAAGATTAGAGCCATTATGGATTGGCCAGCACCCACACTAGTGACCGAGGTGTGCAGCTTCATGGGTTTAGTAGGATACTACTAGAGATTTGTTCAGGACTTCTCTCAGATTGCGCACCCTATCACTTCCCTTCAGAGGAAAGGGAAGAAGTTTGTTTGGATGGACAGATGTGAGTAGGCCTTCAGGACACTGAAGGAGTGCCTCACTACTAGCAACACCCATTCTTGCAGTGCCGGATCCACAGGGTGAGTTCTTTGTTTGCACAGATGCTTCTTTAGCAGGGCTTGGAGGTGTGTTGATGCAGGATGGCAGGGTTGTAGCTTTTGAGTCTCGCAAACTCAAGGATCATGAGCTTAATTATCCTACCCATGATCTTGAGCTTGTGGTAGTTGTGCATGCTTTGGTTAGATGGAGACATTTTCTTCTTGGACAGAGATTCACACTCAGGACAGATCATTTGAGTCTTCGCCACCACCTCTTCGCAGCCCAATCTAAATGCTCGTCATGGCATGTTGGATGGAGTTGCTTTGTGAGTATGACATGGAGATAGAAGCATGTGAAGGGGAAGGAGAATGTGGTAGCAGATGCTCTCAGTAGATGGAGACATGTGGCTATGGCCACTACAGTGAGCACAGATTTACGGAGCAGGATTCTTCAGCAGCTTCCTCTTGACAGCAGCTTCTATGACAGTACGAGCAGAGATCGAGTCACAGAGACCCCTTGAGGGGAAGTTTGATGGTTTCACCTTAGAGGTAGATGGTCTTCTCAGGCACAGAGGAGGTAGGATATATGTTCCCAGAGATGGAGGCTTGAGGGTAGGACATCTTGGTACCGAGGCACATCGTGCACCCTATTCAGCCCATCCTGGGGTGAAGAAGATGCATGCCACTTTGAGACAGTTGTATCACTGGAGAGGACTTCATCGAGATGTGGCTCAGTTTGTGTCATGGTGTTTAGAGTGCCAGAGGGTTAAGGCCAAGCATCAGCATCCAGCAGGTCTTCTTTATCCTCATGCCATACCGGAATGGAAGTGGGACACCATTTCCATGGATTTCATTGTTGGGCTACCTATGTCGAGATATCACCACGATGCCATTATGGTCACGGTTGATAAATTGACAAAAGTGGCTCACTTTTCTGGTGAAGACCACTTATACAGCTAGAGCAGTGGCACGAGTATATTTGGATGAGATTGTCAGGTTGCACGGGATTCCATAGAAGATCATTTGTGACCATGATCCTTTGTACACTTCACATTTCTGGACTACCATGCAGTATGTCCTCGGGATGAGGATTAATTTCAGCACAACATATCATCACCCTGAGACAGATGGATAGACCAAGTGAGTGAATCAGATTTTAGAGGATATGCTCAGGATGTATGTGATGGATCAGTCAGTCTAAGTGGGAGGAGTACCTGTACTTAGTGGAGTTTTCCTACAATAATAGTTTTCAGAGTTCTATAGGCATGGCTCCTTTTCAGGCATTATATGGTAGAGAGTGCAGGACACCCCTTAGCTGGGACAGGTTGGAGGATAGAGTATCTCTTGGACCAGCTCTTTTGTAGGACACATGGAGCAGTAGGTAGTGTTGATCAGGCAGAGATTGCAGGAGGCACAGGACAGGCAGAAGAAGTATGCGGATCAGCATAGGATTGATCATATTTTGATGTGGGCATGAAGGTGTTCCTTCATGTTAGACCACACAAGAGCCCTATCCACTATGGAAAAGGTTCTAAGTTAGCTCCTAGATTCATTGGTCCTTTTGAGATCTTGGAGCGTATCGGCCCTTTGGCCTACCGTCTAGCATTACCACCCAGCTTGTCTCATGTACATGATGTGTTTCATGTTTCTGTCCTTAGGAGGTACATTGCAGATCCTTCTCATGTGTTGGACTGGACATCATTGCAGGTGTAGGATCAGGGGTAGGTGATGGTGGCCCATCCATGTATCATAGATGTAGGACCCTGGGCCTTTGAGGCAGAGAGATTGATCAGGTATGGGTACAGTGGGATAGATATGATGAGACTGCAGCCACTTGGGAGGATGCTACTATGTTACGAGTGCAGTTTCCACATTTTTCAGTGACTTCTAGGAGGAAGTCGAGTCTAAGGGGAGGGGGATGTAGTGCCCACTTCCCTTTGACACATTTTAGATACTGATTTTGATACTATTGATCATATTATGGACACTATTATGTTTTGTTTTAGTATGATGGTTAGATGTTAGATCATGGATTAGTATTGATCTTGATTCAGTTATTATGCATTGATGATTATTAGAGACATTTATATATGGATGATGATATATTGTTTGACATGGACATATTATAGATGTTGATTTGGACTTATGATATTTGGATATTTGAGTCTGGTCTAGTATAGAGATTTTGATGATGATGATATAGTTGATTTATTAAATTAAATGATGATAATGTTGAATTCTTGATATTTGTTGTGATTTGTGTGTTTAGATATTTTGAAATTTTTTATATATTTTGGATGTTCTGATATGGCCACGAGGCTGAAGGAGGTATTTGCATTTTGCAGGTTAAAAATCACAACAATGTCGGGGGACTGGAGACAACCATATTGAAATTCTAGTGTGAAATCAACAAGGTCACCATGGCAACTTTTATGTGTTTGTGTGTGTTGTGTTATGTTAGGAATTCCCATGGGGGGGGGATTTCCATTATATGTGACCATGGGATATGTGTTTTATTTTGTGTTCCTTTTTATTATTGTTGTATGTATGTTTTTTATTTGTAATGTGTTCTTTTTTTAATTAATTTAAATGTGATGGATTTAATGTGAGAGTCATATAGTTTAACTTTTATTTAAATTTAATTGGGATGTGGAATGTAAAGTAATAAAATTGTTGTTATTTAAATTAATTGGGATGTATGAATGTTAATAAATAATCATTGGTCAAAAGAGTGTGTAAGTTATATTAAATGTTGTAAAGAATGTGTAAGGTAATGTGTAAAGAAATGTAAGAGTATGTAAGGCTGATTTTGGAAGGTCAAACACTCCATCTTTTATGAAATTCGAATTTGACCTTGGAGGCCAAATTTGGAGGCTTGTGGGACAAGTTAAACTTGTCCCCACACTCTCTAAAAATCCACCAACCATGCCTATGGTTTTGGAGGTTAAATATAGGCATTTTATAAAGCATTTTGAAATGACTATGTGTAAGTTTTAATTGCACTTCCCTTACATATTTTTAATGCAGTCCCTTTTAAAGTATGGGTTAATTTTGAGAGTGTGTAAGTTTTGTCATTTTTATTTTATTGTGATTTGTTGTTGATGTTGATTTTCTCTTGGGGATGAGGAAAAATGATGTGGCATCCCACTTGGATCCACATCATCCTCTCTCTTCCCTCTCCTATAAAATTGAAGCTTCTTCTTTTGGGGGTTGTTGAAACTTTTTTTTCCTTCTGGGGGGGCAATTTTTTTTTATTGTTTTGGAGCTTGCTTTTGTGGAGAGTTTGGAATTTTTTTTGCTTGCTTAACCTTGTTGTTTTGGACTGCATTTTTTGCTCTTTGAAGGCTGTGTGTTTTGGAAAAAACTCCATTATGGAGAGGTAGGATCTGGAGCTCCTTTTTTATTATTTTTTTTTTTTTCTTTTCTTGCATGCATGAATGAAATGGTGAATGTGTTTGTTTTCTTGGCTGGTTGGGTAGAATGCTTAGGGCAAGGTGTAGGAGAAGGCTATGGGGATTTCATGGGGGGCATAAGGGATTGCCAATGGCACTTGTTTTTTTTGGAGGGAGTTTTGGTTTGGGATCCACCTAGGAAAAGAAACTGCTTGCATTTCTTACTCTTGGGGGGGGGGGGGCATAAGGGATAAACTTTGGGGGGGGGGGGGGGGGCATAAGGAGGGGTTGGGAGATATAAGGTTTTTATGGGGTTTGATATGTTTATTGGTGGTATGCATTTTGGTGGATGCCCAATTCCAAATTGGGAGGCATAAGGAGAGTTCCCCATAGTTCTTGCTCTTGCTCTTTGGCTTGTTTTGATCAAGCCTATGTATTGTGTGTAATTTGCAAATGCAGTTGGGAACTACTGTCTTGTTTTGGACTATGTATTTTTTAATGTATGCATATGAAAATGTGAATGTTGCTTGTATGTGAAAGAAGCCTTGTTGCCATGTGTTGATGTTCATGCTCCATTTCAATATGGTTGGGGCTCGGGGGCCAATGGGGAAAGATGGCTTCTCTTTTCCCATTGGATGTCTTGGTTGGGTTGGGTGGAGAGCGTTGCCTTTCCCCCTTCCTTGTTGTGATCAAGTTGAAAAAAGAAGAAGAAATCAGCATGCTGCTGTTTTGGAGAGAGAATTTTACAGTTTTGACAGTCCTATCTCTTGAGAAAAATTCAATTGTAACCTTTCCCACTTTGAGTGGATGAATGTATATTATAAATGTTGTAATGTGAAGTGCATTGCATTGTAAATGGAAAGATTGTAATTGCATTGAGGAATGTAAAGAAGAATTACATTTTTTTTTTTTGGAAAAAAATAAAAGGATTTTATCAGCTTTGTAATTTGTAGTTTGAAACCAAATTGGAAAAAGTGTTAAGTTGTAAAAGTGTTATTTGAATTTGAATGAAAAAGGAATTGAATTACATTCTTTTTCAAATTGTATTGTAATTTTAAATTGAATTGTTGTCAAAAAAATGAATCTGTTGTGTTTGAAAAGAACGTACGTATGAGAAAACTAAATTGTATTGTTTCATTTGAATTGTGCATTCAAATTGAAATCTGAATGTAAATTAATTTAATTTATGAATTGATGGTTGTCTTAATCAATTAAATGTATTTGAGACTAAGCTTAGGAATCACATGCACATCCAAATTACCAAAAAAAAACAAATGAAAAATTTAAAAGAAACAGTTCACTGTTTTTAAAACTCAAATCTGGCAATGCATTTTTTAATAAAAATGAGCAGTTTGACTTTACACTCAACAATAAGATATGAAACTTTGAATTTTTATTACTTAAGACTTAAGGAACCAAATTCACTAAAAACAGTCAAGAATGATCTCTAAAACTCAAGGAATTTCAAATTAGAACTTGCATAACCGTTTTTTTTCCCGTCAAACTGTTGGAAAAAATAAACTTGCAAATAAATGAACAAATTGACTTCACTAAAACACTCTAAACCCTCCCTAGATGATCCTCCATGTTTGACATGTTGAGAGAGGAGGAGTTCAAAATTTTTTTATCAAAATTATAAGTTGGAAAAATTGCCAGTTTTGATATTAAAACCCTGAGATCTATTTCTTAAAATTGACCTTCAAAAACTTCATCAAAATCAAAATTGATGATTTTTGTGCAAAGAGGACTCCGAGAGCTTTCTGGAAAGTCCTTGTTTTCCCAAAACTGACTTTTCTATCAAAAGTTATGGCCATTTGAGTTTTTTACTTCAAAATGGCCATCCAAAAATTAATCTAACTATAAAAAAAAAAATTTAACTTTGGAAAAATTTCCCCAAAAAGTCCGTGGCCCCGCAACCCTTCAACCAATCACATGATGCCATGTGGCACTTTGGAGGGGTGGATCTTTTTGAAAACTTAACTTTTTTGAAAATTTGACTTGGGAAAATGGGAAAATTTTTTTTTCCCCCGCGCCCCCCCCAGCAGCAATCACGTGCTGACACGTGGCTTGGTGGGGGCGCGGAATAAATTTGAAAACTTAGAATTTTAACTCTTTTGGAAAAAAATTACTTTTTTCTCCATGGCCCCGCACCCCCATAGCCAATCAGGCACTGACACGTTTCCTAACGGATGTGTGAGCCCGTGCAAGTCTTTTTTATTTTTAAACATTTTTGGCACAAAACATAAATCTCTTCGTCGCTTCACCGACCCGCGTCCAATCACAGGATGCCACGTGGCCTTTTTAGAAAAATCGGAGGTATGAAGGCAAATTTTCATTTGGGAAATTTAATTTTGACCATGGGAAAAATTCCCAATATTTTCCCACGACCCGTTGGCCCCCGTCCAATCACATGCTGACATGTGGCATGGGTTTCTCCCTGGCGGAGGCACGCGTCCATTTCCGCCTTTGGGCTTTTGGCTTACAAACTCCAAATCCTAAAATTCCCCACTTTTTCCTGCACCAACAAGAGGGGCCACATGTCCTCCCAATCAAACCCGTAGGCGCGTGGAGGAGTTTTGCACTTTTGTGCTCAAAGAGGAAAAAAATTTCACCCTAAGCCCACGGACCTCCCTAAGGGAAAATTTCACCCCATAACTCCGTCGGGCCATAACTTGAGATTTACAAGGAGTTAGGAAGACTTCTTTATATGGTTGGAAAGGTGAGATAATTTCCTATCCAATGGGCATGATTTAGGAAAGTTTTTTGATTACTCTAATTGTATGAAAAATCAAGTTGAACCTTGTAATCCTGTTAGGGCAGAGATGAGTGAGATTTCACTCTCCTAACCTAAGTGATGAATCTAACTTCTTGTTTTGACCTTGTGCCTTGTTGATAATAGTTTCTATATTAATTAATACAAGTCAATCTTGATTTTTAAACCTAAATCAGGGTTTGTGCTAATTGAGATCTTGTGACCTTCCTTACTAACACTTTTAATAAAAAAAAAATATTCCATAATTTTCCTAGCTAATCCTAGTTTGTTTCTTGGTCTCAAGTGGTAGTTTGAAGCGGGAATTACAGTTTCTAGTTCAATAGTCACTTTATAAAACATTATTCTTATTTATGTAATTAATGTTCGAAGTTAATTATTCCATTAATATCCTCCTATAATAATAATTCATCCTTTTTATGGAATTTAGTTAGGAACATTCTAAAGCTGAAAACGGTTGAGATTAATATCTTATAAAGTGAAATCATTAGGTGAACCCAACTTTCTAATTGAGTATCATATTCCTAACCCTTTTGGCCTTAGGATTTCATCTGGTATTTATGTATGATTTACTTTAGTTCCCATATGCTTTCCTTCTATGCACTACTAGTGTAGTGCTCATATTTATAATCAATCTATTAAACATATTGAGATTTCACCTCCTACTCGCAAGCATTGTAGTGCAATAGATTCTTTTATTTCATGTTTCTAGCTCTCTCTTTGATCCACCCTCATGTGAGGTTCCCTTGCATGAAATTAAAACCAACAGTGAACACTCCTATGACTATGATCATGATGAGAGTAAAATGTAGATCAAGTTCAAGTTGAACTCTTATCTAATTTTTTGTGTTCAACTTCATGTTAATTCACATCATGTTGAGCATATTATCAAGATTTTCCTTGTTAATCTTTGTCATGATCAAAAATGTTTGGTCTCATCCCATATATAGTACCCCATATATGTTGTGCCCACTTCTTTGGGGACACCTAACATTCCTATCCAAAATGTATTTGTTGGAGCTTAAATTTGTACCCATCCCAAATTACAAGAATCTAGGGCTTTGAGGCAACATGGGACTATCTCCAAGTTGTGGGACTCAAACTGATACAGACCTTTAGAGAAGGATGACTTCCTCTACTTACTTCTAATGTTAAACTACTCCTAAGAATTAAAATGCAACTATCTATCTCTACTCTAACTTTCCAAGGGACCAGCGTGAGAAGGAGATGAATAAAACAAAAACCTAAACTAGAGAAGGTGATAGCACCAAAAATAAAGGGATAAATACTTCAGTAAGAGAGAAAAAAAAAAAAGATGATAATGAAGAGGGTGGAAATGAAATCCAAAATTCAAAACTACGTCTGGAACCACTTTCACGATGCGTAATAGACATAGATTCTACACATACAACACACTTGTGAATGAATGAAAGGAAATTAAATGCAATAAAACAACAGCTAAGGTGGAAATGAGCCATCAAAAAATATTTTATTGCTTAAATATTGTACATAGATCATCAAAATACAGGAGGAAGATGCAAAACATTTACATAATCATATTCCAAGGCATACGACCCTTAGAATGCTTGTGCAAAACAAAATGATGCCCTCACATTCCCAAAGTATCCAAAACTAAAACTAGGCATCACTTTATAATATATAGAAAAGTGGAAGAAAAAGAAAAAAAAGAAAAGAGAGGGAAATTTGAATTTATCCTTCTACTAACCAACCACCTTCATTAAATTTTCTGGAAAGGTTTGAGCAGCTATACAAAATCCATTTTCCTTTTTGAAGAAGGAATGACACCCATACTACATTAAATTTTGGTGGTTGCACCATCTAGAAAATAATTTTTGTGTGTTGGAGATGCCTCCCCTTGCTTCTCCTACCTACCTCCATTTAATTCAAGAAATCTGATTTTATTTTGTAGAGTAGGCTAAGATTTATCAAATGATGCAATATTTGATCATCGGATTCAAATTCATATTCATTTTTGGTTCCACACAAAAAGTTGTCATTTCCCCTTGATACATGGATTTTTTTGTATTAGCTCTACATTGTTTTTTATCTTTGTGGCTTTATCTTCTTTCCTCTTCTCAACCTATGGTCTATCCAATTATCATGCAACTTTGTGTCAACATCTGCATTTTTTTTCCTTCACCCCATGGTCTTTCCTATTTTCTTTTATCCACAACTTTTTCTTTGTTGTATCGTGGCTTGCTAGAAATGTCTGCAGCCTTATTTTATGTCCCATGGTTTCATTCAGACTTCAGAGGCTTCTCACCATTAGCCGCAACCTTCTACTTTGTCTGTGACATGCTAAAAACATTCCCCACAGTCCTCATTTCATCATCACTCGGCTATCCCTGTTGCTCAATTTTTGCAAGGGCACAAAAATGGACAACATTTTTTGTGACTCATTGGGGCCATTTGTGTGCTATATGAGATGATCATTAGCTTGTGGTATCCATTGGACATGGAGTCAATCTGATGATTTGAAAACATGATCCAAACTTTGAACCTTTTCCTTCACCAACCTTGAAACTATGATGAAATTTGTGCACAAGAACATCTTCAAGAAACTAGACTGTGCAAAGCACTTAGGGAAAGAAACCTATACTACCAACAATGTAATGTGTTGAAAGCACTTGGAGGAATTGAAATCCTAAACTACTTATATACAAGATGCATGAAATAACTTAATGAGAGGCTTTGAGATGAATCCCATTGAGTGGGATTTGAAGCACATTCCCATCAAGATCAAATAACTCAAATGAGTTTGCCACCATGTAAGCGGTGATGATGTATGGTCCAATATAAATAGCATCAAATATAGAGTGTCTCCTTGGTTTAGCTCTATCTGCATCACATTTCAAAACTAGATCTCCAATATTTGAATGTTTGATCTCTAGATTTCATGTCAAACCACCGTTTAATTGATACTTGATGTTGTTTTGACCTGATCATGGCGGCATTCCTATATTCTTCAAGTTCCACCAATTTAGCCACTCAGATATTCCTTTGATCCATGCCTTCAAATTCCAGTTGTTAAGCTAATTCAAGTGAAGGTAATTCTAGTGACAATGGAAACCTTACTTCTTTTCCATATACGAGTTTATAGGGAGAAGTACCAATTTCTTTCTTCACTATTATCCTATCCGTCCAAATAATATTTCTCACTTATATGTGCCATTGTCTTTGGTTGACCTCTATTGTTCTTTTCATGATTCTAATCAGATTCTTGTTGGTGGATTTGTTCAATGAAAATTTACAAAAGCCATTGACATGGGGTAAGAATATATAAAGAAACCCCAAAGGATTTTAACAAACTAGTCAATGGACCATCAAATAAGAAATAAACAAGGATTCATCACTTTGCATGTATTAAACTTGAAGGAAACAAGCAACCTAACATATTTAATAATCCCCTATTCTTGAAATCTTTAACAAACTAACCTAGTAAGGATTCTAACCAATCAATTTGTGATTATGAGGATGGGAGTTCACCATTAATTGCTTCAAGGCCAATGGTTCTTCCCAATTCTTCAATTCTTGTGTGTGTCGTGGAATGGCAAAGCAATAACTCAATAAACAAATGAAATAAGCTCCAAACTCTAAACAAAATGTTATAGTTTATGTTAGAAAGAAGGAGAGTTCTTATAAATGAGAGGGGGTGTCTAGTCCTATTTATAGTTTCCAATTTCAGAAATGGGAGAGTTTTGGTGCATGTGGTACTAAAAAGGAGTCAAAATTTAATTAGTAATTCAAAGTAAGATTTGAATAGGCTTAGAAGAGGTTAATAATGGTTTAGGGTAAATAACCTAGGTCTAGGCTAATTAATCTTGCTTAGAGAGGAATTAGGGTTTTGAGAGGGTTATGAGAGGTCTAAATCAAATCTAATGAAATGGATTGATAGTCTATGAAGTTAGTGGAATAATTCTAAAAGGGGAATGAGAATATGGTTTAGCCAATAAGGGACTATAATAGCCTACTTAATTAGATTACAAAAGGAATATGACCAAAAGAGTGTCGTAAAAGGGGAGTCCAATAGGTTTAACTAATGGTATGTTGTCAATTTCCAAGAAGGAGAATAGTTAGTGAAATATTAGGAATAATAGTGCTTTGATCAAACTAAAAGTGTATACATTTTCCCCTCTTTGGGGTGACATAGGCTACATCACTTTAAATAAAGTAGACAAGAATAAATGAGTAGAAAATTTTTGAAGGGGTAGAAGAAAAATTAGCAGGGTAAAGAATGCCCCTCAAGTGTCGATGGGGTGACGAAAAAACTTGATCGATGATCGAAAAGAGAACAGAAGAAAGATAATTGTAAAGATAAGATTAGAGAACAATGAGAAAAATGGATATTGAGCTATCCACAAATGAGTGTAAATAATTTTTAAATCATCATTTTTCTTAGCATCCTCATCATCGGTCCTTATTAAAATGTAAGCATACAACAAAAGCATAAAATGACATGAAAAGACAAGAAATAAACAATTTTCCATTGCTAAAACAACAACTCCATGCAATATACAAACATGAAATGCAATACGAGGAAGTAAATAAACTCACCTAACATGGAAATAAGTACAATCACACACACTCAAATCAACAACGTTTAAGACAATTGCACAAATAATTTGTTATCGAGATGTAGTCCTAAATTTTTTGATAAATGAAAAGGGTTTAAAATGATTCCCTAAGGAATTTTTATAGGTAAGGGAAAGGATGGAGGACAATTGGGTCCAATGGAAAAGCAATGTGCATGATGAAAATAGTACTAGGCAACTGATAGTGCCCTAGAGCACAAATGAAGTAAGCAATGTATCTTTTGCAAATGATTGTAGAGTTAGGTGATCTGCGAGTCATCGTTTCAAAACATGTGAAAACTAATAAAACTACACAATAATAAATAAAACCCTGAATATTATAATATTGAATTTAGAAATCATCTGGAATATCTTTACATAGATGGAGCATACAATTTATAGTGTTTGATCTCCTACAAAGGTGGAGTCAAACTTCATCGTCAATCCCTCATATCTCTCTCCATGAATCTCTCATATTTATCCCTTAATATCTCACACATCCCTTTATTATCTCACATACCAAAATAGCTACGTGATTTTTTTCTCACAACTCACCAATAATAAAATCATTGACAACTATATTATTAATATGAGTTTTATAAAATCATTATTAATAATATTACATTTTATTTAATAATGTTACATAATATTTTGGTAACATTCACTCCCCTATTGTTAGCATTATTAGTTCCCAATATACACTCCCCTAATGTTGACATTATAGAAACAACAATCACACTTCCTTCTACAATTTTTGTCCATGCGTGCTCATGATGTAGATGGTTTTGTAGGTCAAACCAAAAACCTAAAACAAAGGAATGGTTTTACAGGACAACCAACAACCCAAATATCATGTCGTTGCTTTTCCTTTGTGCTTTCATATGTCCACTATATTTCCTTCAGGGAATATGTAGGAAACCAATGCTTATAAATACAAATTGAATAGAGGGAAAATTTGAACATTGAGGCCATGTTCTAGTTCCCCCCTCAATGTGAACATTTCACTTATTCAAATAGGAACTCTGAAATCACATTGTAAATCTGAAACAAAAGAAAACACTCATTCACACACACATTTGCCACCATAGCTTTATGTGGCCCTATCGTTGGTGACTAACAAGATGTTGATTGACCTCCAGCCTCCATTACCTCCATCCTCCATGAGTGTTGTTACTTACTCAGCAAATTGGACCATGGAGCTCAAATTTGCACCAAATTTTTTCGATGCATCTTCCCCACAAATCTTCGCTTTGGTTCTGGAATTCCAAAGTGGGGGTCTGTAGGCAGTAGCCCCCACTGGGGTCAAGAGGTAGCACCCTTTGCAGGGTCCTAGGGAAATTCCTTGGGCGTGCTCCTTATCGTGATATAGGGTGGGGTTAAGGGGCTTAGCCCCCAAAGCTAGGTATATTTTCCTACTTTGAATTCATCAAAAATATCATTAGAACTACAATATTATTCATCTTATTCTCCCAAAAATTAAAAGTTGGGTAACACCAAAAATGCATCTGTGAGGTAACTTTTTTATATTTTCACAATATTTGACTCTTTGAATTTTTTATAATGGACCCAAAAAATACTGGACTTTTTACAATGACTCAAAACTTACACTCAAATTTGAGAAGGACAACACTTGGCTTTGACACAAAACAATGACTATCAATATTTATAACAAACTCCACAAATGATTTTGATTCTTTTATAAACAATACTTGACCCACTAATTATAATACCATTATAAGATGACAATTTTAATAACACAAAATGACATACGGGACTTAAATGGCTTAAAAATGAAAAAATGTGAATGAAAAAAATTAGATGAACACTTAAATTTGGTGGACGAAGCTAATGTTAACAGAGACATATAATGAATGGGAAAAAATATAAATTTTTTTTGGACAACTTACTAGACAAAGAATCCAATAGATTTAACCATATACTATAAAAACATTACCACTTTCAACGTATACACTTAGAATATATCGACTCACAAATCTTTTACAAATAAATATGTATAAGACTTGACTATGGTAGATTGTTCAACTCAATTGCACGTGGAAGGAATATGGCGAAGAATCGAACCTGATTAGCTGAAAAATATGTATAGAATTCACAGTAATAAATGAGGTGAGTTGTGGATAGCTGCACTTGATGCAATGGATTGGAAGTAGACTAGATTTTGTGATAACAACGAAATTAATTCAGATTTCTAACCACCAACTTTGCTGAGCATTCATGTGTATGATATTTCTACAATTTTTTGATGGTCTTGAAGCATGTGGGAAGGTTTGATGAGTGTAGACACCTATAATTACGCCTAAGCACTTTAAATACTTAAATTGTGCTAATTATCCCATTTCTCGCAAATCAACCACATATCGTCAAAGGCACTCATTTTCCCTCATATCATCATTAATTAATTACACTAAGCTAATTAATTAAGTTGCCTATCCAACAAATACCCTAATTAACGACCTTCCGTTAATAAATCACCCCCTTCTACCTAGACTAATTAATTATTATTAATTAATTAGCTTTCCCTTCCATTTAACCAATAAATCAATATTTAATTGATTTAATTCCCCCTTCTAATAGCCTAAATCACACTAATATTCCTCTAATTGGCTTCTATAAGCTTACACCTACCTATTAATTAATCACCTTTGATTAATTAAAATACCCCCCAACTCCCATGACTTGCTAAACATGTATTAAACCCTTCTAAAGTAAGGTTACCTTTAATAAAGCAACCTTATCCATTCCTAATCATGTTTACCTTTATCCCACATTCATGAGAATGTGTTGAATCCTTTATCCTTTGGGCTATATAAAGAGCCCTCCACCTACCTTTTTACTTACACCTAAACTTTCTAAGAGAGTAAATGCAAAGCATATAGCAAAGAGACTAAGAGCTTGCACCTTGCCCTTTTGAGAGTTCATCATCTTGAAGAGTTAAGCCTTTTTCTTAAAGTGATTGGGTCATTATGGGAGGTGTCAAAAGGGTCTTGTAGCCCAACTTTGATTAGCCCCCAATTCCTAGGTTCTTGGAGCATTAAGGACAACTATTTTGATAGCCATGGAGCTTACTTAGGTCCATTCATTTATTTTTTGTTAGAGAATAGAGGAGTTTAGATATTTAGCATTGTTAGTTTCAAAGTTTGTATTGATGAATGCTAGCATCTAACCCTTGTTTAAATTCTTATCATGATGGTGTTTATGCTTTGTTTTAGCTAAATTGTAGAACTATTTTAGGTGGTAGTTCTTGCTTCATTTGATTTAGCATTAAGCAAAGTATACATGCACACATTTGGCACGCCCGGTGGGACTTACTCCATTGTCCTTTGCACTTAATTTCAAGTTTTTGTAGTTAAGTTTTATTTTTTGGTTACTAAACCCTCTTTTACACATGTTGATCTAACTTGTTTTTTTAACATGTTTTGTTGAGTTTGCATGTGTTGGGTCTTCCTTGTAGGTATGAAGGAGGTGAAGTGCTGTCAAATTTGTGAATTGAGGGGAAAATTTCAAGATTTCTCCATGTTTTCATTTTTAGAGCTTACTTTTTCAACATTCTACATGCTAGTTTTTGTCAATTTCTTGAAGATTTTAAATTCTTGAGCATGTAGGTTAGTGTTTGATAGTGCTGAGTCTTCTATTTACATATTAATGTGGTGGGTTGCTGTCAAAATTTAATCTTGGGTGAGAAAATTTCAAGATTTCATCATGTTTTCATTTTTTAAGCTTACTTTTTCAACATTTTACATGCTAGTTTTGTCAATTTCTTGAAAATTTTCAATTCTTGAGCATGTAGGTTAGTGTTTGATAGTGCTGAGTCTTATATTTACATATTAATGTGGTGGGTTGCTGTCAAAATTTGGTGTTGGTGAGAAAATTTCAAGATTTCATCATGTTTTCATTTTTAGAGCTTATGTTGGTGAGAAAATTTCAAGATTTCATCATGTTTTCATTTTTAGAGCTTACTTTTTCATCATTCTACATGCTAGTTTTGTCAATTTCTTGAAAATCTTAAATTCTTGAGCATGTATGTTAATGTTTGATAGCGTTGAGTCTTCTATTCATATATTAATGTGATGGGTTGTTGTCAAAATTGAATCTTGGTTGGAAAAAATTTGCCCATTTTGCATATTAAGGGACGTTTTTTTTGACATTTTTTAAGTGCATGTCAAGTGCATACCGCATGAGGCATAAGAGCATATGCGTAACCCATCTTCCGAAGGCCATAACTTTTGCTCCCGACCTCGAAATGACTCCATTTTTTTTGCGTTGGAAAGGTATTGAAGTTAACTGTGCAATGAAAACATAAATTCGGGATTTACACTTACAAAAGTTGTAGGTTTTTCTGTTATTTTAAAACTGGTCATTTTCTAACATGTCTAATGTTTTGATGAATGTTGTATTTCCATGCTTACTCGATTTAGATCAAAGCATGTGTATGCTCTTCTCTTGCACCTTTTGGTGATCTAGAGAATCAAAAACAACTTTGATCTATATCTTTTTAACATTGGGATTAAACTTGGAAATTTAATTATTCATTTTGCTTAAGGGAATGAACCTTTTACAAAGCATTTTTCAACGGTCCTTTGATTTGAAGTTTTCCATTTCTATATAGTTGGGCTAAAAGTTTGTGTATGCTCTTCTCTTGCACCTTAGGGTGATCTTGAGAATCAAAAGCAACTTTAGTCTTCATTTTATAACATTTGGTAAATTGGGAAACTTCATCTTTCACTTTTGGTTTAAGGGAATAAACCTTTTACAAAGCATTTTTCAATGGTCCTTTGATTTGAAGTTTTCCATTTCTATATGGTTGGGATAAAGTTTGTGTATGCTCTTCTCTTACACCTTAGGGTGATATTAATAATCAAAAATAACTTTAGTCTTCATTTTATAACATTTGGTAAATTGGAAACTTCATCTTTCACTTTTGGTTTAGGGGAATGAACATTTAGTAAGAATTTTATATGGTTCATTGATTGAAAATATTTTCTTTACTTTTTAGTTGGATTATTTGTTGTGTATGCTCTTCTCT
>CM034147.1:609211837-609216837 GCA_019776745.2 Taxus chinensis
CGCTACTATGCCACAATTTGGACCACTTTCCCTCCAAAGGTATGGTGGAAAAATACATATCCATCTGCACACTTCCTCCTATAATTTTTTCCCATTTCCTTGACAACAACATTGCCCACTTAGTAGGACACTCAACAATAACAACAATCATTATCAAGCATTTATCAAGGTAAGTAGCAAACTGTACAATCAAACCTCTTACATAACCAAAAATAGGTACCTCCATGTAATCCCTGACATAACATTTCCCAAAAGCAACAGTTATCTTTATACCTAATTCATTCATTACTGTTAGTGGCATGATATTACATGAAGCACCAAAATCAAACATAAAATTATGCAGAATCCACCCATTGAAAATTAGAGTGGTGAAGAAAGGATCCACATCCAACATAATCTCTACAAGGGAGGTACACAAATAGACCTTAGGGGATGGTTCTACAACTTCTTCACATTCTTCAATCTCAAACTCAGCAATAGTATGATGAATCACTTTGCTAGCAACAATATCTTCCTTAGCAATAACATCCTGGTTGAAAACCAAATATTCAAATGTTCTTTTTCGATGCTCATGAATCCTAACCATCTCCACTAAAGGGACAATGATTTTCAAATGGTTTAGGATTTGAACCATGTCACAAATAATATATTTAGGCAGGGTTGTATTGGAAGGAAAACTAACTACCTTTTTAGATGGGATATATTCCTTTAAAGTAGGAATAACAGGATGTACTTGTACTTGGATTAGCAACAAGGTTTTTACTTGGTATACATTTTTTAGGAGTATCCTTGGGAACATTATTTAGAATAGGAATTTTGGATTTAGAAGTTGGGGAAGGTCCCTTGACTTGTATGTTCCTTAGGTTATACTCCCTTTCTTAGGTTATAACTACATTTATCAAAAGCTCCATATCCTCCTTGGAAGGGATTTCCCCATCATACCTTATCAGTAATGCTCTTAAATATTCAAATTCATGATTAGGTAATTCAAAAGACTGGGCCATGTCAATTCCAATATTACTTTCAAAAAGGGGAAGAACACACCTTGTTTACATTGGCCCAACAATCACCAACAGTTTGGGCACAAAGAATATTAGTAGAAAATGCACTTTTTCAAGGTTTTATTTATGTTCAAAGACACATGCATCACCAAAATTAGACTCAACAACATTATCATCATCCTGATTTGGCTACCCATAATGAGCATGAGGTAGTAAACATTTATTAAACTAGTCAATGGTGTGTTCCTCTTTTACAGATGCAACTCTTTCTACTAATGGATTAGGGAATGATTTGTTGTATCTAAATGAATGCTTCTTATCAACTTGACCCACATGTATCATTCCTCTGTCATCACCTCTATGACCCCCTTTGGGATGATTCCCAAATTTGTTTTACACTTGATTATGATATTGAATTTGAGGGTTGGGAGACAAAAATTTCTCTATTCTAGCCAACTTGTAAGATATTTCCTTGACTTCTCCAACCATGGTCTTGACTACCTCCTCAAGATCAGTAGATTTACTTGTTTTAGGATTTTCTATATTAACAATTTTAACACCCTCTCTCTTTCAGGGTTTCCCAATAACTTTGATATTATTCTCAATCTAAATTTCCATGGTAAATACCTACCTCAAACTTTTGGGGTTTTTAATCCCTTAGGTAATAAGCAACCTTTTTGTCAAACACCTCAAAATACTTGATTAGACAAGATTCATCACTAGGTCTTAAATTGACTAGTAAATTGTCAAAGTTTTTTTGAACCTTGTGCTAAAATCTTACACACATTCATTAGGGTTATTTTTTATATCTTCAAACTTTAACAAGAGAAACCTGGGGTAATTCCCATCACCATATTAGATCCTAAATGCATTTCTCATTTCTTCCCAAGAATCAATTGACCCTTCAAGCAATGAGTTAAACCATTCTCTAGCATCTTCCTCTATTGTGTGCACAAATAATTATAAAAAAATGTCCTCATATTCAGCTTCATAGTCATCCATGATATTCTAGAATAATTTAAGATGTTTATCACCACTGATGGCATTATTTCCTTGAAACCTAGGCAATCTATTTATAATTTCATGAGGTACTTCATTTGGATAGCTTGACATACCATTAAAATTGATGGGTCTAAAGGCATTGACTCTTAAAGGAGTATAGGGAGGAGGACGCTCCATATTGTTATATAGTGAGCCTTCAGGGGGAGGGATTACAAAGTTATGGGGATTTCTCAAAGGATCAATCTCAAAACCAAAACCTCTATTCTCATTTGTAAATAAATGGATAGGTTCAAGAAATTTCTCACTGAATTTAAGTGCAGAACCTTGTTAGAACAAGGAATGAAGCTGATATCCAAATCTATTTAATTCAAAATTGTCATAAGAGATAAAATAATTTTCAACCAAGGATAAATCACAAAAATTAGAGGGTTGTAAGGCTTTGAATTTTGAGCTTTGACCTTCTACTGGTGTCTAGATCTACTTCTTCCTTCTTTAGGTTATACTTAATTCAGGAAGAAGCTTCTTAGTAGGATATGAATTGAAAGAAGACCTTAACCCATCCAGTTTTACAACATAGAGAGTTATCTGTATGAGATATTAAACAATATAACATTGGCCTAGCCTAGAATAGAGGATGGAGTCACTATTAGAGATTTGTACTCTACAAATGCTAGATTAACTTTGAAGATTGCATTGAAAAGTACTCCAGAAATAGAAAATAAATACCAATTTGATTAACCCTTGTAAAACCCTTATAAGAATCATAGTAATTGATATAACTTGAAGAATTATCATAGAGGAAAATGTTCTAAGCTAAACAATAGATAAATATTAGTTATGCATTCTCTAATAATGCGTGATAATGATGTCAATTGTGTGTTGGTTCCCAATCTAACACCCCATACAAGGAAAATAATGTGAAAGTGGGCAAGGAGAAAAGATAAACCTCTTGATATTTTGTTTTGTAGCTAGGAATGGGTTTATCTCTCTATCTTGACCAAGAATTATGTAAATGAAATGGAGGCATGTGACTAAGGATGTGGTTGTCTTGTTACTTTTTGGTTCTTCCTGAACCAAGGTGAGAGAACCTGAATGGTGGCTTGAAAGGGTGAGGGAGATATTATGCTTAAAACCCATAGACTTGTTAGAACTTCAATCTAGAATAAAATGCAACCACTAAATGTAATTCTCGTTTAATGGAATGGTCACGTAGACATTGTAGACACTTGATACACTAGATGCGAGCCATTGGAGACAAATAATATGTGATCTCAGGCATCATTCAAAATGAATTTGTTGACAACTTGGGGTGAAATTATACTTGAGATGCATATAAAACACACTTGCAATATGTGGGATGGGTGTAATTTGTAGGGAAACACATGTAACATGAGCTGAATTAATGTGATTTGTAAGGGAAAGATGGTAGAATACTTAGTTAGAAAAGGGGGGAAGGTAGATCTAAATGGGGAAAAATATTAATGTCTACCAATTAAGCCTATGATGCCCAGAAAATGTAGAAAATCAGAGATTAAGATGATTTAAATGTCAATGGGGCATTTGCATTCATTAATACCAAATTCCTACAAATACTACCACATGATCTTTGAAATCTTGACTACAAACACTTGTGCATAATATTTACTTCAACTATACAACACCCAAGTTACACTCACGAGTTAGAATAAATCATCCCCAAATAATATTAGAAGAAGGATTTAAAAACTAAGAAAATAATGCAAAACAACACTACAATACTACATTAATTTAGTAACCAACCTATTACAAACACCAAGAAGAATTCCTTTGCATTTAATTGATTCAATAAACATAAGATCACATCAAAACTCACATTCCTTAGCTATAATCTCATACATCTCAAGAATGCCTCTCTGAAACATAGCATACAACTCTAGATATTTCGATTTGACAAGGGAGACATGCACAAGATGCTCTCAATTCCTATTATTGACTTTACAATGTAATCACCTTAGCCTAAACACAAAAATTAGAACCATTAGAATGAAGACATACCTTCATTCTTATACAAAATATTCCCCTCGAGGACTATACCTAGATGCCTTTTTTTGAAACAACCTGAAACCTATAAAAGCTAGGATTGATGTCCATGGTGCACCAGAATGGATGGAGAAGTAGTTCCAACTAAAAATATTCAATATTAATACACCAGGTTAGAGTGGTTCTGAGTGATGATTGAATCCATGTAGAAGGGAGAATATTATTCATAACCAACAAACCATTTTATCCTTTACTACCTTGTCATTAATCTTACATGCACTCTTGGGGAGGAGTCTGTTATGTTTATGCAATCATTCTCAAAATGTCGTTTGCATTTGTAATTATTTGATTTAATCTCTTTAGGAAATCAAAATTGATTATACTTTGCATGGGATATTACAGATATTCCAGACTTAGGAAACACAATTCCACACAAAAATAGCCACATACCACCTTTTCTTGCTCGTGCCTGTAAAAGTGGGTGCTTATTTGGAATTGGTAACGTTGTAGAGGAATTGATAGGAGGAGGTAATGGGGTAATTATTTTTAAAGTTGGTATGACACTAGGTTGGATAGGTGGCTCTTGACTTATTGAAGAAGGAACATTAGTAATTTTGGCATGATGCTCATTAGACACAGAGGGAGCAACTTTGGGAGCCCAGTGGGATTTAACAATTGGAGAGGAGCATATATTAGAATTTTGTATTGAAAATGAAATAAAACCCTGATGCTCCAGGTGCCCAATTCTACATTTTAAAGCATAGAAATCATTTTCATGATGTCCATTAATTTTGTGATAATTGAAAAAGGATGACTTGTGTATTTCGCAAGCCGATAAGGAGGGTGGTAATGAGTAGGTGGCAAGTTGATCAACTGGTGATTGAGGAGATCAAGAAGAATATCATGGTGCTTAGCATTTAGATCAAACTTGAGAGGTGTTGGTAGCGGTAAGACCTTGGCTTCACTTGTATGTGAACA
>CM034147.1:610562959-610870459 GCA_019776745.2 Taxus chinensis
TAATTCTACCATCTAACATCTTCTGAATTTCTGCCAGTATAGTTCCTGAGATCTTTGGATTGTAATGTCTTTGCTTTTTTCTGTACGGCTTCACATCAGGCTTCAAAGGGAATACTGTGCTGTACATCTTGGGCTTGAAGGATTTCAAATCTGCATAAGACCAGGCCAACACATTGATAATTTTCTTCAAAAGTGAAGTGAATCTTACCTTCTCTTCAGGAGAACAACATTTCCCGATATTCACCATCTGAGGTTGATCATACGAACCTAGATTGATTTGATATACTTCAGAGGAAGAAGCTCCTTTGACTTGCCTTTTTGTTTGAATAAAATGATCATGCTTATCGAACAAACCTTCCCAGCAAAACCAGACCTTTCGGTATCTTGTTGCCTTTCAGCTGGATGAATTCACCATCAACAGCTTGATACGGATCTGAAATAGTTTCACGAAAGGCTGATTCCGAACCTTCAAAATATAATTCACTGAAATTGTCAGCCTTTTCTAGAAAAGCCAACACCTGTCGATCATCATTGAACACTTGCCAGTGAGTTGCATTATCTGGGATGCTAGGGCGGTACATAATCTCGATAGAGTATGTATCTTGCTTAAACTGAGGATGAGGAAGAAGAAGAGATGTAGACACGGCCAAAGAATCAGCCTTGTCATTATAATCTCTTAAAACTGCCTTGATAGAAAATGCATCAAAGCATTCTATACTATCCCAAACTTTATTCCGGTAATGTTTCAAACCGATCATTTTTCACCTGATATATACCCCTGACCTGATTGACAATCAGTTCCGCACTCCCTGAACCTTGAGATTTCTGATTCCCTTCTTTTTGGCTAATTCTAATCCTAATAACAGGGCTTCATATTCGGCCATGTTGTTAGTATTATCAAATTGCAACTTGTAAGCTGATGGGAAAATCTCGGAGCTAGGAGATATAAGGACAACACCAGCACCTGATCCAGAGGTTGAGCAGCTACCATCAAATTCGAGCATCCAAATAGCATTGGGATCTTCTTCTTCAACATCTACAATGGGTATCTCTGAAGTCATGAAATAATTCCCAAAGCTAGCATCTTCGAAAAGGATCTGAGCCTTTGGATCATCTGATTTGGTCACCAAATACTTTGCATGTGGTTCAGGATGAAGAACCTGATGAACCCCATTGACCGGGATCTTAGCTTTGGTCCAATCCATATTAATTTCTCCTCTGACATCTTACAAAATCCTCTACCCAAGAGGATATCGTAGGCTGCCAGAATGTCGGCAACCAGAATAGTCATTTTCACTCTCTTCTCAGGAAAGCAACAAATGCAAACTATGTGTCCTTGATTTGACCAATCAGAGGGACTTTTTTAGTTTCCATGGAATAGCACCGTCCATATGACTTAGTCAAAGTAAGCCCAAGGGCATGAGCCACTTTTGCGGGCATAACATTATCAGAGGCCCCTGAGTCAATGATGCAATTGCTGAGTTTGAACCCATTTAGAAGTAGAGACAAATAAAATGGTTCAATCTTTCCTGAGGAAGAAGCAGAGGTCAGATTATTCTGAGGTCGGAGTTGAGTAGGATTTGGAAGGAGACCTTTAGAAGGTGACGGAACAGCCGCTTTACTTCTGATGAACTCAGCCAGCTTTTCAAATTGTTCAGGATTCGACTGAAGGTATTCTACTTCTGACATTTGAATCTTGGTTCTCTTGGCATGATCAATAATGTCAAAAGCAGTATAAGAAGGAATGGTGGTAGGCTCAGTTCTAATTACATGAGCTTTTGCTGAGGCACTGATCTTAGGAGAAGTAGAATAAGGAGCAGCTGCCTTTTAGTAACCTCTCTTTCAGTCTGCGCCGAAATAGGAGTACCCCTCTTAACTATTGATATGGGAGGTTCCTTATTTTTCTCCTTAGTGTTTTTCAAGAGTTTTCCTGGGATTCTGAGATTGGGACCGAGTGAACACAGCAAATGACTAACCATCTGGCTCACATTCATCTTCATCATATTCCAAATACCCAATGCTGGAGTCGCCAGCTGACTCGTCATAAGACTCATCAGCATATCCTGAAGCTTCGAAAGCCTCACGGGAATCTTGTTCTTTTGGTTCTTCGTCTTCTTCAATTAGTTCTACTGTTGCATTGATGGGAGGAGCTTCAATTGCTAGTCTTGGTTGAGCAGGAGTTAACCGTGGCCTATCTCTGGCAGGAGCACCATTGTTGTATTAAAACTCCGTCTAGAAATATCCCGATACGGAACATTGTTCACCTGCTGGGACATTTTCTTCTTCAAAGCAATCAAATCATTAGCCATTTTTTGAAACATAGGATCAGTGTTACCTCGAGAAGAACCTTGATTTTTGAGTTTAGGCACATCTTTCTTGATCCTTCCAGCCAAGATGAGATCATCCTCTATTTCAGTATCCGTTGACTGAGCAGTAGCCAAATCTGGGATAACCGACCTTCTTAATAAAAGCTTATATCAAGAGGTTGAGCATTGATAAAGAAGCATTTTTGGTTTTCCAGAGTAGGAACAGCTATTTCCAGAATCTTCCGGATCAGCTTGTTGAACTTTGCCACGAATTCCTGCATAGGTTCATGCGACTCCTTCTTCATATGCGCGAGCTGAGCTAACAAAGCATGAGAATCTTCAGTTGGTTTGAAACGTGCTTCGAACTTAGTCCGCATGGTAGCCCAGTTTGGGATGCATGCATTCGGGAGGTGATAAAACCATTCAGCTGCTGCTCCCTGCAACGTTTCGACGAAGAGTCAAACGAAAGACATCCTCGTGGGCTACTCTGAGGACACCCGCATGCAACAAAGAAAGATGCAATGTTGCTCATCAGGAAGTTGTTTCCCATCCCCATTGAACGTTGGGAATGTTTTTACGAGATCCACGTGGTAACTCATTCAATGGAGGAGTCAAGGAAAGAGGACCAATAACTGCACCCGAAGGCACATGTTGAACCGCCATCCTTCTGAAAAGAGTGCGTACAGGGATCTGAGTATCAGACAAGAGTAGTGCACGACAAGTTGCAAGATGCTTCCCGTTCCTCAGGGATCTAGTTTCTCTGAACAAGCGAAAGAACTTCTGTTCAGTTAGAGACAATGTTGGTGGGAGAAAAGAAAGACTGTGAAATTGTGTTGTTGCAGTACAATCAAAGAGGGACAATTTACCTTGAGCTCGGCGAGAGCCCGAGTGAAGATCTTACCTGTAGCTTGAACCTCCTAAAAGGGGGGATCTTATTGAAAATAAGCGCACAAAAATATGGAATCGCCAGGACATATACTATTGATCAGTATTCCCCAGCGGAGTCGCCAAAAAACTGTTGGTTGGATATTTTGTCAAACCAAAATATGAGGTTCAACCACAGTATATGGGAAAAAATCCCTCCTCAAAGACAGGTGAGGCTGCCTGCTTATTGCTAATCTAAAACACAGTAAACAATATATACAGTATTCACACTAATCTAACCATTGGGGGTTGGGATGAAATCCCGAAATCCACATTCACACGATTCAAGGATATTGATTTCGTAAATGAACTAGGTTAAAAAATTGTTACGATGAAATAAGTAGAAAGGAAATGGGAGAAACATATTTTCTTTCGAGTAAACACAGAGCACGAAATAATCATACGAGTTTTAGATCATAAATATAATGTCTGAGATAATTGGAAACACTAAGATTCTATGCAAAGAATAGCTTAAGACCATGAACCTAAGAACACTATCTTAAGTAAGATATATTCCACAACACAAAGTCTGCCAAATAATATCAAATCCTATTCTTAAAAGTGATTGAAAGAAAACAAAAAGTTTTTCTTCTTTCCAATAGCCCCTAGATATTCCAAAAATTCTCGACCCTTTGGAATGCAAAATCATCCCTTATTTATAACAAAAAGAAGTAGAGATAAAATAGGGCAGATCCTAAAAAGTAGTAATTTAACTAGAGTTCAGTTTTGCATGATTCTCACGCAGGAGATCAAGTCAAAATATTGATTCAAAAATGTGACAAAACAGAAATGAAAAAGACATGTCAATTTCAAGATTGAAATGACATGAAACATTGAGACTTAGTCTGAATCGTCATCCTTTTCTACTTCCTCTTTTTCTTCCTCCAGCTGAGACTGTTTTCTCTGAAATTCCTGGAACTTCTGAATTATGCCTTGCATTTCATTCTCATCAGGTGCAGTGGAATGATCATTCCAAATTTTGCAGGTCTCATGAATGTCGCTGGCATTACCGGGAAGATTTTTCAATCCTTTGCTGAGTTTCCTTAAGGCCTCCAAAGTATGCTCAACCCTTACAAAATGATCGATGATTTCAAGACCAAATCCTTGTATTGATCCCTGCTGAACAGACTCTCGAATTTGGTTGAAGAGATCATCTACTGATAGGATACCAGAGTTCCCAACTAACACCTTTGGATAAATCTTCAACAACTCTTCTTCCAGATCAGTTTTCCCATCGATCAATTTATCCCTTGATTCTCTCAACTTGCTGCAGGCTTCATTGAGAATCTTTATTCTGAATCTGATGGCCTTGGTCAGCTGGAAATGCTTATCTGTATGTGGAAGAACACCTTCTTCTACCAAGAGATGTGCTGGGATTTGCTTTAATACATGGAGAGCTTCAAAATTCAAATCAAGCTGTCCAATCTCCTGAGATAATTCATCATCCATCTTCTCTCCCTCCTTCTAAATGTCCCCTAAAGACTAATGAACTTTCACAATGTCTTGAATCACTTCCTTCCCCTGTTGGAGCAACCTTTGGATCCATTCATCAACCGCCCTTCCTTATTTGGCAATCTTTTCAATTATGGGCATTGATGAGAAATCGAATCCAACAGAAACAGAAGAAGGTGGTATGGATTCAAGGGGTTGTGAGAGTTTAATCAAAACCTCTTTTAATTGCTCCACTTTTCTCTTAAGCTCATCTCTGTTGTCCTTTGTTTCTTTTAACTTTTGGCATAGCACGTTTATGGAATCCCGTGCATCTTGTTGCGCCACTTCTACTATCACTTTCCCTAGAGCCACCCTAGTTATCTTATAATCAGAGGTTGTTACATCCTCTCTAGTTTTGTCAGCCGATGGAGTGGAAATCTCTGCGAATTTATCTCCTGAAGCATCCACCAAAACCCTTGACACTATTTTGGGTTTCTTGTCTGATTTCGCAGTAGAAGCCTTGAGTGAGCTGAAATCAAAGGCTGGTAGGGGTACAATCAACTTCCTCTTCCTCGGAAGTTTTCTCAAGTAGCCATTGTTGCGTATCAGAGGAAATTTCCCATGCTGTAGTAACTGGTATTCTACTCTCAATAGGAGAAGATTCTACTATTGAAGGGGGAACAGTTGTTAATGTGGTAGTAGATTCAATAAAGAGAGGCACAGGTTGTGGGGGAGTGTTGGTGATCACTTTGGTTCCAGCAGAGACGGATGAGAGTCCAGAGAAAATACCGACCATGCTTGAAGAAGTGGATGGAGAATGAGGAGGTAGGAGTGGTTGTTGAGGGGGAGGCACATATTCAAATTCCAAAGCTTGAGATGTAAGAGACAAGGTCTCTTCGGTTTGATAATCAACAAATGATGAAACCAGAAGTTGGCTTCCTCCTTCTTCCAAATTAATTTCTCCTATTTCTGGTGGTGTTGGTGATTCTCGCACATCCACCGTTTCAGCTGGAGAAATAATTGAAGAGATTTGTCTTTCTTTCCTCTTCTTGACAATCTTGACTTTTATAGGCGCCCTAAAAGATCTCTTGTCCTTTTCCTTTTTGGAGGGCTCCACCTCTGAAGAAGCCAACTTTGAAAACTCATCATCTTTAAAATTCATTCCCCAAGAGGAAATCCATGCTTTGGTACGAGCAAGGATTAGAGGTGACCTATCTATAATAGAGGCCTTCTCGCTGGCTGACCAATCAATAGATGAGAAAACATATTGGTCTTCATTTAGTCCATCATAAGAAGGATCCAAAACACTTTCATTGTCACTCGTTCCTTCTGGCAAATCAGAAAGCTCCAGTGTTTGAATCTCAGCAATAGTTAATCTCCTATTATCTTTCCTGCGAACAGCAACCTCGTTACGTAGATCAACCCAAATATCCTCTATGTTTGGCCTATGCAGATGTTGGGTTCCATATGCTCTGAGCACTCCTCGGACGTCAAAACCATCTCAAGGCTTCATATTCTTTTTCAATTTGTCCTGAAGTTCACATTCAACATTTTTGGCCTTTATTACTGTTGAGCAAGTATATCTCCCAATAGAAATTGGGAAGGACACAACGGCCTTATGTTTGCTTTGTTGGAATTTATGAAAATCCAACAGCTGCCTAACCAATTCTATTAATATCAGTCTATCCCCTGGATAGCGGGGCAGGTGAAAAGGTTCCCCCGAGTACATGACTATCCAAAGATATGTAAACTTCTTGAATTGTAAGAAGATACATCCCCATTTAGAAACTTCGGCCCAAGCCTCGTCTGAGACTCTTGTCTTTCTCAGCTCTGGGTTGATCCGGCAGATATTTTCATAGAAGAAGGCATCATTTACCCTTTTGAAATGTTCTTTAGACCCCTTTTGGTCACTTCAGGGAAACATTTATTAACCGGGTTCACTGTTCTACTTCCCTTAGTATCCAACCCGTGATAGTTCCTCATCCCGGCTGCTGCGTATGCGACATATGAAAGCATATAAAACTTCCCTGTTGACAAGACCGTTGTCATTTGGGAATCAATCTCATTGCTGATGAGAGTGCCCCAGTCAATCCCTTGCTGATTTTTCTTGATGGTGACCATAAATTGATACATCCATCCATGAAATACATTCGATTCGGGCAAGCCAAAAACCCGACTCAGCAGGGTGATAATATCATTGATTTCTTGGATGAAATCACTCCTGGGGATAGTCCTTGGAAATCTAGAGACCGCCGGTTTGGCCTTAATTAGGAAATTTTTGTTTACATCCTTGATGCAGTCTTCCTGATTGCTATCCCAGGCCTTCTGAGCTGACTTGATGTTCAACTCCCCATATTCTTCAAAATTAGGCAATTTTAGGAGATCATCAAAGTAAACTCCATCCAGTCTGATTACTACCTCACCAAACTGACTCCTCACAGAACGAGAAGCCGAGTCATAACTGGATGCACAAGCTAAAATGAATTTCAGACATTAGGCAGACATGGGAAAACCCGCTACGAGAGGCAAGCCACTGTCAGCTATAGCTTTCATCCATGGAGTTTGGGAGGAACTCCTCACCCTACTCCAAAACTCTTCCATGTCTATATTTCCGAGTTCAGTGTCTCTGATGTCATAGTTGCAATCAATGTATGATGGAGATTCCGGCTTCTTGAACTTGTATTTCATTCTGCTAGACTTCTCAGCCTTTTCCTGAGATGGACCAGGGTCCGACATCAAGGACGTTGAACGAAGAAAGGTTCGAAGCTCAGGAGATGTTGGCCACACTGAAAATCCCGATCTGCTGAATATGCTGGAAGAACAAAAGAGTCCGACACGCTGAGGAGGATGTCGGAATATCCTGAAAGTCCGATGTGTTGAAAATGTCAGAACTTCTGAAAAACCCGACACACTTGGTAATGCCGGAACTTTTGGAAAAGTCCGGCACGTCTGATACTGTCGAAACTCAGGGAAAACCTGACGCTTGCGTTGATGACGGGAACTCTAGGAAACCCGGCACTCACTGTGGAGATCGGAACTTTGAGAAACCTCAACGCCTCAAACTTTTGATACACTTCAGGTCTTCGACTCTGCAAAAGAATCTTCAAAACCTGAGAAGAAAAACAGGGTTTTTCATTGAATTCCAAAACATGCAATCTCCTTTTTTGTCATTCATGTTCCATGCATATAATAAAACTTGGAAGAAATAGCACCAAGTGGTAGTCTCAGAAGAGATAAACCCTAGAACCTAAAACCCTTTTCAAAATAACTCCAGAAAGAAGAAGGAAGGAAAACCCTCAAAACTCGGAGAGAAATTGAGAAGAAACCAAGTGCAATCGATCCGTAAAAACCAAGAACAAAGAAGGGAGAAAGAAATACCTTCAATCAGAGAAATGGAAAATCAAAAATAGGTGATTCAATCCGGCAAGGCGAGCTGTCGGGTTTCGAAATCGGAAGAGCATGCCGCGAAAAATCCACAAATTAAAAATAAGTCCGGTAAAAATGACGTGGAAATCCGTGTATTTATAAGAAAATTGGCAATTAATACACTTGGGCTCGGCACGTGCCAATTCACTGACAACTCAGCATGAATGCCATGTCAGCATGTTTGAGAGGTCCAAAAACCCGACACGAGGGGACTTAGTGCAATTCGGGTTTCGGGTATCGGAAAGCATGAGGCACAAAACATGAGGTGTTTAGATGTTACATAGCTCCGAAAACCCGATACAAAGGACTAAGCGGAATTTGGGTATCGGAAAGCATGAGGCGTAAAACATGTTTTTAGGTAAGGCATGTTCCGATGCACCGGAGGTCCGAAAACCTGATTTTAACAATAGGAAGCGGGTTTCGGGTTTCGGAAGACACAAGATATAAAGCATGTTTAAAAATCATGTCGAACTGTTGGTAAAACCCGAAAACCCAAAATTCGCTAAAAGAGGCCATAATGCAAAATCAACTTCAAAAATTTCGTATGGGTTATCTAATCATTTTGTTGTAAACTCAAAACGGAGATAACAAGGTCTTCCTACGATTTAGATGTAGCTACCAAGCATGATGTCTTTACTTGTCTTCCCAATCTAATCCCCTTGATGAAATCAATCCATATAGATACTGTACATCCTTCGATTCATACCATCAACTCTATTACACATGTTCTTCCTTGTGAGGAGATCGGAACCTTGTCCTGAATCAAACACCCTACAATAAAATACCATCACATCCTCATCCTCGTCATCATCCTCATCATTTTTCATAAAACCCCCTCCTTTACCTAAAATCAACATTAAAAAATTAAAAAAAAAAACATTATTTAGGGACTCCACCTTATCATCCATTTTGGGACCTCATTTTTTTTCATAATTTAAATCTAAGGTTTCACCCTTACCATCAATATTAGGACCCCATTCTATATCTCAATATAACATCACATAATCAAACCATATCTCATCCATCAACTATCCCTCGTATTTTTTTGGGAGCTCATCCATCATCAAATTATATCAATCACACATCACACTATCCTTCTTATCAACTTTACAACATCCTCATTATGTTTCAACACCATATAAAATTTATGAATCCACCCCAATCAAAAAATAAGATCTGTCCTACTAAGCATTCTCCCAAATAAAAATCTAAATACAAATCCCTGAAAAGGGCTTACATCAACATCCTCAAGAGACTCATGTAAGATTCTCTTATCACATTACCACCCATCTAAAAACCCAACCCACATACTCAGAAACCTACTTGGTATGATAAAAAAAATCATGTGCCTATAATATAAGTCCAAGTCATAAGATCAAAGAGTTGTAAAGTGCTAAAAACCATAATCCAATGAATCTTCCTCTTCAATGATCTTCTCTTGGAAGAGGACCATCCTAACCCATCATCAACATTACCAATATCTCCACCCTCGTTATTCTCCTCAAGGACATCTGTAAGTCAAGGGGGACATTCTCATTCTACCATTAGCAAGCCTTTGTCAGACATCACTTCAATACCCTCCATTGAAGGTCCTACAATATCATCAACACCTTCCACTAAAGGTCCCTCTATATCTTCAACACTTTCCATTAAATGTCCATCTATCTCTTCAATACCTTCCATTGAAGGTCTATCTATCTCTTCAAAACATTCCGTTGAAGTTCCCTCCATCCCATTACTACCTTCCTTTGAAGGTCCCTTAATCTCGTCAATATCCATACCTTCCCTTAAAGGTCTCTCAATATCATCAGTACCTTCCATTGAAGGTATCTCAATCTTATAAATTTTTACACCTTCCCTTGAATTTCCTTCAACCTCATCAATGTCCATGCCTTCCCCTGAAGATATGTCAGTTTCATCATCATCTACACCTAATTCACTGATAGTGTCCTTACCGACATCATCAGGACTAGGGGTCATATAAACCAAATCTTGACAAACCTTTCTCATGTGATTTCTCTTCAAATTCCATTGAATTTCCTTCATCCCAAATTAGTACAGTTCACCCACCTACATGAATTCAAAACAACATACACAAATAAAAGGTAAAACCAAATCTTTTTCATTTACCCCTCTTCACCAATCCACATTTTTCAATAACTCCTTTGTTAAAAAATCCACATCCCCCTTTGTTTAACATATACTCAATCAATCAAGATCAAAACTTCCATCATCCTAAACTGAAAGATATCATTCCTTTCAACACATGTCATCTCTATCTACCACATTATGTTAGGAGGGATTCTATTTGCTGAGACTTTGAAAACCTTACTTCACACATCTCCCCCTTAACATGTCCTCATCAACCTACCTAATCAAATCCAATCACAATGTCACTACATTAGAATGGAGTAAATATGAAAAATTATCCCCTAGTTAGATCATTCCATATAGTATGGATCAACCTCTGAATGCCTTGTACTTTGTGTCCTTTTTATTGTTAACACATCGACCATCATGATAGTAGTCACATCAAGAGATGTTATTCAATTGTCAGCCAGTCATTTTATAATTATATTGATTTGAATGTATGTGGTTATCCTTCACTATCCTAAATACACCTTGAAGATGAGCACCATGACTCTATTCATTACATCTTTTATTTTGGATAAATTCCTCCTTGGTAAGAACCCCACAATCATTACATCTATCCACCTTGTCTACCAATCAAAAACATGTCTTGGGGCACACATGTGTAGTTTGTGTACACATATTTTCCCCTCCTCGAAACGATCTATTAGGGTTTTTTCCTTAGCTCAAAATGTATGGATGCTTCTTGTCAAAATTCAAACATAGTAGATTGATCCCTCGAGAGACATGTATTCAAAATATCAAATCATTGTAAAAAAGGTAAAAAAGTAGACTGATCCCTTGAAGGATAGCTACCCATCAAAGTCATAGATTGATCCCTCTAAGGACAACTATCTATAAAAATCAAAAGTCAAATACTCAAAATTATAGACCATACCCTCGAAGCATGGCTACCTATGTAAATAAGGCTTCCTGGATTGATCATCCTTCAAAATTAAAATATCAAAAGCATCCTAGGAAAGCTTCCTGCATTAATAAACTTTCCCATTTCAGAAAACTTCCCATGTTTATAATTTTATGTTGAAATATATGTATTTCTCGGGCATTTCACTATGAAACTATTAAAATGAGAACCCTCTTTTCTCACACAACCTACATATGTCAACCCTTCTCATGTCCTAAGAAGGTACACATTTCACTTACAACTATATCTAAGACCCTCTATGTGACTACCCATTATTAGTCATATGCTAACATTTATTGCAAAGGCCAAAAGTGCAAATACCTTTATTCTAATGTTTTCCATCACATATGTATCAAATTTAGTACAAATCAATCAATCAAAATTTTATTTTTGACCATGGTTTTTGAAAAATGTTAAGGTCACTTTAAAATCAAATAACACATCATATCAAAAACATGAATTTAACAACCATCAACCTTGGCACATACACATCTATAAATGTATCTATTATCACATCAACATCATGTCTACATCAACACAATCCTTAGCACATCTCATCATTACGTCATTGTGTGTAAAACATCACATCTGTTCAATCAAATCAAAATTTGTGAACTAGTTTTTTCCTCAAGAGATTTACTTCCCTGATTACTATCAAGACCCCTGTTCTACTTCTTGTAATCCCAAATTTGTGGAAATGTCAAATTATGGTCCTTTGACCTCATCAAATCATCATTGTATCCCTCATTATCAGTAAGTAATATGTCTATAGGACATGAACCCTTTGGATTCCTTATCACTCGACTTCCTAATCTTGAAATCCACCTTTATGGTAACAATAATTTTTGGTACTTTGACCTCGTCAAAGCATCATATTACTGTCATTAAAGTCATATATGAACCCTTTGGTTCCCTTATCACTTAAATTCATGGCCTTGTAAACCCACATTTGTGGAAGCATCCATTATTGGTCCTTTGACCTTGTCAAAATAACATTTCCGTTGTTAATTCATATGTCTATAGGATACAAGTCCTTTGGCTCCCATATCACTCAATTTTTATGATGGCACCTATCTTTTTTCTATACCTTGTCTTGGGGTATTATTCCATCATCCCTCATTAATCCTCATCCTTGTATATTTGCGTCTTTCTCTTCCAAACTAGTTATCAATTCCCTTTTAGGTCATCAATCCATACATCTCATCACATAGTTATGCATCCTTCACCTTTATCACATCTCATTTTTGTCTTGTGGCTTGTCTAAACCCACTCAAAATAAAGGGTAAAATGTAGACACCTAAACTTAGTACCGCTAATTCCTGTGTCAAAGTCTACTAGACCCCCTTCATTATCACATCTATCCTAATCCATATAAAATATGCATCCCTCATCACCCCTCATCTTTATTAAATATATCAACATCAACACCATAATTACCTCACATAAGTCCTTATTTATAACTAAATGTATCAACATAACCTAGGTTATACACTTATAAACCTATACCCTCCATCAATTAATTAAATACTAATACCCACCCCATAACCATAAGTCTTATACTCCACATCCTTCTGTAAATTAAGAGATGATTACATAACCCTTCCCCAAATAATCATTAGTCACATCTACACTCACTCCAGATAAACCCTTCTTACATTAGTTAAATCCTAAAAATCATCTAGAAATATTTCTAGGTGCTAACTTAGGAAAATCCTAAACAAATCTTATCTATTTCATCATCTCCTTAGCTAGCCCAACACATTCTCAAAAAAACCAAAAAAATCATCGAATAGACTGAAATCACATGTGATTTAGGTAATCACCAGAGATTATATAAACTAGTTTTCTAGCCTCCATTAGGGATCCTCAACCTCAACTCACGATTTTCAGGCTAGCTCATAATCTTCCAAAGTTTTCTTGTAACAAGACTTTCCTCAAGGTATCTACATTACATTCCAGTTGTATTATTTCTCTCCTCATCATAGAAAGTAATGAAGTCTAAATATCTCTCAACCTCAACCATATCTGAGGCCATTCAAATGATATCAATGTTTTGTCTACATCTACAATAAACAAATCTTCTAGGTGACATTATTATCTCATCTTCATCAACTACAACAAGGTATGTATCTTATTTTTTATCATCAGTATTTTAATTCACTAATTACAATCACTTACCAATATTTATCCCGAATTCTATAAATTTTTATTTTTTACACAGTAATCATTGGTGATTCCACTAATCATCGACAATGATCATCCAATCGTCAGTGATTCCTATATATCAAAACCAGTGATTCACTATAACTTATGTTTTTCTGACATTAATATTTCAATCCTGATGAACACTCTTCCTTTATCAGTGTCATATCTGAATCCTATCATTATCCTTTGAGCCACACCCAACTTTATCGAATCCATGGATTAATATTTAGATGGCAATAGGTGGTCTTAATCTTACGAGATAACTAGTCATCTACTTATTGCTCATTGTCCATACATCCATTCTACTAGGAACAATACTGACATCCTACATGATCTTGAGTTGTGTGTCATCTAGTGTGCACCTTTGGATAATTTACAGAGCATATAGCTTTGAGTCCACTTAGTCAGATCCCGTGACACTCTAGCATTGAAATGTTAGGAAGCATATGTTATGAGGTCTGGCATCTATAATCAAGTTGACCTATAATTGGTTTGATTAATATCAGTATGAAGCACGAGATTGGAGGATCCTTACAAGGACTTTGAGTTTGAATACAAGGATGAAATTGGCCTCTACTGAGGACTCAGATTCTACGATATGTTTATCACTAGTACGACATCTAGAGAAGAGAATTTAGACTGTATTTGAGTGAAGGAAATCAAAAATACATTGAAAGAAGATAATGTCAAACTATCTTTGAAAAAGGACCAAAATACACTGAAGAAGAGCCATTCAAATTATCTAAGAATTTAGATACAAACTTAGATGTCTAAATTCTGAGCCATAGTTTATACCTTTTATTTCTTGCATTATCTAGATCAACTATGAAGAGTTTGTAATATTTCTAACACAATTATTGCATCACCTCATGGGACTGTTTCGATTGTGATCTGATTCATTATAAATAGCTTATGTTTATATTTTCATACCCACTCTGATCTATGTAAAATCAGATTGACACCCTTGTGAGTAAAGTGCCTTTTATTTAGTGAAGGGACTAGTGCCTTTAGCCAGTTGCTGACAATCCACTATCAGTAGTTTTAATAATCTTTCAGTTTTCCTTCTAGTGTCTATGATCTTCTACTTTTGTTCTAATAGGAAGAGAGCCTGTATCAGTTGTGTTCCTATATAGATTCACAATATCAATCACTGTCAGTCATATCCACGGGTATCACTAAACACCATTCATTATGAGGTTGGTTAGAATGTTATTGTCTTACTTAGTCCAACATGTAATTTGAAGAGATTTAGGCTTCCATTTATTTTCAACATCTTGGCACTCCTAGTGGGATGATTTACTTTATCTCATTTATTTATTCATCTAAAATTTGAAAAAAAAAGTCTTTCATTTGATCCAGAATATCATACTTTCTTGTCACATCTGGTTTTCTGTTTAGTTAATTGCGCATGCGATTTGGATCAATCACTAGTGATTCTTGCAATTTTCACCGATAATTATTCTAAAGTCCTTTTGATTACCTATATAGTTAGCATTCTAATCCTTTATTTTCTACTTTTTCTACTTCTATTTTCTGCTAACCTATTTTGCAAGATTGTTGTTTATTGGAATATTTTGTCTTTGCTTGTTGGATTGCATTAAAAATTGCTAAAAAAGAGAAGCAGTGTTTATCACAGTGAGTCCTAAATCCATATGTCTTTACTTTCAATATTGCATTATCGATTTCTTCATGATCCTCATCAAAATTGACATTTCATTTTCGGTCTTAAAACGAATAATTGCATCCTTCTTGCTTCACATAGTTTTAGTTAGGGAAAATTAATTGGTTGCATTCACTTTGTTTTCTCCCATACACAATCAAATCACTTCAAACATCAAAAATATGTGTTCAAACATTCCTATCTAGGTGGATACCTACTTGGGATTTGATCACCCAAGAAGAGAAACTAAGTCAATTGGTGTTCTGGACTAAGTATTAATACATTGTCTGTCGGTATAATGGCAAAGCACCTGATCACCCTCATCACACTGTAGGACTGTGAAGGGAGGGGGTAAGCCCCAATACGACACTTGTATCAGTAGCAGTCAACAAAAAGTTGGGACTCACGTACCTTTAGATTATATCAAGGACTTCATCCATAAACGTACATAAAACCATCCATAGGTCTTTCCATTTCCTAGGACCTTTGTTATCCATTTTTCACATTTCAGCTTTTACATAATTAAATCAAGATGATATAAAAAAACTCATTCTTCATTTTTTTTGTCTAGTTGTTTGTAATCAACCCACTTAGTTGTTTTGTCATTATTAGGTGAGTTTTTATGTTTGATTACTATTACACATATAACAATAGATAATCGCGAGATAAAAATTCAAACCTTAGGAAACATGTTTACATTGTTATCTACACCATTATCTATAATGATGTCTTCAACAACATTAACTATGTCATTACAACATTATAACTCATTTTATCAACCTTTCACATCTCATTTATCCTCATTTATCTCTGACATGATTCTAGAGCCATCATATATCATCCTATGTCCCTTATGGAACTTCCACCCTTCAGCCAATCCAACAATATTATAACAACCCCATCCAATAAACCTATGATTATTCTTTACAACCAAGCTATTTCAAAATTATTTCTTCTCAATCCCATGTCCAATGTATCCCATCAAGTGGTATTTTTCACATCTCATAATTTATTACCATCCTTATCATAATCTCAATATCCCCCATGCTTCATCTAATCAATCCATATCTACTTTGATCCCTCATTTTCAGTACCTCAGACATCCCAAATCCTATATGAAATATCCCTCACCCAGACCCAATCAAATCCTCTCATCCAACAACAACAACATACTCAACATTTTTTCCTAATCTTCCCACATCCCTTTATCAAAATCCACTCTAAAAATTATCCATTTCCAAGATACCCCTTATCAACCTCTACATCAACCCCATCTACAAAAAAATCATCCTACTCTACATCTTCATCAATCAAATAAATCATATGCCCATCCACACTTACATGTTAATTCCTTCACATCTAATCCCATAAACGATCCTTTGCTAGCCTTGTCTAATATATTGGATAATTTAGAAACTATTACCAAGGGATCCAAACACATCCTCACTTATGATCACATTTTTAATGAACACATTCATCCATCATTACTGTATAAATCATATCCTCTAGATTGGGAGTTACCTAAATTCACCTGTGTTTAATGGCTAGGAGGATCATCAACATCACATATTATCCTTTAGACACTTGTGTTATCCCATTTTCCACGATCAAGATCTCCTCCTTATAACCATTTCTTATGTCATTGGTAGGGCTTGCCTTGGATTAGTATAATTCCCTCCCTCGACACTCTTTGGTATATTTTACACAGTTATCCTTTTTATTCCTCGATCAATTCGCTCTATAATACGTTAATTCCAAAATTACCATGTCTGACCTTGCTACTATGAAACAATCTGAAAACTGAATCTCTTGGAGACTTTTTCACTAGGTGGCAAAATCACTATTAATAAATTTTATTTCCCCCTACCACAATAAAAACTAATCAATTTTGTTTTCTCAATGTCTTGTTCTCATCACATATCATCCTCTCTTTAGATCCACACATTCCAGACCTTTGATGAATCATTTTCCATGTCCAATAAATTAGAAAACCAATCCCTCGTAGAAGGCCATCTTGCAATCCTAAATCCACACACATTTCCATCTGATTCCCATAGGTATTCCTAGTATTCAGATGAATCCACACATGTTTCATCTGATGTCCCCTAGGTCTTCTAAAATTCATATGATCCATATCACACATGATGCCATTACTTATCTTCGTGGCCTAACACCTTAGACATGCTTAGTCCATATAGGTACTATACATCCTTCAAATCATACCATAAACTCTATTACACACGATTCCTCCCCATAAGGAGACCCCTTCATCAACTATTTATTCCCCTTGAAGACTCAAAACCCCATGGATAAATCTTTTCAATAATCCTCATACATCGACATCACCTATGTTCCACTATCCAATCATCTATCACCTCCTTATAACCTTTATATTACACCTATGGAATCATTCACTAAGAAAGCCTCCATAATTGAAGGTATCTAGATAACCAACCACTTATTGAACCAATTTAAGAATTATAAATTTCACATAATCCAGCCTCAATCATGTCTACAGACAACAATGTCTCTCTCATCCACATAAGAACCTAATCCTATCCCCATGGCTCCTCATTTACCATATAACCTGGAACCATTATCTTTAATCAAACACTATAAAATCAAATACCATCACATCCAAAACTGCATCATCATCATCTAATGTGGGAATTTTCCCTTTATATAAATAAAACATTACAGAATCAAAACCAATCGCATACATTGTGTCATCCTCATCATTTGCCACAAAACTCCCTTCTTTATCTAAAATAAACACTACAAAGTAAAAATACACATTATCTAAGGCCTCAACTTTATTGTCCATTTTGCGACCTCATCCTTTACCACATATATAAAATCTATGGTTTCACCCTTACCATCAATTTTGGGACCCCATCCCTTATCGTCAATACCAAGTCACACAATCATACCCTATCTCATCCATCAATTTATTACTACTCATCCATCATCTAATTATATCAATCCCACATCACATTATCCTCTCTCTTATCAACCTCACAATTTCCATATGACATGTTTCAACACCATTCAACATCTATGAATCCATCCCCATCTAAAAATATGACATGTCCTATTGAAGTATCCTCATAAATCAAAATCAAAACCAAAATATCATTAATCCAAATCCCCCAAAAGGGAATTACATTGAACATCCTTGAGAGACTTTTCCATGCCTCTTTTATCACATTACCACCCATCAAAACACCTAACCCACATACTCAGAAACCTGCTTGGTACGATCAAAACAAAATGTGTGCTTATCATAGAAGCACAGGTCATAACACAAATATTTGAAAAGCACTAAAATCCATAATCGAATGACTCTTCCTCATCGATTGTTATTTTCCTAGAATAGGACCATCCTAATCCCATCATCAACATTACCAACATCTCCTCCTTCATCAATGTCCTCAAGGACATCTGTAAGTCAAGGGGGGCATTCTCATTCTACCATTAGTAATCCTTTTAAGACATCTCCTCAGCACTTTCCATTGAAGGTCTTAAAATATCATCAACACCTTCCATTGAAGGTACCACAATATTGTCAACATCTTCCATTGAAGGTACCTCTATCTCTTTAACACCTTCCATTGAAGGTCCATCTATCTCTTCAACACATTCCTTTGAAGGTCCCTCAATGTTGTCAACACCTTCCATTAAAGGTCCCTCTATCTTTTCAAGACCTTCTATTACATGTCCTTATATCTCTTCCACACCTTCCATTTAAGGTCCCTTTACCTTGTCAACATCTTCCTTTGAAGTTCAATCAATCTCGCTATCACCTTCCATTGAAGGTCCATCAATCTCATTATCACCTTCCATTGAAGTTCCATTAATCTGGTTAGAACATTCCATTGAAGGTCCATTGATCCCATTATTACCTTCCATTTAAGGACCGTCAGTCTCATAAATATCCATACCTTCCAATCAAGGTCTCTTAATCCTGTTAGCATCTTCCATTGAAGGTCCCTCAATCCAATCAGTACATTCCATTGAATGTCTGCTAATCTTATTGATTTCCACACCTTACCTTGAAATTCCTTCAACCTTGTTAATGACCATACCTTCCCCTGAAGGTATGTTAGTTTTGTCATCATCTACACCTAAGTCATTGATAGTTTCCTACCGACATCAACAAAAATAGGGGTCATACTCAACCTAACCTCAACAAATTTTTCTCATGTATTTTCTCATCACCTTCCATTGAAGGTCCTTCATCTCAAATTAGTACGGTTCCCCCACCTATACGAATCCAAAATAACATACACAAATATAAGGTAAAATAAAAGTTTCATCGTTTACCCCTCTTTACCAATCCATGTCTTCAACAACTCCTTTGTTAAAATATCCACATCCCCATTTGTTTACCATATACTCAATCAATCAAAATTAAAACTTCCATTATCCTAAGCTGGAAGATATCATTCCTTTCAACACATGTCATCTCTATCCACCACATTATTTTAGGAGGGATCTTATTTGCTGAGGTTTTGAAAACCTTACTTCACACATCTCCCCCTTAACACGTCCTCATTAACCTACCTAATCAAATCCAATAAAAATTTCACTAGATTAAAATGGAGTAAACGTGGAAATTTTTCCCCTAGTTGGATTAGTCCATATAGTATGGGCCAGCCCTTGAATTCCTTGCACTTGTGGCATGTATCTCTATTAACACATCAACTATCATGTAATTAGTCACATAAAAAGATTTTATTCCATTATTATCTAGTCATTTTATCATCGTAATGATTTTAATGTATGTGGTTATCCATGGCACTATCCTAAATACACCTTAAATATGAGCACCATGGATCTGATTCCTAATGCACATCTTTCATTTTGGATAAATTCCTCCTTGACAGGAATCACCGCAATCATTACACCCTTCCACCTTGTCTACCAATCAAAAACATGTCTTGGGGTACACATGTGTGGTTTTTGTACACATATTTTTCCCTCCTCAAAACTATCTATTAGGGGTTTTTTCCTCATCTCAAAAAATGTATGGATGCTTCCTGTCAAAATTCAAAGATAATAGGTTGATCCCTCAAATAACATCTATTAAAAATATTAAATCATTTTCAAAAAAGTAAAAAAATTAGATTGATCCCCCAAATGATAGTTATGCATGAAAGTCATATATTGATACATTGAAGGACAACTACCCATCAAATTCATAGATTGATCCCTCAAAGGATGGCTATCTATAATAATCAAAAGTCAAATAGTCAAAAATAAATACCATACCCTCGAAGGATGGCTACCTATGTAAATAAGGCTTCCTGCATCGATCATCCTTCAAAAGTCAAATATCAAAAACATCCTAGGAAAGCTTCCCACATTTATTACCTTTCCCATTTCAGGTTACCTCCCACATTGATCATTTTGCATTGAAATATATGTATAGTTGGGGAATTTCTCTATGAAACTATTGAAAAGGAGAACCCTCTTTTCCCATGTAGCCTACATATTTCAACCCTTCTCATATCCTAAAAAGGTATACATTTCATCTCCATAACTATGTCAAATGATCCTACGTGTGATTAACCATTGTTAGTCATCTATTAATTTTTTTTGTAAAGTCCAAAAGTGTAAATGCGCCTTCATTCATGTTGTTTCTCCATCACATATATATCAAATATAGTAAAAAGAAAATCAATCAACATGTTTAATTCTTGACCATGATTTTAGATAAACACTAAGGTCACTTTCATATCAAATAACATATCATTTAATAAATATGACCTTAACAACCATCAACCCTATCACATACACATCTGTAAATGTATCTATCATCACATCAACATTATTTCTATATAAAAACAATCCTTAGCACATCTCATCATTCCCTCCTTGATGTCTAAAACATCACATCTATTCAATCAAATCAACATTCGTCAACTGACTTCTTCCTCAAGCACTCTACTTCCATGATTACCGTCAAGAACCCTATTCTAGTTATGGTGACATCCCACGTGTGTTGTAACATTGAATTATGGTCCTTTAACCTCATCAAATCAGTCCAATTCTCATCCCTCATTGTCACCGTTAAGTCATATGTCTATAGGACATAAACCCTTTGGTTCCCATATTACTTGAATTCATGAGTCTTGAAATCCACCTATGTGACAACATCAATTTTTGGTGACTTTGACCTCTGTCAAACCATCATATTGTCTGCCATTAAAGTCATATGTCTATAGGAAATGAACCCTTTGGTTCTCCTATCACTTGAATTCTTGGTCTTGTAAACCTACCTTTGTGGCAATATCCATCATCATGGTCCTTTGACCTTGTTAAAACATCCATTCCATAATTAAGTTATATCATATGTAGGATACAACGTGAACTCTTTAGTTCCCCTATCAATTGATTTTATGATGAAGGTGCCTATCTTATTTCTCTACCTCATCTTGGGGGATTATTCCATCATTTCTTATCACTCCTTATCCTTGTATCTTTTCATATTATCTCTTCCAAACTAGTTATCAATTTCATTTTAGACCACCAATGCCTAGTCTGAAGGGGAACACCTCATCATGTAATTACTACATCCCCCACTCATCATCACATCTCATGTTTTCATCTCATAGCTTGTCTTAAAACCACTCAACAAAAAGGGGAAAAATGTAGACACCTAAAATTAGCATTGTTAATTATCATGTGTCTGTGTTCTGTTAGCACCCTCTTCATTATTGCATCTAATTCATATCCTAAGCCATATAAAATCTACATCCCTCATCACCCCTCATCTTTATTAAATACATCAACATCATCACCATACTTACCTCACATAAGTTCTTTATTTATAATTAAATATATCAACATAACCTAGGTTGTACACTTATAACCCTATACCCTCCATCAATTAATTAAACACTAATACCCACCTCATAATCCTAAGTCATATACTCCACATCATTAATTAAATTAATACATGATTACATAACCCTTACCCACATAATCATAAGTCACATTTATACTCACTCTAGGTAAACCCTTCTTACATTAGTTAAATCCTAAGAAATTGTCTAGAAATATTCCTAGGTGCTAACTTAGGAAAATTCTAAACAAATTTTATCTATTTCATCATCTCCTCAGCTAGCCCAACATGTTCCCAAAAAATCCAACAAAAATCACTCCTCAAAATCATAACCAAAAACCTTGATTTTATAAATTGTTCCATCTATTTTCCTTCCAAAGCTCGAATAGCCTAAAGTCACCGATGCTTTAAGTAATCACCAATGATTATATAAACCAATTTTCTAGCCTCCATTGGGGATCCTTGTTGGGACCCTAAAATATTGACTAAGTACAAAAGGGCACATGAGAGCACAAGGTATAAGCTAAATGGTGGGCGTGAAAGGAGAAGGTGCATGAGGTAGGGTACTAGGAGGGTTTTAGGACCCGTGATACACTCCAAAAAAATAAGGTCTTGGGACTTATCCATATTTGGCATCGGGTAGGACATGAGAAAAACATGACCCAACTGCACCTACGGAGTGGATAAGGTACTAGCCTGGTGACAAGTTGGCCTAGAAAGGAATATACCCTACAATGGAGGCTTCTAGAAGAGCATCATGGAAAGGAGTGGAGAGCTTAGGCCTAGAAGAGCATGCTCCCATGGAGGACTATATCTGGAAACTTGGTGAAAGATTTTAAGCCTCAGAAAGAAGAGTTGGCAGTCCAAGAGGCCTATAAATACAAGCGCTCATAGAGCAAAAAGAGAGAGATCAATAGAGAGTGGATCTCTATAGAAATTGATGTGAGGAGTTGTATTGGGTTGGGTAGATAAAATATAGGATAAGGATGCATCAAGGGGGTTAGGATTGTAAATTTTCCTTTGAAATCCAAGGGATGTAAAATCTAGTTATGATGTATGACTTTGGTCTACCATAATGCGATGTTCTGTGATGGATCTAGTGGATGTAATGAGGTTACCAACTTATTTGAATATGATCATTCATGATTCTGGTCCATACATATATCTTCATGGTTCTGTTCATGTATTTTTATGGAATGAGTATGAATCCTTATGCATTTTCCTTTCTGTTTTTTATTCAATCCTATAATCTGTTAAATATCTCTCTATCTGGAATGACTACATTGGTCTAGAATCTGTTCTAAGCTCTATGATGATAACATGTATCATTTCATCTCACTCTCTATAAATTCATATCATAGATGATGTTTCCCAATAAACTCACATAAAGTAGGGACTCGGTGCCCACACATGCCTCGGGTGAGTTCCCATCACCCGCTGGGTGATAGGATGGTGCGTATAGTATTCCCTTGTTCTTTGGTGGGTGTAAAAATGACTAAATCTTGGTTCCCTTGCCGGGAACCTCTTTTCAAAGTTGTAGTGGGATATAACATACATCATGATCTATGTAGTGAGTGATGACAGATTGCCTAGCTCTGGAAAGTGTTGAATCATGGTTTAAGATCAAGGAGGAAGAATTTTCTCAGAGATTCAGCATTGGACCTGAGTTTGATGCACATAGATGGGTATAAGAGAATCTCTACCATGAGTTGTATGAAATTTTTTTCTATTGCTTCCCAGTAGAATTGTATGAATGGCTCTCATCATATGTGTCTAGATCAAAATGGTATTATAGATCACATGCATGGACCCAAGAAGAACACTAGAGCCTGCAAGATGTAGATCTAACATGGACTCGTGTTGTGGATCATTGGTGGAAAGGAGTGTTGGCTAGCTACACCCTAGAATATGCTATTTTCATGTATTATTATCTAAAATTTGTTTATTTTGAGTTTCTGCAGGATCCTAGAGGATCATTTCTATGTGTTATTCCTCTAGCAATGAATATATTGATTATTACCTTGAGTTTAGAGGCATTTATGATGGCCGAATAAACCATTCTAAGCATTGGGTAAGGAAGCCAGGGTGGAGGAAGATGGTTACCATTACAAATAAGAAAGAAAGGGAGGAGAGATGACTCAAGTATAGTGAAGTGTGTGAGAGGGAGATTGTTATACAATGCAAGGTTACAAGTGTGATGGATTTTGGAGGTAGACGTTACGGGAAGGAGTTGAGGTTAACACAGAGGACGTTGAACCTGATAATTCTATGCTACCCCATCTTGGCAAGCACATAAGAGAGACCCCTTCAGCTTCTGTTCAGAGTTTGTCACATGTAGAAAGAAGAGTTGTTGGCATCCATTTGAACCCACCTAGTGACCGAACCCTGGCACTTTGTTTCAAGATCAAGGAAGGAGCATCGTTAGCCCACGTATTGGTGGAAGTGACCAATCCATGCCCAGGAGATAAAATTTTCATTTCCTAATTCTATGGCTACACTGATTATTCCAGTATTTGGAGGAATTTTTTGGACAAGGATAAAATACACAAGGTTTGGGTAACACGTTAGCGAGTGGTACGGGACACACATCTGGCAATGGCAAAATCTCATAGACGATTGGTACGTAGTTTAGTGGGACATTGGGGACATTAGGTGCAACCACTTTAGGCCCATTATTGGTTGTGGGAGGGTCTGTAGGTGGGATTGGTGGATCTAGAGGCACAAGACCTGGTGGATTTAGTGGATTTGACGAAGGAAATACCAGAGGGAACATTAGAGGAAACCAAGGATCTGAGCTAGGAGGACAAGGGCCCCACCCACCTCCTTAAGTATTATTTGAAATGTCTTTACATTTACCAGATTATGAAGGTATTGAAGATGTTTTGGAGCATGTTGATAAGTGTGAGATGATATGGTGAGAAAAGGGGATCACAACCTCGGAGTGGAAGGCCAGTCAATTTGCAATGATGTTGCAAGGGTGTGCACATAGCAGGTATATGAAGTATGACCCCTATCAGACGGTGGTAGATTACACCGTGTTAAAAAAATAGAAGAGTATCGATGCCCTTAAGGAGATCCAACAGGGAATGGCAGAAAGTGTGCGGGAGTATGGTTCACTATTCAAGACCCTCTTGTCAAAGTTATCCTATGACATTCACACTTCACAACATGCTCAATTGTTTGTTGGAGGTTTGATAACACCATTTAGAAGTGAATTATCCCATAAGACTTTCATAGACCAGTGTGAGGTGTTGGAAGCTTCCCTACATACTAAAGCTGTTAGGAGTGTTGACACTGGTGTTAGCCCATTTTTGGAATCTCAAATCGCTACTATAGCTAAGCAGTTGGAAAATTTATTTTTGAACTCAGCTCATGATACTTAAAGTGGAATGTGGTGTATAGATTATGAAGTAGAGAGGCATGCCAAGGATAGTTTCCCTTGGAAGATAGTACATGCCGTAACTATAGACTGTGAATTTTTTTATGGGGACCATGATGTGAGTAGATGTCCCTTGCTATAGCACACAATTTGGAATAATATATCTTGCTACTATAATATATGCACCTCTATGACCCATGATACTAAATATTATAGGCTTATTGACCTTACCCATCAGGCCATTGATCTTGTTGTACACCAAATGAGCCTTACAAGTGGTTCTGAGGGTAATGATCACTACTATGAGGAGTGTGCAGATAAAGGCATGTGTGCAAGGGGCTTTCAGGGAGGATTCTATGGTAATGGTAACCATGGGGGAAGAAGTGAGTTCCCATATGGAACCTATTTTAATTATGGATATATAAAGCACTACAAGTGCGAGTGCCCAGATTTATTGCATTGCTCATGGTGCAGGAAGAAGCACAAGTATGAGGAGTATCATGATTTTTTTGAGCACATGAGTCAACAACACTAGAAAGACAAGGGTGTCACAATGGTAAGCATTAAGAAGGCTTACACACCATGGATGCCATGGGTGACACGTGATGTAGGCTTGGAACCTGTTATGGTAACAACAAGAGCAGAGGCCATGCACATAAAGGAAATGTCAAGGAAGAAGAACTTGGTTTCAAGGGAAGAAGTGGTACATGGGAAGTACCTAGACCCTGCACAACAAAAGGAGGTATATCAAGAAACCATGGATGTCATTCGATGTTTACAAGGAGAAATCTAGTGTCTAAAGGAGAAGTCCAGGAGGGAGGAGCAAAGAACAAAGGTCGAGGCGCCAAAGGATGACCTAGATGAGTTCAAGGAAGTCTATAAAATAATAAGGAAAGAGAATATTATTCCCTTGCTAGGATCATGGTTGAGAGAGAAGGTACGATGTGCCAGAGAAGAGTGTGAGAGGTAGGTCTTGCATGCAAACCTTCCCTCTCACAACCTTGATTATGATAAGGAGATCACGTTAAATGTGGTCATGGATGGATGGCTCATTAGTAATATCCTCATTGACACAAGCGTGGAGGTCAATGTTCCCACCTTATATGCATGGCTTCAGATGGGAAGACCGACATCACAACCATCTTCAAATGTGTTGTATATGGTGAACAAAATGAAGAAAATTCCCATCGGTGTCTTAAAGGATGCAGCTATCACCATTCAGGGGGCTCAGTTTACTGGGGACTTCGAAGTCTTGGTACTCACTGAGGTATATAATTTCCCAGCTTTACTTGGGTGTCCATGGTGCTATAAGAACAATGCGGATCTTTGGTTCAACAAGGGGTACATAAGCTTTGAAAATGAGGAGGAATAGTTCATCATATCCCTAGCTGATGGAAAATCAAAACCCAATACTGAACCCTTAGGATAAGAGGTCTTGGATAGAATATATGTGTGCTCAATCAGGGACCCTAAGATAATCCATACCATAAAAGGAGTTATCTAGTTTGACGATGCCCGGTTTGTGAGTGACACCACCAGTATAGTGTGGGATAATTGGGCACATGGGACCTATGAGTTGATCAGATGGTATTTGAGAGGATCAGTGACAAAGGTGACAAAGGCACGTATGGTCCGATGCCTAGGAGGAAAGAAGCTACTTAAGTATTCAAGAGGATCCTTCTCTGAGATCGTTTTACAAGATATCGAAGCTCAGTGGAAGAAGGAGAATGAATGAAGAGGGATGTTGAGTTATTTCCTACTTGGAATAGTGGCACGCTAGTGGGAGTCACATCAGTATAACCTCTTGGCATGGTGTGAGGTGAGAATTTCCTACTCCATAAGGTTTTGTAGGAGAAACATGCCCACGGATATAAAATACTACCATGGTAAAGAGATAGATTCCTTCCATATCCAAGCATGTGAGACAACATGGATGGGAAGAGCAGAAGCATTACCACCTTCACTATGGGTTCACAATTTTTACCCCACCCTACAAGGTTGTGCACATGCATGGTACATCCACTTAGAGACGTGTCATCAAACTGGCAATTGGCAAGAGTTAGCGGTTGATCTCATTCAAACATTCAAGTATCGGAGTACAAAACCCTTGGTGGATAAGGAATTACAGGTTGTCAAGCACCTTACCATTGGGGATAGTGCTATGGAGGAAGACATAATACAAGAATTTCTAGGTAGACCTAGCCTAGAGGTGCACTTTAAGGAAGAATAATTAGAAGAAATAAAGTTTGAGCGCATGTGTACAAACAAAGAAAATGGGAAGATGGTATATGTTATTGATGGAGAAGAGGAAGAGAAATTTGATGTTAACCACTCTGTAGGGACACACGAGGTCATAGATAGTGCTGATGAATGGGCACGTGCTTACCATGAACCTTTAAAACTAAAGAAGGTTAACATCATCTTAGAAGAAGAACCGAAAGAGGCTATCATCGGAGACTATTCGTCAAAGAGTGAAGTCTCCAATATCATTGATATTTTATGCGAGTTTGAGGATTTGTTCTCACGTGGGTATCATGAACTCAAATTTTTTCACCATTCCTTGGGAGAAATGAGAATTAAGTTGAGGGATGCTGCACACTCGGTCTGGAAGATACCATATCAAATGAATCCTAACCTACGCATGAAGGTCAAGGAATAAATAGATAAGATGATAGCATTGGGCATCATTGAAGTTGTTGAAGATTCAAAATGGATTAGTCCAATGGTGATTAGTATAAAAAAGGATGGAAGGATAAGGATCTATGTTGATTACAGGGACCTGAATGCAGTGTGTATCATTGATCCTTTCCCAACCCCATTTACTAAAGAAATATTAGAGGGAGTGGTAAGATGTGAGGTCTACTCTTTCACAAATGAATTCTCGGGATATCATCAGGTAAGAATTGGGAAAGAGGACCAGAGGAAGATGAATTTCACCACTAAGTGAGGAAGTTTTTCCTATACAGTCATGGCTTTTGGGTTGAAGAATGCACATGTTGTGTTTTCACACATTGTGGTACAAGCTTTCTAGGACTTCATCCATAAATTTATTCAAGTCTACTTGTATGATTGGATAGTATATGGGTTAGTGAAGGACCATTGTGACAACTTAAGGCTAATGTTTGAAAGATGTTGGGAGTTAAGGATATCCCTCAACATTAAGAAATGTGTATTTACTACCCCATTTGGAACATTATTGGGGTACATCATATGTAAGGAGGGCCTACTAGTAGATCCCACAAAAGTTGTAGTGATTGTGGAATTGAGGGATTCTACTTGTCAAAGTGGAGTGTGTGGATTTCTCAGACACATGGGTTACTACAGAAAGTTCATGAAGGGATACACCAAGATTACCACACCTTTAGAAGAGTTTCTTAGACATAATAGTACCTTTCATTGGGGAGAGGCACAACAGAAGGAATTTTACACTTTAAAGGATAATATTGTCACCGCGCTCATACTATGATTCCCCTCTTGGGATAATCCTTTCCATTTTCATGTTGATTCCTCAGGGAAAGCCATTAGAGCAGTACTTACATAGCCTGGTGAAGGGATCGTTGATCATCCCTTATGCTTTACAAGAAGGAAGTTGACACCAGAGGAGTAGAATTATACTACAACTGCGTATGAATCATTTTCAATTATCTACACACTATAAAAGTTCAGACAGTATTTATTGGAAACTCCATTTATATTTTACACTGACCATATGACATTGAAATACTTGGTGAACAAGCCCATTATAAAAGGGCACATATGTCATTCGGTACTCTTTTTCTAAGAATTTGAGTTCACGGTGGTTGTCAAACTGGGAAAAAGTAATTCCAGACCTGATCATTTGTCTAGAATCGATTTAGGGGAGGACGCATAAAGCATTAAGGATACCATGCTAGATGCACAACTATTTAGGTTACGGTGCACCCCCTTAGACTAAAAGATATTATATTATTTCTCAAGATAGGTGTAACACTAGAAGGGATGAAGTCATTGGATAAAAAGTGGTTAGCTATATGCTATGCGCCCTACATGTTGATTAGTGAGGATTTATAGAAATTAGGACGTGATGAGGTTCTCTGTCAGTGTGTGTTAGAAAATGAGTGCGTAGCCATTATATAAGAGGAACATGGAGGTAGTGCATGTGGACACTATATAGGTGATGCCACTGCATGCAAGATATTAATAGACGAATTATGGTGGGAGACCATATATTAAGATTGCAAGGAATATTGTAAGGTGTGTGACCATTGTCAGTGCATGGGAAAACCTAAGTGAAGAGATGAAATGCCTCTGTGCCCTATTTCCAGTGCCAAGTCATTTGAATAAGTGGGCTATAGACTTAGTAGGCCCTATTACACCAGCCATGTGTAGGACTAGATCATGGTATATAATCACTTGCACATATTACTTGATAAGGTGGGCAAAAGAAGCGCATATTAAGGATTTTACAGAAACTACTGGAGAAGGGTTCCTATGGTAAAACATTATCACAAGGTATGTATGCCCTTTGAGTTTGACTAGTGATAGGGGTACACATTTCTTGAATGAGACAGTAAGGATTATGTTAGTAAAATTCATGGTGGCTCATCATAAGACTACCCCTTACCATGCACAACAAAATGGAACTGTTGAGGCATTTAACAAAATAATTAGTCACACATTGACTAATATTTGTGATATTGGTAGATAGGATTGGGATGAAAAAGTATCAGTCATTCTTTGGGAATATAGGAAAACCTACAAGAGGTTAAATACTGCCACACCATTTCAATTAGTGTTTTGCGTGGAGGGTTTCCTACCAGTTTAATTCATGTTACCTTCTCTATGTATAATGAGCACAGGAAGAAAGAATTGACAAGTTAATGGAATTGGACAAAAGACAATAACTCACCAGGTGGAACTACAAGACTAAAAAAGTAAAACAAAAGGAATGACATGATAGTCACATTAAGAACAAGAATTTTGAGGTTGGGTAGATGGTATTACTATATGATTCAAAGTTTTTACGCCATCCTAGGAAGTTGAAGGTGCATTGGATGGGTCCCTACATCATCTCGTACATCCTTGATTCAGACGCATGCCATTTATAAGCACTAGATGGGATGAGATTTCCAGGACACTTCAATGGGAGTAGGTTGAAGCCCAACTATAAATAAGTCTTCTTAGTGTTTGTAATAAGGTAGTATTTCCAGTTAGTTTAGGATTTCCTTAATGAATTTTCTTTTCTTGTGTTTCCCTCTCATTGGTTTTTTTGTTGCGCCTTAGGTACTGGTAACCTCATTACTTTTTGAAGGTTTTGAATGGGCAGAGGACTGCGCATCATTTTAGTGTGGGGTGAAGTAAGGTGGAAGAAATTACAAAATGTGAAGCACCAGGAAGGATTGCATTGGAAAGCCCAGTTGGATAAGCCCTGGGATAGGAAGTGCATGGAAGGAAAGGTGAAAAAGGATGGTTGGTGTTAGGGTAAGGCTACATTATGGATCCACGTACAAGAGAGGAAGAAGTGTAAAATCAAACACGAGGTAGGTGTGAGAAAAAAACATGACGGGGGTATCTTGAGTGATGGTGACACACACGTAAGAGTCTCCTATCAAGATGGATTGGTTATGTGTCAGAAGGTTTAGGGATTGTCCGCGTAAGGTTGGGCGCATGAGTTAAGGTGCTAAAGATGGGTTTTGTTGAAAATGTTGCATTAAGTATTAAAGTATGGTGGTAGGTAAGGTAGCATTTAATGCTAAAAATTGGGAAAAACTATAAATAAGAAGGTCGAGCACTTCATTATGGACATTACAAATATGAAGAAGGAAGATATTTTGTGAACTAGGGTTTCTAGAGTTGATCCATGTGAAGAAAATATGGAAAAATTTAACCGTGAGCGATTAGTTTGGATCTACAAACTAGGAGGGAAATAGTTCACAAGCATAGAGAGAGTTGTGGAGAAGCACCGTCTGGTGAAAGGGATATTCGAGTGAGGGTTTAGCATCTAGGGTACATGGGTTGAAAAGGATTTTCTTCACAAGTTTGAGATCTAATATTGGAAGGGGTAGAGAAGAAGAGAAAGAAAAGTTGAAGTGCAAAGATAACCTACACAATGGCACCCAAGAAACTAGTTGTAACACCTAAAAATGGAAAGGGCAATGGGAAAACAACAAGAAACTACCACAAGTACCAATGAAGAATGGTATGCAGAAATGCAGTACCTAAATGGGGTTTTTCTTAGAAAGGAGTGGGAGTCCCATTTGAAAAAAATGACAGTAAGTGATTATAACCATCACACAAACATGACTGAAAAGGAAATGGTGCTAGAGTTAGTGCACCTGAAAAATAAGAGGACACCAGAAGGGTTATCCATTTATAGAAGTAAAAGTGAAGTTGGAGAAGGCGGGATTATTACAACTCTATGAGTTTCCCTACTTTGGGAAGCTTGAGTGCCTCTATCAATGGCTGATGTTTCACGTACATGAAGACCACTTTCACTTCAGCGGGGTACAAGATTCACATAACCCCTCAGCTGATTTCAAAATTCACAGGTCTCATCTGTGAAGGAGAAAGTATAGAGGATGACCTATGCAACAAAGAAGCCATCAAAGAAACCGTCACCACATATGCATACAAGAAGGGGTCAAGGTACTTTTATACTGTGGAATATCCAAGACCCGGTGATGAGAATGGATGCACATGCGGTAACAAAACTTAATGACTAAGAGAGGTGGACACAAGTATCATGGATCAATGTTTGCAGAAGGATATCAAGGCACCTCTATAACTTGTCTGTGTACATTGTGGAAGATCATATCAGAAGGTGCTACTTTTCTAATGTCCTCTTGACTTATTGTATTTTCAGAGATCGGAGTGCCATAAATACAGTTTGTATTGGGAGTACCAAAAGGAAGACCCCTCACCCAAAAAGAGATTCAAAAAATACACTTGCCATAGCATGATGGGCTCACAAGGCATCTTGAGAAGTGGTATACGTGCTTGAGGAATGCATTCGGGGAAGAGTGGAGGATCCCAGAACAACTGCCAATGCTTACAAAGGGAGAAGTTGAATTCGTAGTATACCAACACTTCTGCATTGGTAGATTTAAGTTGGTTGATGAAAGCATGAGCCCATGGTGTAAACTTCCATTTTCCTTCACATCTTAGTACTTCCATGTGGGAGTAAACAGGTTCAAGGAATCCAAGAAGCTGAAGTTTGACCTTGAAAATATGGATTGGGACCACAGGGAGATGCGCAGGATGTTGGTCTACCCCAACAAGTGTGCATATGTTGAAAAGTATGTATCGCATGAAGTTTAGATGATGAAACCTCTAACCCTGCCTATTACAGGGAGGTTCATGGTGCGTGTATACCTTCACATAAGGCCCAAGTTTGAGAAGGGCGCTTATCTTAAAAATGAGATATATATACCTAAATACCCAACAAGTAGGAAGAAGACCATGCCCAAGAAAAAGGAGATGGAAGAGATAAAGAAAAAGAGCACCAAGTGTCCAAGATACACAAACGGTGGGCGCCACGAGAACAAGTGCTAGAACAAATTACTTACACACACAGGAAGAGGTCCCTAGTTAGAGAGGAGGTGCTTAGAACAAGAAAAGCCTACTGCAAGAGGAGAAATCATCAGAGGAGGAAGAAGAGAAAGAAAATTCCCCTATACTCGAATCCCCAGTTAGGAATAAACAAAAGGTGATAAAGGAGGATAACTCTGAGGACACAGAGAGCTTGGAGAAATACAGAGGTGAGAGAGATGATGATGAAGAAGATGAACCTAAGGGAGACCAAGAACCACTTGCTTTTCAATGTGCACGATTCAGAAGAAGAAGGCAAAGAGGAGAAGAATGACTATCTCTTTGTGTGAAGGAAGGGAAAGCTAGGAGGAGGAAGGCACCCAAGACATGGGAGGAGGTGAAGAGGTTAGTACAAAGGGTCAGAGGACTCCAAGCCTCACTAAGGATGAAGTAAATGAGGTGGCAGAAAGAGAAGTAAAAAAAATCATTGAAGCCTTAGTAGAACAGGAATTGGAGCGCAACACTGAAATAGTGATGAATGAAGATAAGGAAGAAAGCGTAGAGGAAGATCACAGTAGCGTGGGAGGCCCCAGTCTAATGGTAATTATTCCTAAGGGCATGCACATAGGAGGGAAGTTACATGGAGATCCAAAGACCAAGAATGAACTAAATTGATGATCTAAACAAGGTGTTGCACATGCACGCTTCCAAAGCACAGTCCCAACAGATCAACTCTTGGCAATGAAGTCATTTGATGAAGAAGGTGCATACCCTCGGACAAGGAAAATGCTTTTGTGGGAAATTGAGTCCCACATCGACGAGCCTAGAATTTGAGGTAAGCCAAGGGAAAATAATGAATATGCCTGAGTCAAAAGGAGACAACCCCTTGGTGAGCACCCAACAAATTTTGGATGAAACAAGTTTGTAATGCATTGAATAAGGTTTCAGTTGAACTGGAAGCCAGGTTATTCAGAAGGAATGACAAGGTAAAATTTCTAGAGGCAAAGCTAGAAAAAAGGGAAGAAGAACTAGAAAAAAGGACCAAGGACTTAAAGTAGGAGGAACTAATTAGCGTGCACCTAAAGTATGAACTAAGGGAAGAAAAGGCAAGGGTACATGAGGTATACAAAAAATTAGAATCCATCACAGATGTCATTGTTTTGAAGCATCCAAACTTGGCACCCACTCACGAAAAAGTATGGATCTTCCCTTGAGTGCCTCTGAATACTTAACACACATCCTCACCATGGAGAGGTAGCCTTTGGCCTTAGAATCTATGGAAGTAATAGGTGCATGCCTAGAAAAAGAGGACAAATTGAAGGTTGTAACAATCATTTCCAAGTACAACAAGGTTCTTGCTGATGTGAAAATTGCTACCCACACTACTGAAGCTGTGTATGAAAATTGTGCAGATAGAGATAGAGTGGTAAGTATCCTAGTCACCACTCACAAGGGAGAGCTCAAGGAATTCCAAGAGAAGAACAAAGGAAATAGAGTGGAGTGGGAGAGGATCCTAGCCGAGGTTGAGAAGAAGTCAGAAGCCATTGAAACCTTATGAGGTTCAATTAAAAACCAGCTAAAGGAGTTGTACCAATAGATTACAAGAAGGATGGATGCACTTGAGGACGTGTGAAACGAATTGGAAGGAATGGTTGAAACAATGAACACTCAAGGAGATGGACTGGGTTTTGGGGAGGTAAGCACCCTAGTTGGTGCCCTTTATCACTAAGCACAAAATCAAGTTGATTCCTAGAACAAGTTGGAGGATGACTTGCAAAGATATTTTCCTATCTTATTGCAGTAATAACATTTCACCATTCTTTCATTCCTTCGCAATTCTTCATACCCTTATTCTTTTCAAAAGATGTTAAGTCTATTTAATTTTTTTTCTTCTCTCTTCTTTGAAGAAGTGTTCCCAAGGACATAGAATAGGTAAAGTGTGGGGTGATTTTGGACCCTTAAAATATTGACTAAGTACAAAAGGGTGCATGAGTGCGTAAGGTCTAAGCTAAAGGGTGGGCACACAAGGAGAAGGTGTGCAAGGCATGGTTCTAGGAGGGTTTTAGGACCTGTGATACACACCGATAGAAAAAAGGTATTGGGACTTAGCATATTTGGCGTATCAGGAAGGACATGAGAAAAGCATGACCTGACTATGCATGTGGAGTGGATAAGGTGCCAACCTGGCGAAAATTTGGTCTAGGAAGGAGTATTCCTTGTGATGAAGGCTTCTGTAAGGCCATCATTGCAAGGAGTGGAGAGCTTAGGTCTAGAAGAGCATGCTCCCATGGAGGACCACATCTGGACACTTGGCGACATATCTAAAGCCTCAGAAAGAATATTTGGTAGTCCAAGAGGCCTATAAATATAAGTGCCCACAAAGAAAAAAGGGTGAGATCAAAAGAGATTGGAGCTCTGCAAAAATGCTGCGAGGAGTTGTATTGGGTTGGGTAGATAAAATATAGGATAAGGATGCATCAAGGGGCTTGGGATTGTAAATTTTCCTTTGAAATCCAAGGGATGTAAATCTAGTTATGATGTATGACTTTGGTCTACCATACTGCAATGTTCTGTAATGGATGTAATTAGGTTACCAAATTATTTGAATATGATCATTGATGATTCTGGTCCATACATATATCTTCATGGTTCTGTTTATGTCTTTTTATGGAATGAGTATGAATGCTTATGCATTTTCCTTTCTATTTTTGTTCAGTCCTATAATCTGTTAAGTATCTCTCTGTCTGGAATGACAACATTGGTCTAGAATTCGTTCTGATCTCTATGATGATTGCATGTCTTGTTTTCACTCACTCTCTGTAAATTCCTATCATAGATGATGTTTCCCACTAAACTCACTTAAAGGAGGGATTCAACACCCGCACATGCATTGGGTGAGCACCCACCACCCACTGGGTGATAGGCCGATGCACATGGGATTACCTTGTTCTTTGGTGGGTGTAAAAATGACTACAATCCTCAACTTCAATTCACGAGTTTCATTCTAGCTCATAATCTTCCAAACTGTCTTATAACAGGACTTTCCTTAAGGAATATACATTACATTCTTGGTGTATTATTTCTCTCCTCATCATAGCAAGAAATCAAGTCTATATATCTCTCGAGCGTCAACCATCTCTCAAGCCATTCAAAGCATATCAACATTATGTTTGCATATACAATCAACCAATATTTCAGGTGACATTATTGTTTCATCTTCATCAAATACAATAAGGCATGTATCTTATTTTATATCATCAATCTGTTAATTCACTAATTACAATCATTTACCAAGATTTATCCCACATTCTATAAATATGTGTTATATTGTCATAATTTTATAAATGGGATTATTGTCTAGTAAGAACCATGAAAACAAACAATCACCTAAAATGAAAAAATGAACCTATATTGTTGATTACAAATAATAGACAACTCACAGAGAAGAAATTTTTGCTTAGCTTAATTATTTTAAAAAAGAGTGAAATGGGAAAAATGGTTGATGGGGTCCTAGGAAATAGTTGTCTAATGATGGTTTTAGATGATGTTTAAGGTAGGACTCCTCAATATACACAAAGGTACATGAGGCCCTAATCTATGTTGGTGTCGATACAGGGCCTAGTATTGGGGCATCCCCATCACTTCACAGTCCCATAGAAATAAGGGATTTGAATGCCTATCAAATATATTGGAAACCAATTGTTTATACTCAGCTTGAACATCAATTCATCTTCTCCTCTTAGTGATGAAATCCAAGTATGTCAACTTGGGTAGGAATGTTTTGATGCAAGTTTTGTTTAAGGTGATTTGGTTGTGTGTGGGTCATATTAAGTGAATGCAATCTATTAACCTCCTAATTAGACTATGTGATGAAGTAAAATGATAGGTAATTTTTTAATACCAAAAATAAATGTGATTTTGATTATGGAAGCAAATGAGAATGTAATTATTGGAAAGAAAAAGGAAGGAAGAGACGTGCCTATAAATTTTCCTTTTTTAATTTTTTAGATTTTTTATTTTTTAAAATCATAGCTACAACAAAGAAAACTAAAGATCCTAAGATAGGAACCTACAAGGGTTGGATGAAAATAGAGAACATAAAAAGGAAATAATAGCTAAAGACTAATTTACTGATCAATCACAAACAATCTACAGAGATCGTTGGTTATTCATAGGAATAGCTGGCGATTGATCAAAAGTGTTGGCATTTGACTTGATTGTTAACGATTGTAAAGTAGATAGCCTAAAGGTATAAACTAATTAATTTGCAATGAAATAAAAGGTACAGGTCCCACCGGGAGTGCTAGAATGTAATAGAGAGTTTTTTCTTTCTGAATTTAACTTAATAAAATGAAATAACAAAAACAAAATAACCTCGAAAGATGGAAGGGTTTACCGATATCCACAATGATATATGTTGATTTTGTTAGATAAATATCCTTCTTCTTTCACTAATGAAGAAAATTCCATATCGAAGACAACTGAAAAATAAGATTAGTTAAATGGGATAATGAGCTACTAGTAAAGGTTGATTCTAGGAATCTAAAGAAACTTCCTTGGAGTATTTCATTTTGTTTTGATACAATTAAGTAGATTGAAAATGATGATAGAGATGTATATAAATGAAAAATATAGATGAAAAATAGGTAAGAAGCTTTAGAACTCAATCTTGAAGGATAAGTCTTGTGCAGCTTCAAATGTGTCCTAGGAAAGGGTGGATGCAATCTGGACAGACTCGAAGTAGTCATATCAAAATTTCTCTATTTCTTGCTAAATATCATGGAGGAAATCAAAGTAATCTTTGATGCCTTTAATGTTAGTGTAAAATCATATTGCACATAGTGTAAGCTCATGAAGTATTTTTTAGTGTTCCCAAAAGAATGGTTGTTGACCTATTGGAAGATAGTAGATGCTTGTGATAGGATGAGACCAGTCAAGTACTATCATCTAAAGTAAATCCATGCTTGCAGAGGACAAGTTAAATCCAAAACAATGATAAAATTGATACTAAACTGATAAATTAATTAGAAGATGTAAATTGATAGGGATCATTGGTGATTCAAATGAATTATAGGAGTTTGGAAAAAATCACAGGAGATTCAAGCAATCATTGGTGATTACAGTCAAAATGATAAAATTTACTAAAAATGATGCATAAATCTTTTAAATGAAGACTTTTTAATTTTTTTGATATTTTTATGAAATGTAAATGATGAAATAACATAGATAAATACCTCTTGATGTGGAGATAGGTTGAAATATGTCTCCAAATTCCAGATGTTGCTGATTGAATTTGATGGCAAGTTGTTTAGCTTCCACGGGAATGATAGATGAAAATACTATTAAAATAATCGAAAAATGGATAAGGAGAAGCCCAATTCTATGTATTCTCTATATTTGATGCTTTCTCTATAGGATCTCATCCCATTATGTCTTTAGAATATTGTCAAGTCAAGTTGGGGGTGATCCAGACACCTCCGAATGACATGTTGGGCCATTTATGTTTAGTCTTAGGGGATATTCTAATATCAGTTATACGACCACCCCGATGATTACGTAACTACCTCTTTGTGGAGATCAGAGATTGTGCAACCACCGTGGTAGTTACACAACCACTCGTCTACATTAAGCGGTGGTCCTATAACTAAGACAATAGAAATGCGGGATCTCGATAGTTACAAATGTTTGAGCTTCCCAATCAGTTTGTTTCACCTTTCCACCCCTCCCTGAGCTGAGAATCTATAAATACAAGCCTTTCTAAGGATTCAAGGAAGTTTTTTGGGTGAAATATAAGTGTGAGAAAATTTGAAGATTTGGATTCTTATTTGTTCATTTGAAGAGTTCTTGTTGTTTGAGAGAATTGAGAGCAAGTGTATACAATTAGAAAGAGTTCATATTTCTTGAAGGCCAATTGGCAATAAGTTATGTGATTTTGAGATTACATAGTGAAGGGGAGCTAATTTTCTCACCCATTGGAGTTTTTCCCACCTTGGGTTTCTTCAGGATAAACCTTGTCTCTTCTCCTTTCAATTCGTAGTATAATTGTGGTTGATATTGTATAATAACTGGTTTAATAAATAACATATATATTTCATTCATATTCATGAGCATAATGATCTATTAATTATTAAAGTTAGGTATTTTACGAATCAGATTAGTATCAGAGTAGTTAATAGTTTAGACTTTTGTGTGATTAACATATGTTGTGATTGTAGTTAGATGACCCTTACTTGAAAGGGAAAAGAAAGTGCTAAAGGTAGCCTTATTCCTTTTGAAGCAAAGATTTCTACAAGGAAGTGGAAGTGAGGATTTCAAGGGATGGCTCGAATAGATTATGCAGAGGATAGCAGTGAAGAGTATTTCTAAAAGTTGGAGGCTAATGTGGAATTTTTTTCCAAATATGTGGGTAGTATTTCCTTGTCCATCAGGAAATTTGAGTCCATCATGGGACTACTCATGGATGAATTTGGTGCTTCACATGAGACATGGGAAGAACGTAAAGAATATGTTCATGAAGAAAAACCACCCTATGTCATTACCATACCTCCTCCACTCAAAGTGGAGGATAAGATTTAAATTGAGCCTTATGATGGAGACGTGAACACTAAGAAGCTAGACGATTGGCTAGCTCAACTAGAGTTATATTTCAGTTTGCATCAAATTAATGAAATTTGGAAGATTTCCTTTACTCGGTTAAAATTAATCAAAAATGTTTTAACTTGGTTTCAAATTATGTTCATACTTTGGTTGTTAATAAGCTTCCTCCAATTACTAAGTGGGATTTTTTAAAGAAAATAATCCAAAATAATTTTTATCCTATTTGTTATGAGGAAGAGTGTAGTCATTTTTACATCCACCAAAGAATAAGGGAACCCCATGCATGTCAGCCTATCACCCAGCCAGCGTTGAGCGCTCCCCTGAGGCATGCGCAGGCCCTGAGTCTCTCCTTTATGTGAGTTTATTGGGAAACATCATATATGATAGGAATTTAAAGAGATTGAGTGGAAACAAGACATGCAATCATCATAGAGCTCAAAATAACTTCTAGACTAATGCAGTCATTCTAACTAGAGAGATACTTTAATAGAATAGGAATAAAATCAAAAAGAAAGGAAAATGCATAAGGATTCATACTCATTTCATAAACATACAAGAAATAAAACTTTGAATATATGAGGATGGACCTGAATAATTAATGATCATATTCAAATAAGTTGGTAACCTCATTACATCTATTAGATTCATTACAAAACATCGCAGTATAGTAGATTGAAGTCATATGTCATAACTGGATCTACATTCCTTAGCTATCAAAAATAAAATTCACAATCCCAAGCCCCTTGATGCATCCTTCTCCTATATTTTATCTACCTAACCCAATATAACTCCTCGTGGTGTTTCTACAGAGCTTCGCTCTCTATTGATATCTCTCCTTAATTCCTCTATGGGTGCTTGTATTTATAGGTCCCTTGAACTGCTAGACCACCTTTCTAAGGCTTTAGATCTATTGCTAAGTGCACATATGTGGTCCTCCATGAGAGCATGCTCCTCTAGGCCTGAGCTCACCACTCCTTTCCATGATGGTCTTCTAGAAGCTTCCATCACAGGGCATATTCCTTCCTAGGCCAACCTGTCACTAGGCTAGCACCTTATCCATTCATCATGCAAAGGGGGTCATGCTTTTCTCATGTTCTATCCAATACGCCAAATGCGGCTAAGTCCTGAGACATTTTTTCCAGTGCATAACACGGTCCTTCTAAAACCCTCTAAGAACCTTGCCTTACACATGCTTTTCTTGTACTCCCATGCACCTTTTTGTACTTAGTCAATATTTTAGGGGCCCAACATCACCCCACACTTTACCTGTTCTCTGCCCTTGGGAACACTTCTTCAAATAAATAATTACAATAGACTCAACATCTTGGAAAAATAATAAGGGAATGAATAATTGGGAAAAATGAAAGAATGGGGAAGCATTGTCATTACTACAACAAGATAGAAAAATATTTTAACAAGTTATCCTCCAACTTGTTCCAGGCATCGAATTCATTTTGCGCTATCTAGTAAAGGTCACCGACTAGGGAAATTACCTCCTCAAAACCCAATCTATTTACTCGAGTGTTCAATGTTTCAACCATTCCTTCCAATTACTTGCCCATGTCCTCAAGCATATCCATCCTTCTTATAATCTGTGGGTACAACTCCTTCAGTCAGTTTTTAATTGAACCTCGTAAGGTCTCAATAGCTTCTGACTTCTTCTTGAACTCATCTTGGATCTTCTCTCACTCTGCTCTATTTCCTTTTTTCTTCTCTTGGAATTCCTTGATCTCTACCTCATGAGTGGCAACAAGAATACTTTCCAATTTATCTCTGTTTGTGCAATTGTCATACGCGGCCTCAACAGTATGGGTAGAAATTTTTTACATCAACAAGAACCTTGCTATACTGAGCAATGATTTTTATAACCTTCAGTTTTTCCTCCTTCTCCAGGTATGTTTCTACTTCTTCTGTGTATTCTAAGGCTAGAGGTTTCCTTTCCATGGTGAGGATACATGTTAAGTCTTGAAGGCACTCAAGAGAATATCCATACTTTTGCATGGAAGGTGCCAGGTCTGGATGCTTCAAAACAATGACATCTATGATGGATTCTACATTCTTATATACCTCGTGCACCTTTTCCTTTTCTTCCCTTAGTTCACACTTTAGCTGCACGATAATTAGTTCCTCCTGCTTCAAGTTCTTGGTCCTCTCTTCTAGATTTACCTCTAGAAACTTTACCCTGTCATTCCTTTTGAATAACCTAGCTTTAAGTTCAACTGAGACCTTATTCAATGTATTGCAAAATTGTTCATCTGAAAGCTATTGAGTGCTTACCAAGGGGTTATCTCCTTTTGACTCAGACATCTTCATTAGTTACCCTTGGCTTGTTGATGTGGTACTTGATTTACCATGAAAGCATTTTCCTCATCTGAGGGTATGCACCTTCTTCATCAAACAACTTCATTTCTAAGAGTTTATTTGTTGGGATTGTGCTTTGGAAGCACGTGTGTAACACCTTGTTTGGATCATCAATGTAGCTCATTCTTGGTCTTTGGATCTACATGTGCTTTCCTCCTATCTGTGTACCCTTAGGAATAGTTACCATTAGATTGGGGCCTCCCACACTACCGTAATCTTTCCCTACGCTTTCTTCCCTATCTTCATTCATCACTAGATCAGCGTTGTACTCCAATTCTTGTTCTACCAAGGATTCAATGATTTTTGTTGCTTCTCATTTTTTCACCTTGTTTACTTCATCCTTAGTGAGCCTTGGATTCCTCTGACCCTTCGTGCTAACCTCTTCACATCCTCCCATGTCCTAGGAACCCTTTTCCTCCTGGATGTCATTCCTTCATAGAAAGTGATAGTCATTCTTCTCCTCTTTATCTTCTTCTTCCGAATCATGCATGCTGAAAACAAGTGGTTCTTGGTCTCCTTCAGGTTCATCTTCTTCATTTTCATCCCTCTCACCCCTATAATTCTCCAAGCTCTCTGTTTCCTTTGAATCAAATTCTTCCATCACCTTTTGTTTCTTCCAAACTGGGGATTCTAGTATAGGATATTCTAGTTTCTCTTCTTCCTCCTCTAGTAATTTCTCCTCTACAATAATTTTTCCTTGCTCTAACATATCCTCTCTAACTGGGTACCTCTTCTTGCATGTGTAAGTACTTGTTCTAGCACTTTTTCTCAGGGAACTTATCGCTTGAGTATCTTGGAAATTTTGTGTCTTGTTCTTTATCTCTTTTGTCTCCTTTTTCTTGGGTGTGGTCTTCATTCTATCTGTTAGGTCTTCAGGTATAGCTATCTCTTTCTCAAGATAAGCACCCTTCTCAAACATGGGCCTTATGTGAATGTATGCACGTGTCGTAGACCTCCTTGCAACAGATAGTGTTAGAGGTTTCATCATCTGAACTTCATGTGATACATATTTTTCTATGTATGCACACTTGTTAGGGTAGACCAACATCTTGCGCATCTCCTTGTGGTCCCGATCCATGCTTCCAAGGTCAAAATTAAGATTCTTGGATTCCTTGAATCTATTTACCCCCACCTGGAATTACTGAGTGGTGAAGGAAAATGGAAGTTTACACCTTGGGCTCATGCTTTCGTCAACCAAGTTAAATCTACCAATGCAGAAGTGTTGGTATACTGTGAATTCAACTTCTCCCTTTGTGATCTTTGGAAGTTGTTCTGGGATCCTCCATTTTTCCCTGAATGTATTCTTTAAGCATGTATACCATTTCTCAAGACAAACCTTATGAAAGGATGTCATGCTAGCACAAGTGTATTTTTTGAATCTCTTTGTGGGTGAGGGGTCTTCCTCTAGGTATTCCCAGACAAACTTATCTACCCCATCTAGCACTCCAATATATGAAAACACAATAAGTAAGAGGATGTTGCCAAACAATATCTTGTCACCTTCCTACACATTATTGATGATCTCATCTTTGATGTACATAGACAAGTTGTAGATGGTGCCCTCTGATATCCATCAATAAACATTGAGCCATGACTTGTTCACTTGTGTCCATCCTCTATTAGTCATTAAGTTTTATTACCAGGTGCATGACCATTCTCATTACTGGGTCTTAGATATCTGCGATATCAAAGTACCTTGATCCCTTCTTTGTATGCATATGCAACGACGATTTCTTTAATGGCTTATTTTTCACATAGGTCATCCTCTATACTTTCTCCTTCACATATGATACCTATGAATTTTGAAATTAGTTGAGGGGTTATGCGCATCTTTCTCCCCACGAATTGAAAGTGATCTTTGTGTACGTGTGACATTAGCCAATGATAGAGGTGCTTAGGCTTCCCAAAGTAGGGAATCTCATATATTTGTAATAATCCCACCTTCTCCAACTTCACTTTTACTTTTGTCCCTATAAATGGGTAACCCTTCTGGTTGTCCTCTTATTTTTCGGGCAACACTAACTCCAGTGCCATTTCCTTTTCAGTCGTGTTTGTGTGATGGTTATAATCACTTACTGTCATGTTTCTTAAATGGGACTCCCCACTCCTTTTCAATAAAAACCCCATCTGGGTACTGAATTTTTGCATACCATTATTCATTGGTACTTGTTGTGGTTTCTTATTGTTTTCCCTTGCCTTTTCCTTTTCCCTTGTTAGGTGTTACAACTTGTTTCTTGGGTGTGATTTTATAGGTTATCTTTGTAATTTAACTTCAATTTGCTCTGCTTCTCTACCTTTTCCAAGATTAGATCCCGAACTTGTGAAGAAACTCGTTTTTCAACCCCGTGCCCTAGCTTTCAAACCCTCACTATAATATCCCTTTCACTAGATGACGCTTCTCCACAAATCTCTCTATGCCCATGAAATATTTCCCTCCTATTTTGTAGATCCAAACTAGTTACTCACGGTTAACTTTCTCCAATTTTTCTTCACAATAGATCAACTATGAAAATCCTAGTTCACAAAATCTCTTCCTTCATATTATTTGTAAAATAAATAATGAAGTGTCCAACCTTCTATTTATAGTTTTTCCCACTTTTCAACATTAAATGCTACCTTACCTATCACCATACTTCAACACTTATATAAAAAAATTTCAACAAAACTGGACTTTAGCGCTTTAACTCACAAGCCCAACCTTGTGCAGACAATCCCCCAACCTTCTGGCATGCAACCAATCCATCTTGACAGGAGACTCTTGTGCACATGTCACCAGTGTCGAAGGCACTTCTATCATGTTTTTTTCTCTCACCTACCTCATGTTGCTTTTTGTGATTCTTCCACTTTTGTACATAGATCCATAATGTAGCCTGACCCTGATACTAACCATCCTTTTTCACCTTTCTTCCATGCACTTCCTATCCTACAGCTATTAAACCAAGCTTTCCAACACAATCCTTCATGGTTCTTTACACTTTTCACTTTCCTCCACATTATTCTACCCAACACTCAAATGATGTGTGGTCCTCTATGCATTCACAACCTTTGAAAAAGTAATGAGGTTACTAGCTCCTAGGGCGCAACACAAAAACAACAACGAGAAAAAGAAACATAAGAAAAGAAAATGTAATTAAGGGAAATCTTGAACTAACTGGAAACATTGCCTTATTTATAAACACCAAGAAGACTTATTTATAGTAGGGCTTCAGCCTACTTCCATTGAAGTGTCCTGAAAATCTTTTCCCATATAGTTCTTGTAGCTGGCATGAGTATGAATCAAGGATGTACATGATGATGTAGGGGCCCAACCAATGGAATTTTTAACTTCCCAGGATGGGACAAAAAACTTTGAATCATATAGTAAGACCCATCTGCCAAACCTAAAACTTCTTGTTCTTAATGTGATGATCACACCATTCCTATTTTTAAATTTTTTAGTTGTTTGGCTCCACCTAGCTAATGATCATCTCTCATCCAACTGCATTAATTTATCTATTCTTTCCTCCATTGCTTGTTCATCATCAAATTCTTCCTGCATGCATTATACGTAGAGAAGGTAACATGAATTTAACTAGTAGGAAAACCTCCAAACCAAAACACCAATTGGAATGGTGTGGCCTTATTCAACCTCTTGTAGGTTTTCCTATATTCCTAAAGAGCGGATGATACATTTTCATCCTAATCCTATATACCAACATCATAGATCTTAGTCAACATGTGACTAAGTATTTTGTTAAACGCATTCGTGGTTCCATTTTCTTATGGATGGTAAGGGGTAGTCTTGTGATGAGCCACCATGAATTCTACTAACAAGATCCTTACTGTCTCATTCAATAAATGTGTACCCCTATCACTAATCAAACTCAAAGGGCATCCATACCCTTGAAATAATGTTTTCCCATAGGAACCTTGTTGTAGTAACTATTGTACAATCCTTAATGGGTGTCACTTCTTCCCACCTTGTCAAGTAATTTATGTAAGTGATTATATACCGTGGATCTAGTCCTACACGTGGCTCGTGTAATATGGAAGATGAAGTCTATAGCCCATTTTTTGAATGGCTCGGTTCTGGGAATAGGGCGCAAAGGCATTTCATCTCATCACCCTGGTTTGCCTATGTGCTAACAATGGTTACACACCTTGCAATATTCCTTACAGTCTTGATATAGGGTCTCCCACCATAACCTGGCCATTAATATCTTTTTTATAGTGGCATTTCCTACATAGTGCCCACCTGCACTACCTCTGTGTGCTTCTTCTATTATGGCTATATTCACTCATGTTCTATCACACACCGGTGTAAAATTATCATCACTTCCTAGTTTTTATAAATCCCCACTAATCAACATGTAGGGTGTGGAGTGTATGGCTAACCACTTTTTATCCAATTCCTTCATCCCTTCAGGTATTACACCTATCTTGATAAATAATGCAATATCTTTCTAATTCTGAGGGCATGCGCCACAACCTAAATAGTTTGTGCATCTGGCATGGTATCTTTAATTCAATTCTAGACAAATGATAAGGTATGGAATTAATTTTTCTTGGTTTGACAACCACCATGAAACTTGAATTCTTGGAAGAATAGTACCCACCAACATATGCGCCCTTGTACAATGGGCTTGTTCACACAATTATTTCAATGCCATATGGTTGGTGTAAAATATAAATGGGATTTGCTGGCAAATACTATCTGAACATGTGAAGAACGTAGGTCATTGACAATGCCTCGTACTCAGTTGTAGTATAATTCTACTCCATTGGTGCTAACTTCCTGCTTGTAAAGCACAAAGGATGATCAATAATCCCTGCACCAGGATATGTAATTACTACTCCAATGGCGGTCGCTGAGGCATCAACATGAACACGGAAGGGCTTATCCCAAGAGGGGAATCATAATATGGGTTGCGGGTAACAAGCCTATCCTTTAAAGTTTCAAATGCATTCTGTTACGCCTCTCCCCAATGAAAGGAACTTTTATGCTTAAGCAACTCTTATAAAGGTGTGACAATCTTATCATACCCCTTGATGAACTTCCTGTAGTACCCTATATGCCCAAGAAATCCGTTCACTATACTTTGACTAGTAGGATCCCTTAATCCCACAATTACTGCAACTTTTTTGGGATCTACTAGTAGGCCTTCCTTACATATGATGTTTCCCAATAATGTTTCAAACGTGGTAGAAAAGACACATGTCTTAATATTGAGAGATATACTCAACTACTGACACCTTTCAAACATTAACCTTAAGTTGTCACAATGGTCCATCACTAATCCATAAACTGTTCAATCATCCAGGTAGACTTGAAGCAATTTATGGATGAAGTCCTGGGAAACCTTGTACCACAATGCGCAAGAACACAACAGGCACATTCTTAAAACCCAAAAGGCATGACTGTATAGGAAAAAATTCCCCACTTAGTGGAGAAAAAGTCATCTTCCTCCGATCCTCACCTGGTGATAACCCGAGAATCCATCTGTGAAAGAGTAGACCTCGTGTCCTGCCACTCCCTCTAAAATTTTCTTCAATAAATGGGGTTGGGAAGGGATCAATGATACACACTACATTTAGGTACCTGTAATTAACATAGATTCTTATCATTTTATCCTTTTTGATGCTAATTACCATTGGACGATTCCCACTCTGACTCTTCAACAACTTCAATGATGCCCGATGCTATCATCTTGTCTATTTCTTCCTTGACCTTCACGTTCAGGTTAGGATTCATTTGGTATGGTCTTTTCTGAAGCGGGTAAACACCCTCCTTAAACTTAATTCTCATTTCCCCTAAGGAATGGTGAACACCTTTTAGTTCATGATACCCATGTGGGAATAAATCCTCAAACTCATGTAAAATATCAATGATCTTAGAGACTTATTTCTCTAACCAATAGTCTCTAATGATTGCCTCCTTTGGTTTTTCTCCTGATATGATGTTAACCCTCTTTGTCTTTAAAGGTTTATGATAGGCATGCACCCGTTCATTAGAAATATATATCACTTCACACGTCCCTATAGAATGGTCAACGTCTAAGTTTTCTGCCTCTTCCCCATTAATTATATAGACCATATTTCCTTTTTCTTTCTCTTTACACTCATGCTCAAACCATATCTATTTTGTTTCTTCTTCCTCAAATTGTGCTTCTAGGCAAGGCTCACCTAGCAAGTCCATTAGCCTATCTTCTGCCATGGCACTATCCCAAATGGTAAGGCACTTTGAAAACCTACAACACCTTATCCACCAAGCTTTTTGTACTCTAATATTCAAATGTTTGAATGAGATTAGCCACTAACTCTTTCCAATTCCGTGTCTGGGTGGGGCATGTCTCAGCGTGAGTGTACCATACATGCACACAACCTTGTAGGGTGGAATACAACTTGTGAACCCATAATGAAGGTGGAAAATGCTTTTTCAATTCCCATCCAGGTTGTCTCACATGCTTGGATATGGAAGGAAGTGGTCTCTTTACCATGGTAGTATTTTATAGCTGTGGATGCATTACTCCTGTAAAACCTTATGGAGAAGGAAATTCTCACCTCACACCATTCCAAGAGGTTATTCCCGATGTGTCACCCACCAACATGCAATAGTTTTGAGTAGGATAGAGCTTAACATCCCTCTTCATTCATTCTCCTTCTTCCACTGAGCTTCCATCTCCTGCAAAAATAATCTTAGGGATTTCTCCTCCTGAATAATTAGGTAGCTTCTTTCCTCCTAGGTTCCGGACTGTACATGCAGTTTTCACCTTTGTCACTGATCCTCTCAAATTTCATCTAATTAACTCTTAGGTTCCATGAGCCCAACTATCACACACTATACTAGTGGTGTCACTTAAGCACTGAGAATCCTCAAAACTGGATAACTCCTTATGTGGGATGGATTACCTCTAGATCCCTGATTGAGCAACACATATATTCTATCTAGGACCTCTTCTCTCAAAGGTTCAGTACAAGGTGTTGATTTTCCATCAGCTAGGGGTATGATGACCTACTCCTCCTCATTTTCAAAGCTTATGTATCCTTTTTTGAACCAAAGATCTGTATTATTCTTATTGCACCATGGGCATCCAAGTAATGCTAGGAAATTTTCTACCTCACTAAGTGCCAAGACTTCAAAGTCCCTACTAAACTTAGCCCCTTGAATGGTGATAGTTGCATACTTTAAGACACTGATGGGAATTTCCTTCATTTTTTTTCACCATATACAACACATTCAAAGATGGATGTAATGCAGGTCTTCCCATTTGATGTCATGCATCCAAAGTGATAACATTGACCTCCATGCCTATTTCAATGAGGATATTACTAAGGAGCCATCCATCCACAATTGTATTTAAAATGATATATTTATCATAGTCAAGGATGTGAGGGGGAAGGTTTGCATGTAATACCTTCCTCTCATGCTCTCTTCTCCAACGCATGGTACCTTCTCTCTCAACCATGCTCATGACAAGGGAATAATATTCTCTTGCCTTAGCATTTTACATACTTCCTTGACCTCATTTAGGTCATCCTTTATAACCTCAACCTTCCTTCTTTACACCTCACTCCTAGAATACTCCTTTAGACACTGGATTTCTCCTTGTAAAATATGAATGATGTTCATGGTTTCTTGATATACCTCCTTCTGATGCATAGGGTCTAGGTACTTCCCATGTACCACTTCTTCCCTTGAAACCAGGTTCTTCTACCTTGGTATCTCATTTCTGTGTGTGGCATCTTCTCTTGTTATTACCATAACAATTTCCAATCCTACATCATGTGTCACCCATGGCATCCATTGTTGTGTCAGCCTTCTTAATGCTTACCATTGCAATGCCCTTGTCTTTCTGGTGTTGTTGACTCATGTGCTCAAACAACTCAGGGAACTCCTCATACTTGTGCTTCTTCCTGCACCATGAGCACTACAATAAGTCTAGGCACTCCATGCTTGTAGTGATATGTAGATCCACAATTAAAACAGGTTCTATGTAAGAACTCACTTCTCCCCTTTGTGGTTACCATGACCATGGAATCCTCCACGAAATCCCCTTCTGCACACGCCCTCCATCTACGCACCACTCATAATGATAATCATCACCCTTATAACTATTGGCAATGCTAGTCTGACACATACAATGGTCAATAGCCTCGTGGATCTAGTCAATAAGCTAACAATCCTTAGTATTATGGGTCGTAGAGGTAAAGACATTATAGTAGAAAGATGCATTCTTCCAAATTACACATTATAGCAAGGGACATCTACTCACTTCATGGTCCCCCTGAAAAATTTCAAAGTCTACTAATACTACGCATACTCTCTTCTGGGGGAAACTATCCTTGGCATGCCCCTCCACTTCAAAATCTATACACCACATTCCACTGCAAGTCTCATGAGATGAGTTCACAGATAAATTTTCCAACTAATTAGCCATAGTAGTGATTTGAACTTCCAGAAATGGACTAACACCAGTGTCAATGCTCCTAATAGCTTCAACATATAGGGAAGCTTATAACACCTTGCACGGGTCTGTGAAAGTATTATGGGATAATTCCCTTTTGAAAGGTGTTATCAACCCTCCAAAAAACCATTGATCATGTTTTGAAGGGTGAATTTCATAGGATATATTTGACAAGAGAGTATTAAACCACACTTCATACTCTGACACACTCTCCGCCATTCCCTACTAAATCTCCTTAAGGGTGTTGATGTTCTTCTGTTCAAACTCAGGTATGTGAAAAAATGCTAGGAAGGAATTTTTCAATGCGGTGTAATCTAACACCATCTAATGGGGGTAATAATTCCTATACCAGATATGGGAACACCCTTGCAACGTTGTTGCAAACTGAATAGCCTTTCGTTTTGGACTTGTGATCCCCTTTACACTCCATAGTAACTCACACTTGTGAACATGCTCCAGAGCATCTTCAATACCACTGTAATCTGGAAAATGTAAAGATGTATCAAGAAGACTTGAAGAGGTGGCTGAGGCCCCTATCCTCATGGCCTAGATCCTTGGTTTCCCCCAGTGTTTCCTCTAGTATTCCCTCCACCAGATCCACTAGATCCACCAGGTCTTGTACCTCCATATCCACCAATTCCACCCCCAGATCCACTAGTAGCTAGTAATGGGCCTGAATCAGTCACACCTAGTGTCCCCAAATTCCCACTAAAATATACGCCAACCATCTGATATATTGTTCCACTGCTAGATGTATGCCATGCACCACTCCTCGATGCATTACCCAAGCCTTTTGTGTTTTCTCTTTGTCCAAAAAATCCTCCAAATACTGGAATAGTATGCATAGCTATAGAAGTAGGAAATGAAAAATTATATCTCCTAGGCATAGAACTGTCACTTCCACCAATACCAATTAGGTCAATAATAGTCCTTCTTTGATCTGGAAAACCAAGTGTCAAGGTTTGGTCACTAGGTGGGTTTAGATGCACGCCAATGAATCTTCTCTCCGCGTGATGAAATATCATCAGAAGCCAAAGCGGTACTTCTTATGTTCTTGCCAAGATGGGGTAGCACAGATTGCTTAGGGTCCACATCCTCTACGTGAACCTCAAATCCTTCCCACAATGTCTGTCTCCATATATCCATCATGCTTGAAACCTCACATTTTCTAGAAATCTCCCTTTCACATGCTTCACTATACTTGAGTCATATTTCCTCCCTTTCTTTCTTAGTCACACTATCTACCATCTTCCTCCACTCTAGATTCTTCACCCAATGCTCATAACAGTTTAGAAGACCATTAGAAACACCTCTAAACTCAAGGTAATAATCAAGATCTTCATTACCAGAGGGATAACACGTAGAAATGATCCTTCGGGATCCCATAGAAACTCAAACTCAGAAACATCTGGACAAGCATACATGGAAATAATGTATTCTAGGGTGTATCTAGTCAGTACTCCTTTACACCAATGATCCACAACACGAGTCCACGTCAGATCTGCATCTTGTATCCTTCGGTACTCTTCTTGGGTCCACGCACGTGATCTATAATACCAAATTGATCTAGATGCATATGCCGAGAGCCATTCATACATATCTACTGGGAAGCAACAGAAAAAAAATTTCATACAAATCATGGTAGAGGTTCTCTCCTACCCCTCTACGTGCATCAAACTAAGTTTCAATGTTGAATCTCTAAGCAAATTCATCCTTCGTGTCTTAAACCATGATTCAACACTTTCCAAATTTAAATGCTTTGTCTTCACTCATTGCACAGATCATGATGTATGATATTTCCCACTATAACTTCAAAAATATGTCCTGGAAATAGAACCAAGATGTAGTAATTTTTACACCCACCAAAGAACAAGGGAACCTCATGTGTGCTGGCCTATCACCCAGCGGGTGTTAGGCACTCACCCAAGGCATACACGAGCACCGAGTCTCTCTTTTATGTGATTTTAGTGGGAAACATCATCTATGATAGGAATTTAAAGAGAGTGAGTGAAAATGAGACATGCAATCATCATAGAGCTCATAACGGATTCTAGACTAATGCAGTCATTCCAACCAAAAAGATACTTTAACAGAATAGGAATGAAATCAAAAGGAAAGGAAAATACATAAGGATTCATAATCATTTCATAAACATACATGAAATAGAAATATGAAGATATGAGGATGGACCAAAATCATTAATTATCATATTCAAGTAAGTTGGTAACCTCATTACATCCATTAGATTCATTACAGAACATTGCAGTATGGCAAACTAAAGTCATACATCATAACTAGATCTATATTCCTTAGCTCTCAAAAAGAAAATTTACAATCCCAAGACCCTTGATGCATCCTTCTCCTATGTTTTATCTACCCAACCCAATATAACTCCTCACGTATTTTCTACAGAGCTTCTCTCTCTCTCCTTAATTCCTCTATAGGTGCTTGTATTTATATGTCCCTTTAACTACCAGACCACATTTCTAAGGCTTCAAATCCATCGCCAAGTTTCCAAATGTGGTCCTCCATGGGAGCATGCTCCTCTAGGCTTGAGCTCACCAACCCTTTCCTGGATGGTTTTCTATAAGCTTCCATCCCAGGGTATATTCCTTCCTAGGCCAACCTATCACCAGGATGGCACCTTATCAATTCATCATGTGTAGACGGGTCACAATTTTCTCGTGTTCTGTCTGATACACCAAATAATACTAAGTCCCGAGATCTTGCTCTTCTGACACATAACACAGTCCTTCTAAAACCCTCATAGAACCCTTCCTTACGTGTGTTCTTCTTGTGAACCCATGCAAATTTTTGTACTTTGTCAATATTTTAGGGGCCCAACAAATATTTTTTCATGTATTGGTAGTATCTCAGGTAGAAATAATGCCATATTATGTAGGATTATACCAGTGAGTTCTAGAAGAAAGCTATTTATATGGGAAATGATGTAGCTGAATGGGTCTTGTTGATGAAGTATATTAGAGGAATCCATAACAATTTAAGGAGACCCGTCCTCTTGGCCAAGCCTACGGATGTAGACCAAGCTTGTACACAAGCTCACTATTCAGAGATGGACAAGAAAAATATTTCATCCACCTCTTAGCAAGATTCAAACAAATAAGGTGACACCAAGTAGAAGGACAAAGTAAAAGGAAAGGGTAAGAAAAATGCTACGTCTATTTCTTAAAAGGATACTAAAATTCATTGTGGGCACTGTGATGTTGACACTCATTCCGAGGATAAATGTTGGAAGCTCCACTTAGAATTACATCCCTTCAAGAACAAGAAGAATAATAATAAGGATATGGCTTCCCTCCATGGAGAGGAAGTATTTTACAGTGAATAGGTGGATGAGACTATGTGTTATTCCTTCATCCATAGAGAGGTATGTTTGGGTAGTAACAATGTTGATCAGGAAAATGAACTAACTAATATTTTTCATTTAAAGATTCAAGTAAAGAAAACTAATGTGGATGCTCTTTTTGATACATGTTATCAAGATAAATTAATCAACAAAGAGCTCGTGGACAGGTTGAAGTTAGAAACTTACAATCACCCATGTTCATATTTTTTAGATTGGGTAAAGAAAGGTGTAGACATCAAGGTAACAAAGTAGTGTAAGATCAATTTTGGTATTGACAAAACATTTATTGATGAGGTAAATGTCGATGTTGTTCCCCTTGATGTGTGTGGTGTATTTTGTTGGCAGCCCATATTTTTATGTCATGGATGTTATCTTTATAAGGAGATCCAGTTAGTACTACTTGGTAAATGATGGTAAGAGCTACATCATTTCAGCATATTTAGGAGATTCGAATATATCTTTGGTAAGTGCCAACAAATCCTAGAAGCTCATTAATGCTAGTTGTAAATTTTCATTACTTATGTTGAGTGATATGCTAGATGATGAGGTTGTTACATCTAAAACCATTGGCAGTATGTTTTCTAACAAAGAGAAGGAACAAATAATATATTTGCTTCAACAGTTCATAAAGGTATTTCAGGAACCTATAGGGCTACCCCCAGTTAGGGAAATTGAGCACAAGATCCACTTATTACCTGATAGTATGCTTCCAAACTTGGTATTGTATAGGAAATATTTGAAATATTCCAATGAGGTAAAAAAATAGTTATAGTCTTTGATTGAATAATGTATAATCTGTCCTAACACTTCTCCATGTGGTTCTCATATTGTTTTAGTACCTAATAAATATGGTTCATGGATAATGTGTGTTGATTATATGGATTTAAACAAAATAGCCATTAAGAATTGGTACCCTCTTCCTCACATTGATGATTTATTAGATCAGTTACAACATGCTAGATATTTTACTAAGCTTGATTTGAAGTTTGGGTATCATCAAGTGCGGATCAAGGAAGAGGAAATCTAGAAAACAATGTTCAATACTAAGAAAGGGTTGTATGAATGGTTGGTATTGTCGTTTGGGATATATAATGCACCAGCTACCTTCATGAGGTTGATGAATGAGGTAATGAAGCCATTTATTGATTCCTTTGTTATTATGTACTTGGATGAGATTCTGGTATTTATCAAAACTTATGAAGATCATATTAATCATTTGCGTCAATTTTTGTAAGTACATAAGGAGAATTAGATTGTGTTGAATTAAAATAAATGCAATTTTACACAATATTCACTTTTCTTTTTGGGGCATGTGATTAGAGATGGAGAGTTAATGATTGATACAAAAAAGATATAGGAAATTCTAAATTGGCATACACGATCAAGTTTGACAAAGACCAAGATTTTTGTTAGAGAAATTCATTATTTATGGAATTTCATTAAGAAATTATCTTCTATAGAAGGGCCACTACATTCCCTGACAGTAGCCCAGGTAAGACATTTGATTAGGGTAAGGAATAACATATTGATTTTTATTCTTTTAAATATAAAATTAATCATGCCTTGAATTTGGCCTTACCTAACTTATAGCTTCCTTTTGATGTAGAAACTGATACTAGTGACTATGTTATGGGGGTTGTCCTAGTTCAAGGAGGTAGGGTGGTATGTTATCACTTTGAGTTGTTTCACAATGCAATTCTGAATTATTATACTTATGAAAAATAATTATATTCTCTTGTTCAAGAAGTCAAGAAATGGAAAAATTATTTGATGGGTAAGGAAACTATCATCATACGAATCATCAACCTCTTCAATATATGTAGGCTCAAAGTAAACTTCAGCAAGCTAGGAACTATAAATGGATGGGTTTCTTAAAGCAGTTTAATTTGGTTATTATATATAAGAAAGGTGTGACTAAAAAATTAGCTTACATGTTATCTGAACCTCTGTTGATTTCAGTTGTGGGCACATTAACTCTTCTTGATCCTTTTTTTTATGAAGCATATCAAGAAGGCTATGATAGGGATCCATATTTTGTACAAATATTTTAGCTGAAACGACCAAGCGAGGGATTTTCACCTATAGGGTAATACTAATTATAGGATGGTTTTCTCTAAATGAACAAGAAACTTTGTGTTCCTAGGATGGAAAAAGTGCAGTTGATGATAGAATCACACACTTCCATGATAGTTAGTCATGTTGGTGTGACAAATACTGAAGCACACTTACAAAGGTGTGTGTATTGGCCAACCATACAAGATGAAGTTTCTAAATTCATCAGAGGAAGTGTTTTATGTAGTATAAACAAGCCTAATAATAGGAATTTGGGGTTGTATATATCGTTTTGAGATCCTTCTTGACCATGGGAAAGTATCTCCATGGATTTTGTGGGTGGTTTTCCTACCACCAAAAAGTTTCATGATTATATATTTGTGATTGTAGATCAATTTAGAAAAATGTGTATTATTATTCCTTGTAAAAATACCATTAAGGCCAGTGATGCGTTTGAGTTATTTTTTTCTAATGTGTGGGCTCACTTTGGTTTACCTAGTTCTATTTTGTTAGACAAGGAATCACGATTTGTAGGGAATTTCTTATCTACCTTATGGGAAAAGATGGATACAAAGCTAAAGAAGTCTATTGCCTTTCATCCATAGACATATTGGAAAATAGAGGTGGTGAATTACACCTTGGTCCAACTCTTAAGAGGGTACAAAAGGAAACATAGAAGGACTTGGGATGAGAACTTGGTGTATATCCAGTATTCTTATAATAGGGTAGTTCATGCTTCAAATAATAAAACACGTTTTGAGACATGTTTTGGTTATTTTCCTAAGAGTTATTTTGATGTTGTTTTAATATTACCATGTAGAGACAACATGAAAGTGGAAATGGAGGTCTACAAAGAGGATAAGTTTATTAAAAAGACTCATCAAATACACCTTCATGTATAAAAGAGGTTAATAGATTCACAGGATAGGTACAAAGCATGACATGATCAGCATATGACTGAGCATTCCTTCCTTATTAGAGGAAAGGTATGGTTGTATTTGAGTTGGGATAGACTACAAGGGAAATCTAAGAAACTCATCCCTCTTCATTATGGCTCATTTGAAATTTTTAAACAAGTGGGTAAGAATGCATTTCACTTGGATTTTCCTCCTTATATGAATATTTATTCAGTTTTGCATGTTGAAAACTTACGTATTTTTCAACCCTCCATGTTAGGTGATGAAGAAAAAGGAGTTTTTCTTCCATCTATTGATGATCTTTCTCCAGACAGTTAGCTAGAATTGGAGGAAGATGTGGTTTTATAGTGGAAAGAAGGAAAAACATAGAGAGGAGTGCAAAATAGGTGGTTGATTGGGTTGAAAGGACAGTTTCCTACCAAATCCAAGTGGTATTCTAGAGAAGATGTGGGAAAGAAATTTCCTCACCTCATCATTCCTTGAAGCTTTTAGGGACTTCAAATCCTCAAATTAGGGAGGTATGCTCCAAAAATAGATCAAGAATATACCAATTCTATGTATTCTCTATATTTGATACTTTCTCTATAGAATCTCAACTCATTATGTCTTCACAAGATGGTTTAGTCAGGCTAGGGGTGATCCAGGCACCTCAAAATGACATGTTGGGCCATTTATGTTCTGTCTCAAGGGATTTTCTAATTTCAATTACAGAACTTCCCTGGCAGTTACATAACCATCACTTTGTGTGCAACATCAGTTATGCAAGTGTCAGTTTGCATTAAGCAGTGATCTTGTAACTGACAGAATAGAAACATGATATCTCAACAACTGTAATTTTTTTAGCTTCCCAATCTGTTCATTTCACCTTTCCATGCCTCCCTGAACCGAGAATATATAAATACAAGCCTTTCTAAGGATTCAAGTAATTATTTTGGGTGTAATGTAAGTGTGATAAAAGTAGGAGAGTTGGATTATTTTTTGTTCATTTGAAGAGTTATTTTTGTTTGAGAGAATTGAGAGAAAGTAGATACAATTAGAAAGAGTTCATATTTCTTGAAGGCCAATTGGTAGTAAGTTGTATCATTTTGATATTACATAGTGAAGGGGAGCTAATTTTCTCACCCACCGGATTTTTTCCCACCTCAGGTTTCTCAAGGATAAATCTTGTCTCATTCTTATCTCTTCTCGTTTCAATTTATAGTTTAATTATGGTTGATATTGCATAATAATGGGTTTAATAAAGAACTTATATATTTCATTCATATTCATGAGCATAGTGATCTATTAACTATTAAAGTTAGGTATTTTATGGATCATAAAATGATGTGTTGCAAGAGCTTGAGGTTGATACAGGACCTTGATGATATTTGGAATGATGTACATTCGATGTTGGGTCAAAGACAAAGTGCAAGAGCCATCCAAATATTTATGAATATCCTTGAGAAATGAGCAAAAACTGTTATTTATAATCGCTAACAATTCGTTAGAATTACCGATGATCCAAGTTTTTTGGGAAATTTTTAAGGAAAGGGTTGAAACAACTTCCTAAATAGGTTTTTTAGGTAAATGATGAGGTAAAATGGCTGGGAGGATGTTATGGTTGAGTTGGGGAAGTTAGGATGTTAAGATAAAATAGGTTTGAGGTGTTTTTAAGATGGTAAGGTAATTTAGGATGGATAAATAGTAATTAATTTTACTATATGGGGAGAAGGTGTCTTAGGATGATGAAATAATGATAGTTTTTAGATTAAATAATGTATGCATAGAGAGAAGTAGGTGGGTTAAAAAAAACTTGGTTTCTACAAGACCTCTCCATAAGGAATCAAATTTTTCATGCATTCCTATCATCTCTCTCCTTTTATCCCACAAAAGGACTAAGTCTTCGATCTAAAGAATCCCTCTCCTTAGCCTTGTTGTCAAACATTATTTTAACTTGACCCTAGTGCTCAGTGATTCTTTGAACTAATTTTTTTCTCTTCTCATTTTACTCTATCAGGTACATGATTTTATTTTCCCTATAATTTTGAAATATCTCATCTATAATAATCTTGGAAAACTTTAAAGATGACAATTCTAAAGAAATAAGAATATTAGCATCAAATTGTTAGGAAATAAGGAGTAAAATATATGGAACAATCCCTCATAGAATCACAACAGTAGAAAATAATATGCATAAAATATTATAGATCTCAAATAAAAGTGCAGAATAAAAATAACACAACACAAAGAGACAATATTTAACGTTGCTCACCCAATTTAGGCTACGTCCACCAAGAATCACTTGCTCAAATTTTATTACAAGCCACAAATCTCTCAATACAATACCTAGATCTATTTAGAGCTATGCTCAACAAACTCTATAGAATTCACACCTGAATTCAAACACATTAGCAATGTTACATTAACCCTACCATATGCACAAAACCACATAAGTAGACAATAGCTTTAGTAGTTTTACAAAAATGTGGGTATCAAAACCATGGGCCAAAACCGTCCCATAAACCTATAGGTCAAAACTCCCACCCATATGAGAAAAGAACATTTCTCGGTATATTAGGCATGTTTTTCGAGGCCAAACAAAATTCTCAAGGGCTACTCCCCCGGCCCAGCCCCAAACCCTGACAAGACAACTGTGGAAAGTGTATAGTATTCTTAGTGTACAATATTCAAAATTTTCACACATGAAAATAGGATCTACAACCGAACATCAATAGTGTAAATAGCCTATAAATGTGACTTACCAATGGCTTACTTGGGAGTGATGTGATCTTCCCAAAGTGTGTCATATAGATCCTTGTGTCATGTCTATTGATTTGAGACAACCAGATTCCTAATTATAGTCACCAAATTATTATTACTTAATTATGCCTGACCATTTCCCTAAGGGTAATAATTAGAAGCATGAGCCAAGGTAATCCCATAGCCATAGAAAAACTCATTTAATTAATACAATGAAAAATTTGAAGTGTTTTCAACCAAGATCATACGAGGAATGACAAACCTTACTATTATGTTCTTCTTGATGAAGTTATAAGAAACTTCAGAGGTAGAATGTTCTATGGGAATGGATTCCACCCACGGTGAAATAATCAATTGTTGTTACTTGTTAGGACATAACTATTCCTAACACCATACTGAGGGTTCAAATCATTGATAAAATCAATTCCCCATAACTGAAAGGTCTCGTCTATTACCACTAGCCTTAGGGGAAGCGCTGCCAATTTGGGATGACTGATGAATTGGTGATAGGCCTCAAACTTTTCTACCAATTCTCATGCATCTTAGAATAAATTGAGCCCACAATACCTTGCTTGTAGGATCTGATGAGTTGTAAAATATGTTGAAAAAGTTTCCTCCACCATCCAATTTGTGATAAGCCTCCAAAATCTTACCCTACTAATTTTTTTCTATGTAACAGATAAAAACTCCATCAATTCCAATTTTTAACAGGTCATTCTCCCATAGTACATATTTAGTTAATATCAAATTCATTTTCCAATTTTATTTTAAGCTCATATATTAAGGTAATTCTCCATAAGTAAGGGAAAATGCAATGTCTAATACCACTCATCTATTGTATTTACAAAAAATACCATGGGTAATTCTTCCTCATTATCCTCTGTACCATCAATTTCCTCCTTTGGGATATTTTAAAAATTAAGTTAGCATAGACCTTTTCCATTCACAAGCTTGGTAGGTTTGATATATAGGTCATATTCATATACCTTATCAATCCATTTTCCTCTCTAACTACCTAACTCTTGCTTAGTTAAAAATGGACTCCATAGGAGATTCAGGAACAAGGACCAATGCATGAGAGTTCAAGATGTAATACCTGAAATGATTTACTACATGGACCACTGCATATGTGTGCTTCCTAATTTGAGACATTTTCAATTTAGGAAATTTTAAAGGATAATTCAAGAAGGCAATAAGAGACTCCACTCTTTCAGCATTATTTTGCATCAATATAATAGACATGGTGTGAGATGAGGCATAGTTGTACATGATCAAATATTTCTGGAATTTTGGACATACTAAGACTGGGGTACATGCAATGGCTTATTTGATTTCATTAAAATCAATCTTTCCATAAATTTTCTATAAAAATTTAACTTTACCCTTCATCATCTCGATGATGTGTCGAGTCTTATCAACAAAGTTAGGGACAAACTATCTTAGGAAATTGACTTTCCCAAAGAATTAGTGTACACCATTTTTAATTGTAGGAAGTGTGAGACTTTGTATGGATTTTAACCACTCGAAGTCAATCTTAGATCCCTCCTTTGTCATGATTTTTCCAAGAAAATTTCCTTTTATGACCCCAAATATGGATTTCTTAGGGTTCAAGGAAATCCCATGTTTTCAACATCTTATAAGAATTTGTTCCAAGTGATCACAATAATCTTGTCTATTCTTGGAGAAAACCATAAGATCATCTAAGTATACCACAATATTTTTCCCATGAAATATTTAAAGGCCATGTTCATATCCCTTTGAAAGGTAGCTCCTGTATTGATCAACCTAAATGGAATTCTCTAATATATGAAGGTTCCCCAAGGAGTCATAAAGGACATCTTATGTTGATCTTCAACAGAAAATTCAACCTGATGGTATCCCAAAAAATCATCCAGCATGGAAATAATTTCAGAAGAAGTTACCATTTGTAATAATTAATCCATGATGGACAAGTGATAATTATCATTCAACGAATACTGGTTAAGATTACGAAAATCTACACAAATGTATATTTCTCCATTTTTCTTGCACACTAGGATGATGTTGGCCACCTATGTAAAATGATGAACTAGAAATATGATCATTTCATCCAACATCTATTGGATTTATGCCAAAATGGTTCCAGATATATTAGGATTGTAATGGTGTTGTTTCTACCTGTAGAGTTGAGTGTCGAAGTTAAGATAAATGTTGTGTTGAAAACTCTCTGTATTTAAAGATTTTAGATCTGAGTATGACCACACTAGAACATCCATGCATTTCTTTAAAAGTAGAAAAAATATTATTTTTTCTTCTAGTGAGCAGCATTTTCCTATGTTTACGATCCTTAGTTATTGTTTGGACCCCAAATTCGAATTTTGTAGGATATTTTTACCACTCGAAAGCTATGTGCACTAGCACTTCATCCAGACAAACCTGAATGCTCACCCAAAGTATGAAAAACCACCATGTCCCTCATTTTTTTTTCTTATAAACAAGACATTCATTCATGCATAATATTTCAGGGTCGAGATATAAAATTGAAATAACAATTAATATTAACCTCAAAATTATAACCAACTTTATAAGAATGAAATAAATAAACAAAATAAAGAATAGGAACACAGTGACACATAATTTAATGTGGAAAACCTATAAATGGGTAAAAAACCATAGAATAATAATCTACTATAGAGAAACATTTACATCATAGTCTAGTAACTCCTCCTTCCTTCTACTCCCTATATTTACCTGGAATCAATAATGATTCACATGATCATCTTGAATATGACTGTTAGTGTAGAATCACAACACCCCTGAGTGTCTATAACTCGATGGGTTGAGACTCTTAGTGTGATTGCATAACATGGAGCTTTTCCCAAGTGTGGGACCTTGCGAAATTGAAAAAGCTCTCCGGATGAAGGCCAGTTCCTATTCCTCTATACAGATGCTCACAAAAAAAATGCATAGGGTTTTACTCAAAATCTAATCTAACTTTCCAAGGAGACAAGGAAAGAAGATGCATAAAAATAAACCTAAACTAACAAAGGTGATGCACCAAGGAATGAAGAACACATATCTTGCCAATAAACACAAACCATTAAAATTTGATGCAAGATCATGCACAGATAACAAAATTTGTAGTGGAAGATCAGGAGGATGCAAATAAACACAGAGAGGGTTGAGAATCATCCATAGACATGTATTACTTGCTCCAAATATTTATACAATACACTAAAAAATGCGAAGAGGTAAAGCTGCATTACAGTTTTAAATGGGAGGTTTGAACTCCACAAATTCACTTGCCAAAGAAAAGAAGGGAGGGGGCAAAACAAAAATGTCCAACATTTAGAAAGAAGCCCCTCCTTACAATTTATAGGAAGAATGAGAGAGGGAAGAGAGAGGAAATCCAAATCTACCCCAACCACTTCTAGGTTGCATTTAGTTCATCTCATTATGGCAGAAGGTGAGAACTCTAGAAAACTTAAAAGTGGCGCACTGTCTTTTGCATTAAAAATGGTTGTTGAAACGTCATTTCTGGCCATTACCACGTGCTAGAGGTGTTTTTTTATTTTATCTCTCCAAAACTGAACCAAAAATGCAATATTGAACCTGGAATAATGTAGAGAATTTCACCATCTTTCCATTGATATAAAGAACGTGAAAATCCGAGCTTTGGATCGAAATTTATGGCCATTTGAAGATTTAGGGCAAAAAACGGGCTCAAAATGGATTGACGGGATAATTTTTTGAATTTTTGACCTGTTTTGGTCATTTTGGAATTTTTTTTTGAATTTTTTCCCACGCTTCACCACTTGGATGACACGTGTCAAGATCTGGTTCGTCCGCAGGCCATCCTTTGAAAATTTCTTGCCACTTGGATACGTGGCATGACCTGATTCGTTGGCCGGGGGCAGCGGACCAAAACTCGCCCTTTGGAATTTTGGCAAAACATTTTGCCAAAAATTATAATTTTTTGCCTCTACTCCACTGGGTCGATGGTGAAGACACGTGGTGAGATTTGATTCATCCGCGGGCTCATCCTTTGAAAATTTCTTTCGGGCCCTTCCTTTCAAAATTTTTACCTTGCGCCAAACACTTAGCAATTTTTTTAACTTTCTTCCCCTTCTAACACGTGGCACGTTCTGATTCGTCTGCGGGCCTCCTTGTCTCTTTTGCGGCCTTTTCACCCTTTGTTACGTCCCATTGCATCCCTCGTGTACTTTTCATCCCAACTGTCCCGGACTGCCTGGGACAAATACTCTCTGAACTTCGGTTGAATCGGGCTTCCTTGTTCCTGCTTGCAGCCCTTTCGCCTTTTCACATCCCACATGTCCCTCGTGTGTACTTTCGTCTCAATTATCCCGGACTTCCTGGGACAAATATCTCTGAACCACCCGAAATGGACTTGTCTTTCGGCAAACCGGCTGATTCGCGTCCCACGTGTACTTTTGTCCCGGCTATCCCAAACCGCGAGACAACAAAGACTTAGACGATTTTTTCTTGCTCTCGGTCGTTTTCAGCTTTTCTCGCATCCCTCGCGTCTCGACGTCCCAACTATTCTGTGGGACTGCCTGGGACAAAAGAATTAGCTTATTTTCTTACTTTTTCAGCCCCAAGCTTGGTACAATGAACCTCAGTACGACCTAAACCCTTCAGACCCGAAATGCTTTAAAACAGTCCTGTAACCTTATTTATTTTGCATTTTTTCCATTTTCTCAACTCGTTGGGATTTCTTCTTGGATGGGAGAGTTAGAGAGAAGGCTGAGGGGACCCCCGAAGAAAACATGATTTTGGGCCTCAAATAAATCTTACTTGCTCGGGACTGAATAATTTGCTACATGCTATCAAAATTACCTTGAGGGGGGTGAATTTTGGATAGCAATTTTGATGACTCAACGGGGTCATCTGCCTGCTGGATGAAGTTACTAGTTGCCTGAAGCATCCATTGGGCATGGAGTCATAAGTTGTTTCCTTCGGAACCCCATATTAACTTTGAGAATTTCCCTGCTGAGGAGGAAGATGGAATATCACCACTGAAATGGACTGTGCAAGGGTTGCAAAACATCTCCAGGGATAGCAAGCCTGTGCCACAAGAACTTAGGGAAAATAAAACATGCTCTATATGCAACATGCAGAGTGTGCACAAGCACTTGGAGGAATGAAAAACTAAGCTAATATTTACAAGGTGGATAATTTCCCTTTAGTAGCAATGCTTTAGATAGATTCCATTGACTGGAATCTGCAGTTCTTCGCCATCCAATGAAGACAACTGGAAGGCATTGTTGTCCTTACACTTTGGTGACCATGTATGGGCCACTCCAAATGGCATCAAATTTTGAATGTCTTCCCGGTTTTTGCTCTATCTGCAATCCCATTTCAACACTAGATCTCCAACTTGGAAAGATCTACTCTTGGCCCTTCCTATCAAAGGTCTTCTTGATTAAAGCTTGATCCTTCTGCATTGCTTGGGATGCTTGATCTCTGATCTCTTAGAGTTCCATCAACTCTGCATATCTCACCTCCATGGGCCCAAACTCTAGCAACTCTAACTACTTCATGAGTTCCAATGTTGGCAATTCAAGTGACATGGGCAAGATTTCCTCTCTTCCATAAACAAGCCTGAATGGAGAGTTACCTGTGGATCTCTTGGGAGTTATCCTATCAGCCCATAAGGCTGATTTCAGTTTGGTATGCCAAGACCTCTGATTCACATCAAGAGTCCTCCTGATGATCCTCAAAAAGTTCTTGTTTGTAGATTCAGCCTGGCCATTACCCTGAGGGGTAGTAGTTTGATGAAGTACTTAGGTAGATCTTGTTTTTGACATCCCACTCAGCCACCTTGGATCTAATGAATGTGAACGCATTATCTGATATTATTGTAGCAGGTATGCCAAATCTGGTTACTATCCCTTCATAGAAGTATAATATGCTAGAGTCATTTTCTTCCTTGAGTGCTACTGCCTCAGTCCATTTGGTGAAGTAGTATGTGGCTGTCAAAATACACTTATGTCCTTGGCTTGAATTGGGAGTAATGAATCCAATGAAGTATAAAACCCATTGCATGAATGACTGGTCAACTGAAATTAGATGCAATGGGAGGGCAAGCAAACCTCTCTTTACCTATGAAGAATACACAATTCTTGCACCTTTTGATCCACGCGAAGCAATCACTGAAAATCTTGGGCCAATAATAACCAGCCCTTAATGATTTTTAGGGCTGTCACCCTTTTTGTAAAATGACCACGAGCTGATCCACCATGGAACTCTTCCAACACCCTATGAATATGATTTGTGTCAATGCATCTCTGCAACACTCTATTCACATATTTCTTGAACAAAACACCGTCTACTATGGCATATGGGACAGCCTGCAATCTGAAGTGTCTTCATTGGGTCTTGTTCATCTTTGGAGGGCATAGGCCTGTGCTTAGGAAGTGCATTATACCTTGGGTCCAACAAGGAGTGGGGACAACATTATCCTCTTCTTGAGTGCTATCTTGCACATGGCTGTCTTGAACTGTCCAAACAACCTCTTCTTCTTTGCATACTCCCTTTTGCTTACCCAGAACTAGCTGCTCACATAATTATTTTCCTCTTACTAGCTTGGTGACTTTGATCTTGATGTCATACTTCATGACACGAGTGATCCAACCTGCCCTGTTCTCATTCAAATCCTTGTTGAGGAGGAATTCCTTTATTCCCGCATGAGAGACCAACAATTGAACCTTGTTGTTTGAGACTAGATGCTTGAATTTCTTCAAAATTCTGATTACTGCAAGTACATGCTTCTCAATAAAGGAATATCTCACCTCATATTCCTCTAGGATTTAGTTGAAGAAAGCAATTGGATACTCGTCATTGTCCTTGTTCTGTTGCACCAAAATGGCAGAAATAGTATGATTACCTCTAAATGCATAGAGGATGAAATCCTTGGAGAAATCTGGGTTGATGAGAGTTGGTGCTTGGGAGATGGCTTCTTTAATTACTTCAAAACCCTCCTTGCCTTCTGCTATCCATTTGAAATCCATGCTTTTGTTTAAAATTTTGGTGATAGGTTTGATAAGGGCTGCAAAATCTGGGACAAACCTTCCGAACAAAGTTTATTCTCCCCAAAAAACTCTGAAGGGCCTTCTTTTGGCCTGGAAATGGTAGTGCTCTTATGGCTTCAATCCTCTCTGGATTAATTGCTAATCCTTATTTGGAGACAATATGGCCAAGGATATTTCCTTCATGTTTTACGAAGATACACTTCTCAGGATTCAAAGACACTCCAAATCTCCTGCACCTTTGGAAGACTTGTCTCAAATGAGAGAGGTGGTCTACTGCATTCTTTAAAAAAATAGTGATATCATTAAGGTATATCAACACCATGTTGTTGATCAAACCTTTGAATGCCATGTCCATTGCTCTTTGGAAGGTAGCTCTAGCGTTGGACAACCCAAATGGCATTTTCTTGTATGCATAAGTTCCCCATTTGGTTGTGAAGGTTGTCTTGAACTGATCTTCTTCCTTCACCATTATCTAATTGTAGCCCGAAGTAGCCATCACGTAGTGAAAACCTCTCGGAGCCAGCCACCACCTGCAAAATTTTCTCCATAGAAGGGAGTGGGTAATGGTCCTTGAGAGATGCTCTATTCAAGTCTCTGAAGTCAACACACAATCTGATCTCTCCACTCTTCTTTCTGACTAGAACTAAGTTGGCAACCCAACTAGAATGCTTGATTTGGAATATGATTCTTGAATCAATCAACTTGTTCAATTCCTTCCTCATGAGAGGTTCCATGTGTGGATTGACTAGCCTCTGTTTCTGCCTGATGGGCTTAGTATTTGGATCCAACTCGATGGTGTGTTGAGCTAACTCAGGATTGAAACCTTTTAAATCTTCATAGCTTTAAGCAAACACATCAGGGAACTCTTGACACAACTGTATGAAATCATACTTTTATTGTTCAGTTGTCATCTTTCCAATTTGCAATGGTTTGTTCTCTTCCACCAAGATGGATACTGAATCTTCTCTCTTGACCTGAATGTTTGATTTCTCTTTCCTAAACTGATCGTTGAGATTGAAAATGGTCTCCAAAGTGATAAGTCCCTTGAGCAGCTTGTTAGTTCTTAGTTGTACCACTTGGTCACCATACTTCTGCTCTAACTTTTCCTGATTTTTGGCTGAGAATTCAGCCTCTTCTTGCAAGAAATGGATGATTTGCTGATCATTTTCAAACACTTTCCAACTTACATCGTTATCTAGCACTGAAGGCCTCACAATCACATGGATGTTTGGTTGTACCTTATCTTTTTGAATGCTCTCCAAAACGTCGAAGGCTACCCCAACTGCTGCAAGCCTGTCACCAGCTTGGTTCTCTTTCCTAGAAACTGATTTGATGCCAAAGCCCTCAAAATCTTCAATGAGGTCCCACACCCTGTTCTTGTAGCACTTGAGTAGATCATTCTTGGCAGCATGCTGCCCTTTGACCTAATTTACAATCAATTCACTGTTACCAAAGACTTGCAAGTTCTTTATTCCTCTCTTAATTTCCCAATGCATCCCTTGCACCAAGGCTTCATATTCAGCAGTGTTATTGGAGCATGCAAACTGAAATCTTAAAGCTGAATAGTACCTTACTTCTTGAGGTGAAACCAGCATGGCTCCCCCTCCAGCACCTTGTCTACTCCTTGATCCATCAAAAAACAGCTATCATACCTCATTGTCATCCTTGTGGTCTGGCTTGGTGATGCTAGGAATGGGTTGATCTTCTTCATGTATGCAATAGATTCCTAGCTCAGATTCTTCTACTTCTTGATAAGGATAAAAAGCATGCACCTTGTTTTCCCATTCATCAAGAGTTAGATCCGGGATGCTTCTAACCTTGGTGTCAGCTTCATCAGTGCTTGGGTGATCTTCTTGATCAAATTCCAAACAGTTGGCATTAATTTGACTTGGAGTGTAGGGCTCAATGTGGAAGTTTGCAATAGGTTCAGACCTGATTGTAGCTTTGGTTCCATACCTAATTCTGAACAACATGTGTGACCAATCAGTAGACAAATATCCTCCAATCTTGGCTATGAAATCTCTTGACAAACATAGGGCAAAGAGTGGTGGAAGGTCTATAACTAATACATCTTATAAAACAACAACATTTGGACATGCATGCAAGGTAAGACTCAAGTTTCTAATCACCCCAACTGTTGTTAAAACTGTCCCATCCAACTACACTACCCCTTTGGATATGGTTTCATGTTGAAGTCCTAGCTGATCGGCTATTTGCTTGGGCATCACTGAGCTACTTTCCCCAGAATCAATCATGAAATTGTGCACCAATTGGTTTCCAATGATTAATGAGACATAGAAAGCATGGCGCTTTAACATTTTACCTTGTTATCCTCCATGATTCCCTTCAGGCTGGGCAACATTTGTGAGCACCTTCTCTTGCATTCGGACTTGCTGATTCGAAGTTGGCCAGTCCTTCATGGAAGCTTGTAGCAAATCTCTCTGTCCTGTGATAGATAGGGATTCCCACATTGATATATTTACATTTGTCTTCTTCATCTGATCAATGATACTAAATGGTGATGAAGGATCTCTTTGCTATCCCTTGGTTTGCATATTCATCCCTTGTATGTGGGCAGCAACAACTAGTATTTGAGTTGGTTTAGGAGCTAGTTTGGGTGCTCTTTGCATGTTTGGGACTACATTTTGTTTGCCAAAAGCTTGTGGAGTGGTAGAAGGTTGTGGATTACTTGGAGCCAATGGCTGTCCTTCACCAAAATTTCTCCTTTTTGACCTTGTGTTGGTTGTAACACCTTGAGAGGGTATTTGATTCATACCACAGAAATCTCCAACCTGCCAATTGACAAGAGTAGTTTCGTTTGGAGATGTTCCTTGCTGAGGTGCTTCTTGCTACTGATCCTCTTCATGGCTGGATTCTTGTAACCCACCAATGGTTTGCACCATAAGAGCCCGATTTAATGCATCGTTAAAGCACATTGATTGGTTATGTGGCTGACCACACGAGAAACACCAATCATATTCTTGGGCCATGTTATTTTGCACCGGTACCAAAGCTCTGGATGTGGATGCAACATTGGGGTTATCAGGTTGAAATGGTCTGTTGGCAGGAGGCCTTGCTTGATTCTATTTTACAACTAGATTGGGTGGTCTTTGAGGCTGATATGGCTACCTGTTAGGCTGAGCTTGACGCTGGAAGGAAGGTCTAAAACCTTGAGCTTGCTGCCTTTTGAGTGTAACCAACTCATTACCTAGATTTTGCAATTGCTTGATGACTTCTTGAAGGTCGTTTGAGCCACTAGAAGATGAAGTAGAAGCTTCATTTGAACTTTGATTTCTAGGAGTGGGAATAGAAGCTAAATTAGGCACTTGGCTAGTACTTGGGCTCTCTAAACTTGGATATAATGGCATTGGAGGCCTAGGAGCTATCTTTCCAGCTTGAATCAAACAATTTGCAACCCTAATGGCAATGCTATAAGCCATAGGGATAGTTATGCCTCCCATGGACTGAATCAACATACAAATATCAGAATTTAGAGCTTTGAGATAGTAAAGAAAAGCACCTTCTATTGTTGGCCTGACTGCCACTGGAATTCTCTCCTGAGTCCTTTGAAATCTGAAATTAAAATCAGTCAGCTACTCATTGGGAGCTCTTTTGATAGTTTTCAGCTGCTCCAAAAGGGATAAGTTGTCTCCCTTTTCCCCAAACTGCTCGTGGAGGGCTATACATAGTTGGTTCCAATTTTGGATAGAACCTAAGGCAAGACTCCTGAACCATTGTAAAGCTTTCCCCTTGAATGAGGATGCCAGCAATTTGACAGCAACTTGCATCTTATTGATTTCATGAATTGCACAAAGGTTGGCAATGTCCTTAACATGATCACCAGGAGTAGTATGGTTCTCTCCAGTGAAGTATGGAATGTTCTTCAATGCTGCAACTGGGATTGGATGTTGTGCATTGAGAGAAAGTGGGCTACTGCTAGTGAAATTGACATACGGATTTAGTGGTTGTACCATTCTGTTTAGCCTGAGAACCCTTGTTGATTGGATGAAAGGCCTACCAGGTGGAGGTGTTGACAAGGTTCTATTAGGTGGAGATGGAGATCTTTGAGCTCTTCTTCCCCTTCTCTCTCTTCCTGGAGATAGGTGTAGCTGAACAAACAATCCTTCCTCCCTAGTTCTTGACCTGGTCTGTATTCTTCTCATAAATTTTCCAGGCTTGGACTACTGAAACCAGTGGATTATGCTTCTTTTGGAGTCACCAGATGTGTGATTTTAAGCTCCTTTAAAGCTGGAACTTCTAACAAGTGCACATCGATCTTGTTGCAATAAAAGTGAAGACCTCTAAGGTCCCACCGGGCGTGCCAAAACTATTAGTGCAGAATCACAACACCCCTGAGTGTCTGCAACTTGATGGGTTGAGACTCTCAATGTGATTGCATAACGTGGAGCTTTTCCCAAGTGTGGGACCTTGTGAAATCAGAAAATCTCTCTGGATGAAGGTCGGTTTCTATTCCTCTATTCAGATGCACACAAAAAAAATGCAGAGGGTTTACTCAAAATCTAATCTAACTTGCCAAGGAGATAGGGTAAGAAGATGCATGAAAATAAACCTAAACTAACAAAGGTGATGCACCAAGGAATGAAGAACACCTATCTTTCCAATAAACACAAACCATTAAAATGTGATGCAAGATCATGCACATATAACAAAATTTGCAGTGAAAGATCAGGGGGATGCAAATGAACACAGAGAGGGTTGAGAGTCATCCACAGACATGCATTACTTGCTCCAAAGATTGATACAATACACTACAAAATGCCAAGAGGAAAATTTTCATTATAGTTTTAAATGGGAGGTTTGAACTCCACAAATTCACCTGCCAAAGAGAAGAAGGGAGGGGCAAAACAAGAATGTCCAACACTTAGAAAGAAGCCCCTCCTTACAATTTATTGGAAGAATGAGAGAGGGAAGAGAGAGGAAATCCAAATCTACCCCAACCACCTCTAGGTTGCATTTAATTCATCTCATTATGGTGGTAGGTGAGATCCCTAGCAAACTTAAAAGTGGCAAACTGTATTTTGCATTAAAACTGGTTGTTGAAATGTCATTTCTGGCCATTGCCACGTGCCAGAGATGTTTCTTAATTTTCTCTTTCCAAACTGAACCAAAATGCAAGATTGATCCTGGAATCATGTATATAATTTCACCAGATTTCCATTGATATAAAGAGTGTGAAAATTTGAGCTTTGGATCGAAAGTTATGGCCATTTGAAGATTTAGGGCAAAAACAGGCCCAAAACAGATTGGCGGGAAAAAATTTTAAATTTTACCTCTTTTTTGCATTTTGGAAAAAAATTTAAAATTTTCCCCGCACTCCACCACTTGGATGACACATGTCAAGCCCTGATTGGCTGTGAACTTCCATTCGGTGGCAGGGGCAGCGGGCCAAAACTTGCCCTTTGGACTTTCGGCAAAACATTTTGCCAAAAATTCTAATTTCCTCCCCGCTCCACTGGGTCGATGGTGAAGACACATGGCAAGATTTGATTCATTTGTGGCCTTTTCACCTTTTCATGTCTCATGCATCCCTCATGTACTCTTGTCCCAACTATCCCAGACGAAAATATTCTACTTTGGCCGATTCGGGCTTCCTTGTTCCTGTTTGCGGCTTTTTCACCTTTTCGCGTCCCACGCGTCCCTTACGTACTTTTGTCTCAACTGTCCCAGACTGCCTACGACAAATATCTCCGAACCACCCGAAATGGACTGTCTATCAGAAAATCAGTCGATTCGCATCCCGCGCGTACCTTTGTCCTGGCTGTCCCAAAACCGCGCGAAACAAGACTTAGACGATTTTCCTTGCTTTTTCAGCCGATTCAGCTTTTCGCGTCCCTCGCGTCCCAACGTCCCAACTGTCCTGCGGACCGCCTAGGACAAAAATGTCTGATTTAGCTGATTTTCTTACTTTTTTCGGCCCCAAGCTTGGTACGACGAACCTCAGTACAACCTGAACTGGTACGACCCAAACCCTTCAGACCCGAAATGCTTTAAACAATCCTACAACCTTATTTTTCCATTTTTTCCATTTTTTCCAACTCGTTGGGATTTCTTCTTGTATGGGAGAGTTAAGAAAAGGCCGAGGGGACACCAAAAAAACATGATTTTGGGCCTCAAATCAATCTACTTACTCGGGACTGAATAATTTGATGCATGTTATCAAAATTACCTTGAGGGGTGAATTTTGGATAACAATGACCTATAGTCATATTTAAATAACCCAAAGGGTTATGTCCATATTAAGTGATGGGGCACACACCGATTTAATAAATATTTAATTAATAACTAGCAAACCTAATACAAGTATTAGAAGCCAATCATAGTAACCTTTTGGCTATACACAGGGCGGTCCTCGATCTCCTGCAAGTGCACATACATCAGATATGTGATATCATTGGAATCCCAGAATCTTCTTGGAAGAATGGGAAGCTCTCCAAAAAGTACAAGGCATAAAATTAGGATCCCAACATCATAAATGCTTTGAAATTACACAAGGCTCTCATATTTTTCTCAAGGTTTATAAAAAATCCATCAACTAGTGCTTGTTTGGTCTTTTGTCTGGTGCAGCTATTTTCTAGGTTTTTTAGTGTTGTTTTTTGCTGCAGTTATGTTGTTTTGATCATAGTTGGGATTTGTATTGGTAGTGTGCCCCTACCCTAATACTTGTTTTATTTTTTTTATTGGCTAGGGTGTGACACCTTTCTGTTTGTTATCCACATTGTTTCTTTTTGGAGATCTAGTTATCAAGCCTTTGATTGAACTCTCAGGTAAGATCCCACCAAAACCTTTTACCAATAAATTAGAAAAAAAAATAACAAACCTAATACAAAGTTTATATTTAATTAATAATAATATAAGCTATTCTATATTATTTAACTATAAACTAAATATTATGATGCACTTAATATTATAGTTCTAACACTCCGCCTTAATATTAGGTGGGGATTTATATGCCAACATTACATGTTTGTACAATAGGATTTACAAATCCATAAACCCTAAAGGTTTATGCAAGCATATGTACTTTTGAAGGATTTATAACACCTTTATTGTGCTCAAATTACCTTTTGGTATAAAAGGATTTGGAATCCATAAATCAGACATATGATTTAGGCTAAGCATGATTTATGAGACTACATCTCATTGTTTCTCATGGAAATATTCTAGTACCACATCTCTAGGAGAATTTTATAGCACAAGGACATCCTTAACAAATATATGCACACATTAGATTGTATTTTCTATAAAATCTATAACTTTACATGTAAACTATATCAGTTTACTTTTAGATCATACATGATCTTTTTACAATGCTTTTAAACTAGAGTAGAAGCATAGAGGAAGAGGAGTCAATCAAATGATTGACTGTTAGGAGGTGGCATTGCCATGCACACTCCCCCCAATGGAAACTCTAAAATTCCAAGCATTGTACACAATTGTAGTATTTTATAGCACACAATGGCTCGTAAACATATCTACAATATAATCTTCAATCTGGAAGAACTGGAGATCTCTATCACCGTAGATAACATTCTCTCAGATAACACACATATGAACTTCAATATTATTCATTCTCTTATGTTTAACTAGATTCTTTATCAAGAGTAATAAACTCTGACCACCACGTAGAATAGGAATACTTCCTTTAACTTCCATGTGTATCTCTTCTAACAACTGATTCATCCATATGGCTTCTTTGATGCTTCCATTGTACTTCTCTTCCTCAGTAGAAGAAATGAATATTGTTGGTTGCTTTTAGTCATTCCAAGTAATGGTTCTTGCACCAAAAAAATTGAATAAATATCCAGTATATAATCTATCTAACACAATATTAGCATGGTTAGAGTCATAATATCCATATAGACAAAATAAGCATATAAATCATTATTAATTTCACTTTTAACCATCTGTAAAATTTAAATGATAGTTGTATAAAAAATAACAATATGCTTAACAAATAACTATGTTAGAAATTATGTTGAAGAAATTTCAACATACTATCCTTGTAAAATATGTATTAGATGTGTTGGGCCCCTAATGTAGCTTCCAAATCTTAAAGGTGCATAGGCACACACAGCCAGAGGAAGCGCACAAATTAAGGTGCGCAAGGAAGGATTCAAAAATGGTTCTTGTAGAACCAAGGATGTGCACCCACAAAGCACAATTTGGGACTTAGCCATTTTCGGCCTTTTGGACAGAACACATGAATAATGTGTTCCATTTTGGATAAGGTTCCGGCCTAGCAACAGGGTGTCTTGGGAGGAATATACCTTACGATAGAAAGATCCAAAAATATAATCATGACATGGAGAGGCATGCGCCTGAGGTGATCCACACTTTAACACTTGGGGCCAGATCTGAGGTTACAAAGGAGTTTGTTGGAGCTCATATGCCTATTTATATGAGCGCCCTTAGTAAAGTAAAGGACAAGTAAGGAAGCGGAGCTCTACAAATTTACTGTGAGAACTATGGGATAAAATGTGTACATGATTATAGGAAGGATGTAATGAGGGAATGGGGAATGTAATTTTTTTTTTATGATCATAGATGTATGGATCCAGATATGGCACGTGACTATGGTCTCCCCTTTTATAATATTTAATAAGTAATGCTATGAATGAATATGATAAGGTTACCATGATAATTGTATTAAGATCCTTTCTCTATATTACCTGCATATTTCTATTATGTTTTTGTTCTTGTATACTCATGAACCTTATTTGAATGTTAAGTCTATTTGGGGATTTACTAATTCCTAGTTCTGTTAATTTTGTTAAGCAATTTTACTTTTGATATGACTGAAAGGTTATAGAAGTCGTTCTAAGCTCTATAGCTTTTTCATGTCCTTTAAATCACTAATTCAAGATCATGAATGATGAATTCCACTAAAATCACATAAAAGAGAGACTTGGCTCCCTCTCGCATGCCTCAAGTGAGCACCCAACACCAGCTGGATGATAGGCCAACATGCATGAGGTTCCCTTGTTCTTGGTCGGTGCAAAAATGACTACATCTTGGTTCCATTGCTGGGACCTCTTTTCGAATTTGTAGTGGAACATAGCATACATTATGGTCTATGAAAAAGTGATGATGGAGCACTTAACCTTGGAAGGTGTTTAAGATGATGGTGCTTGAATTAAATTTCTCAAGTCAAAAACTGCATGAAGAAATGGCCGTGCAATGTAACACAAGGGAGGTAATAACAAGATATACCACTTGGAAAGTGGTAAGATATACCACTTGGAAAGTGGTACAAAGGAAGAATGTGTGTGGTACAAGAAGGAGAACATAAGAGGGAATTCAACCTTAGAAGTAGTATTTCACTAGAAGGTTATAATTGTCTCTCGTAGAAGTAATAAAAAGGAAAAATCATGGGAAAAAGCAAAAAGGTGATTTTAAATATTAAAATGGTGGTAGGTGGAGTGAAAGTAATGTGATAAAAAATTCAAAATATATAAAAGGGGTGTGGTTGAAGTATTTCCTACCTTTCTTTTGAGAGCTTGGATTTAAGAAGCTAAGGCACAGGGTTGCAGAGCTAGGGAACATGTGTTGTGGAATTAAGATTAGGGCACCAAGTTGGATAAACAGGTATAAGGGTGAAGAAATATGAAGGAAAAAATGCCACTTAGACAAAGGAATTACATGGTTTAAGTAAGGTTTTTAGGTTATATCAGGGAATGCATTACATCAACTTGAAAACTGAACCAGTTGGGAAAAAGAATTATAGCACCTAAGCGAGCACCGAGGGATAAGAAGCAGGTCATTGATGAGGAACCCAAGGATTGGTTCTTAGATATGTATTACCCACCTGAAGTTATAGTTGGGAGACCTTGGGTGTCAAAAATTTGCAGCTGTAAGAACAACATGTATAACCATCATGCCTAGGGGTAAAAAGCATCCATCACCAAGGATATGTTGTGTGTGTTAGAAATAAGGAGTTCAAAAGAGAAAGTGAAATTAGATGACTCTATGAATAAGACCCTAGAGGAAGTGGGAGTGATCTAGTTATTTGAGTTACCTTACTTTGGGAGGCCCGCATGTTTATACCAGATGATCATGCCACACGTACATCAATATTACCTTTACTTTGAAGGCATGAGTATGAGGTTAATTGCCAAGCTGATAGGCAGAGTCATAGGTTTACATGACAGAGGGGAAGAAATAAAAATGGACTTGTGTGATGAACCAAAGATTGAAGAAACAACCACCTTTTAACAATACAAGAGGGGAAAGTGTGCATTTAACATCAACAAGATTACTAACCCAACTACTATAGTGTCCATGTGATTAGTAAATTACAAACTGGAAGCCTTGCTGCACTAGAATGAGGTAAAAAAAGCTCCATCACATCGTGCACAAGATGGAAAACAATATCAGGTATACCATCTCCCTATATATAGCTAAAGGAATTATGGAATAGGCTAAAGTACAAACTGAATGTGGGAAGAATATTATGTGGGGCTCAATCCTCTCCTTATAGTATTTTGGGGAATTAGAGTCATAAATGGACCAACAAAAAACATGTGGATACATCCATTTGAAGATAATTAACTGGAAAATAGGTTTTCTAATATCACTTGTGAAGGGGGACTTAATAACCCCCACAAGGCATGAGTTAAAAAGTGGTATAGATGGATGTAAGAAGCATTTGAAAATGAATGGGGTGTGCCAAAGGAATTTCTATTCATATTTTACAATCATGAAAAGTTTGTAGTGATGCAACAGTTTAGTCTTGCGTGCTTCCTGATGAAGGATGGAAAGTTTAGTCCATTGTGAAAACCATCATTTACATTCATCACCAAGTATTTCTAGTGCAAGGAAAACATGATTAAGGATATGTGGCATTTTAAGTTTAATGAGGACTAGGTGGAATCAGATTACCACACTTTGAGAAAAACATATGGGTATCTGTATAAGGCAACATAATTAGAAACAATGGAATTTAACATGATGGATTTGGATCCCATCATAACCTTGGTAGTCAATATGGAAGCATGCATGGTATATGCCATCCTGCGACAAAAAGTGTAGGATGGGAAGGAAGTGGAGGATGAGGATACCACAATTCCATATCTAATGATGAAGCATACAGTGGAAGTAACCAAACGCCAGCATGAAAAAAATCTTGAGGCTGAGGAAGAAGAAGAAGAAAATCCAGTTGCAGGGCAGTTGGACCACAACTAAAGAAATAAGATAAGGATGAAGCGCAGTGAGGCGAGTGCATCACACACTGAAAAGCAACCCAAAATTGGAGAAGTGCCACTAAAGAAACAAATTCTAGTGAAAAATAAGCTGAGCTCACCGAAGAAGAATCATCGAGTTATTAATGTCGAGGAGAAAGAGGACTTAGAAGAAGTAGTGATGGAGGATATAGTGCGTGAAGAGAAAAAGATGAAAGAAGAGACACCAGTGCACCAATAGGATCTATTATAGGGAGACACACTAGTGAAGGAGGAGTCATACATAGAAGAGGAAGAGCCTGAGTAGGAAGAGCATGATGAGGAGACACATAATATACATGGAGAAGATTCAAAGGGTGATAGGGAGCATGAAGAAGAACATGATGTTGAGTGTGAGAAGTAAAAAGGGGAAGATAATCATAAAGGAAATGGGGAGGATGTAGGCATGGAGAAACAAGTGGTGTGTAATTTGAAATTATGTAAGAAGTACTAAAGAGGAAAGGCACAAAGGGGAGGATGAGAAGACAACCTCCACAAGGCCCCCAAATGACTTACATTAATGACCCTACGAAGGTGCTCAGGGATAGATACCAAAATTCAATACCTAGAGAAGACTTGTTTTATCAGGGAATGGTTGATAAGAATGAAGCCCTACTAAACACTAGGAAAATGCTTTCTTGGAATTATCATGCACATATGATGAGATAGAGTTTGAGGTCATCAAGGAGTCACTATCAAAGATGTAATTTAAAAAAATTCTAGGGTAATCTTTCCCATGGTTGACTCCACACAAGTAACATATGAGCAAGCATTTAATGTGCTTAATAAGATGACATCAGAAGTGGGACAAAGAAATTATGACAAGGATGCTATCATCAAGTGGATGCAACGGGAAAAGGAGCACAAGGATAAAGAGAACCTAAAGCTCACTAAGTACTTAAGTGATGAGAAGAAGAAAATGGCATATGCCTATGATAAAGTAGATGATATAGTAAAAAGTCCACGAGAACGTGCTTGGAGTTGGTCAATCAAGCCAAATACGAGTACCCCATAAAGTTGCATTATTTGGAGGACTTGGTGTGCATGATGCTGATGGAAAGAATGAATGGACTAGGACTGATGAAGGAATAATTAGCCACACAAATGAAAAAAAATAAGGAACACATGGAGAAGATCATTGTGGAGTATGAAACATTGAAAACAAAGGTGAAAGAGGATGAGCACAAGGAAAAACATGTTTTTGGTAATTTCCAAGACTTCCTCCCCTATTCTTAGCACACACACTACCAATGAGGAGGTAGAATTGAAGAATATACATGCAAACATGAGAAATATTAAGGCCAAGCATGAGAAAGTCATGGCAGAAGTCGTAGAGAAGATTATATCCTAATCAAATCCATAAAGGACACACTTAAAGGGAGAGCTTAGAGGAGATGATAGCATCTTTATATCATGTGCAAGGCTATGGAGGACATTAGAAGGAGTAAGCCTTAGACCTGGATGATCAACATAAAGTTAAGGATTTAAGTGGAAAAGGTATATGATGTTAACTCCCACAGTGAGTTGCCCGATGTTTGTATCAGGTAGCATCCTTTTGAGACCCCCTTTACTGAAGAGATTTTACAAGGAGTTGAAAGGAGTTGGAGAACTATTCATTAAACATGGATGGATTTTTAGAACTATCTTCCATTAGTAGAGGATCCTGCCATTTTTGATGTGCACTCAAGATAATGGATGCAACTTATCACCACCGATTTATTGGGCACATTACCCTACATTATTTATGCCCTTTAGATTCTTTCATTATTCAATTATTCTTTGGAGGAACATTATTTGTTCATTATAGTATTTGAGGACTTCATCCACAAGTAATCCTAGTGTGGGGTAATATTTGGTTGGGATTGGAATGGTGTATGTATTGGTCAAGGACCATGTGTGGAGGACTGGAAGCCATTGATGTTTGGAAGATTGCGACACATGAGGATTTGTAACATTCCTCATTTTAATACCTTAGAAACAAGGATTTTTTTTTTGTTATTGCATGATTAATGTTCTCTTGTTCTAAATACATAATTTATAACACAGATATCATAGCAATCATTCTTATAACAGATAACCATATGTAGTTGTAATGACTCAGTGTACCACAGATCTATTCATTCCATGACTTGGTGAACTTACTGATCTATTCATGCGTAACTTTGAGATTGAATTTTTCAACGGAACACTTCATATCTTGTGGTTCTCTTACCCTATTCTAGGTTCTGAGTGATCTATGTCCAAGGAACCTATCTGAATAATTGTTACTATTATTCATCGGCATCACGATCCTTAGACTAGGTGACATAGGACAACGTAATCAGCAGCTTGTGATACTTTGGCCAAAGGTTTGATAACATACCGTTCATATTACTTATTCCTTGACGACATATTACGTTATTCCTTGATGACATATGTCATATTCACCCCACTCTAATGTTATATAGAATGTCTTATACTGACTTCTAAGTTATTCCCCCTTGTCCTCAAGTTTTCACTCTAGATCGGGTTAATATCATAATTCACACGTTATAAAGATGCTCTTGAAGGATAGGGGTAAGTTGACATACTGGGTCAACCGATGTTAACTCCTGTGTGTCAAGATACCCAGAGTCTAAAAGGGCTTCCTCATAACCTGTTTATGATCCTAACCAGTCCCAGAGGGAAATCTTTAACAAATCCTAGGTGTGTAAATCTTAACGATCAATGCAGAAGGGTGTTGCCATATGTCATCGGCATTGTTGTATCCTCAAGAAGATCCTAATCTTCTCGAAGGTACAACCTTGCAGTTGACATGTGTGAACATCCTACGGAACAACTTTGGAAAGATGTACATACCTCCAAGAATTTACTTATGTTAAGTTATATTTAGGATTACAGGCCCACCTTATTAGGTAGCCTTCCCTAACCCAGGGTCCAACATTCCTTGAGTTACCCTTTTGTAATTAGGGTTCAGTTTCACTAGAGAAAAGTTTTAATGAGATTTCAGATTGTTTCAAAGTTGCCGGTTGGTACCTAATCAACCTTGTATCCAAAAAATAGGACAATAGCCATTTAAGTTTTTTCCCCATTTAGGAAAATAACTCAATCCAACAAGGGAAATGTAACAACCTAATAGAGACTGAAACATAACAGACCTTAATACTATTAAGTCATTGGTGATTTGTAACCATCAATATATTGCTCTTATAATTATTGAACATTACAAGAAAGTATTAGGATTTTCTTCCAGTTATAGCTATATTTTAGGGCATAGTTCACACTCAAATGTTCCCTAATAAATGCCAATGGATCCTAATTTCCAATTTAACTCATAATCATAAGATATAATGAATTACTAACTAGAAATATGTAGTATTCAGCCACATAATTAAATAAGGCTTACTTAAGAAGAACATCCATTTGGACTCCATTGTTCATAGAACAATAAGAATGCACACTCATTCATACAGGTAATAGGAAGATCAATCCTAACAAACTAAGATAACACAATTCTTCATAAGTAATATCTCTCACAATTTCATCTCGTTTCCAAATCTATACAATTACAATCTTATGCACTTCTGACATACTTTAAGAGAATAGCCTTCAACAAAAGAAGATAACCTTTCTTTGCAAAATACAATTTGAAATATATAAGTCAGAATTCCTCATAAGAACCAGATTGAGAACATAGTCATTGCATCATATCATATTTTGTCTGCCTTTACCACTTACGATGACCATCTACAAAAATTGCTAGCATGGGTCAGTTCAATGAACTGAGCATTGATAAGCACTAATCCTTAAAACAATTGCAATTCCTCTAATTGTTTCAATTAAATAACCCTACTAAAATGACTTCACTTAATTCCTACTTTATATCCTAGAATGAAATCAATATAAAGAGAGTCTAAGTACACTATTAAAACCAAAAGGACAGAAGGAATATTCTATTCTTCTTGTCCTCAATTTAAAGCATAATTGAATCCAATAATTACCTTCACAATCCAGAATCATAATACACCCTAATATTTCTTTCTACCAATTATAATACAACTTCATATTACAATATAAATTACAGACGTAATTTCAACTAAATCTATTTCGGATGATTCATCCCATTTCTTGCAAGAAAGTAAGAAGGAGCATCTTGATTATTATGCACCTAATCATCCGAAAAATCTCAAAATAGTTTATATCATGATTTGATCACCTTTATTTAGCACTAAACCAATTTAAATATTAAATCCAATGGATCATACAAAAGTAATTTAAACAAGAGGTATGGATTGCTATCACTTGCAAGTTCACTTGCCAATCTATCCTTCATCTTAGTATAACTGATTTTCAATCATGATGAGTATGTAAAGCAATAAATACAGGATTACTTTACAATAAGAATAACAAACAGTAAGTTTATATCAATATCATAACCTGCTATAAAATGAAAGGATTTTCCCAGATTAGGATCCCTAATCCTAATATCCCTTCCATCTTTAAAGTAAAAATCTGCCATCCCATAAATTTACTAATTGGATTCCTTACATAATTTCAAAAAATATATTTATTAACATACAAGAAGAAATCGACATAAATTTCCTTCTTTTACAGCCTTTATCCAACCTATCCTTTTAACTCAAAGATAAAATAGAGATGACCAAACACTTTTGTAACCAAGTTTTAAAACTAAATCCAATTTCCATGAAATAACAACCATTTAATAAACCTAATCAAGGAATAAGGATCTGTTTCTAGCACTTAATTACATTCAATAGTTTGATTCAAGTAGAAACACTATATAGAATTACCCTTAGATCCTTACAGGATCTACCACTATACATTCTATGAAACAAAAATCATATTCTACATAAATGTAATTACAACCTATCAAACTCGATACAGACCTGATTCAAATAAACAGTCTATTTTCCTTCATATGCTCAAACCATTCGAGATGAGAATCAAGTTAGGTTATCTTAACATTTTTCCTTGATTACATGGTCATCCAATCCTAATCAAACTGGACCGAATCATCATCCGGTGCCATTTATTTTTAAACACTAATCAAGATTGAATATTCTATATGTGAAACGTATTCAAATCCTAATTTCAAAAGCACCTAAGGTAAAAATATTCTTACCATTATAAAGAATATGTAACATCAGTCAAAGTAAAACAGATCTTTCATAAGCTTCAACCATTTTAATTCTAATGTCAAATTCAAAATATCTTTTAAAAACCCAGAATTGGTGAAAACCATTTTCCATGACAACTTATCCAAAAAGCAACCAAGAATTCACAAGAAGAACATGAACCCCATTAGATAACTAATCTTTCTATATAACTCATATTGCCAACATACATGGACACCTTAAATTAACAACTAATCCATACACTGTATTACTCACAGTACCTGAGAAAATTAAAAAGCAAACCAACACCTTCACAATAGGTGTTAAGGATTCAATCATTCCATGTTTCTAAACACATAACATGTAACAATCAAGTTTTATTTTACTGATTTTATGAGCAACCCGATATCATAATCATTTTCCAGTTCTCTTGATCATAAACTTGTTATAGTCAGAGTTTCTCAAGGCAGAGAAGACAATCTAATAATCCATTCACCGCCGAAGAAAAAGAAATTAACTTAGCATTAAAACACCTAATATTTTACAATTGATTTCTTTCATGGAACAAGCTTTTATCCAAGTAAATCAAACAGACAGAAGCTTACAACAGTCGCCAGCTAGTTACCCAAAATGGGTATGAAAACACAACAGTTCGCAAAAACCCAGATCAACGATTACAACCAAAAATGTTAACTTCAGTAAGGATTTTAAGAAATCGAACACATTTACCAATCTCAACACAAAGTAAACCCTACAGAGTCTAGTACAGGCTACTTTTTTGCAAATACCCAGTGTAGAAGGGTAATACGACAGTTTAACAGGATAAAGAACTCCAAGCTTAAACCACAGTAAGGGAACAAGAAAACAATGAAAACAAGTTTCCTTTTGAACTAAAATTTCCAAGTTCAATCCAGAGCCCACGTTTACATAAAACACACAATTCATTGCTAACCGGTCAAGCCATAAATGCACAAACATCATTAGAACAAATTTGTTTTAATGAAAACATTTAAAGGAAAAGTAATATTTTAACAGTTAGGGCCTATCATGCCTGATAGTTTCGCTTAAAAGTTGAAGAAGACCTCTGGACGAGCTCGCCCTTTCTTCTCCTTTCCACGAAATATTAAACAACAAAATATTGCTTCCTCCATGCCTTATATATATATTCCCCATGGCACAAAAGTAAATTTGAAACATTCAAAATTGCCATGCATCGGAGAGTAAACTGCTAGTTCAAAAAACCAGTTCTCATGCAGAGTGAAAAATGGAAGGCACAAAAAAAGAAACAACCAAACAAAATTCCAGTTACATGTCTCTCAAGGCAGCCCAAGCTCGAGAACCCATGTAATTTAATTTCATTAAATTATTTTCTCCCACCTGTTTTCCATTGCCACCGTCTGCCAAAGTTGGTGAGTTCTACATCACAAAACACAAGAGTTTCCATTTTAGAGATGTTGTCACGTAAGCTTCCCTCTTTCCAAATTAACCTCTGCTAACCTTGGTAGTAATCTCTTCCCTTTCATCCTTATCCTTTCCTTAAATTCCATTTAAATCACCACCCCTAAAGCTTACAACCCCCCTTAGGTTCCTTTCCATAGCATTAGTTTAGGATAGGTTAGTGACTTAGGTTAGATCATAGGTTAGCTTAATCTTAATGCCTTAGGTTATAACATATGTCACCCACCTTAGTATTAGGTGTAGATAACCCTTAGGAATATCAAGTACATAGTTTTAGGTCTAGGTTAGATCAACTAACCCTAGCAACAATAGGTTATAGTTTAGGTTAAAACTAACAACCTTACTGATTCCAATTTAAGTCTATTTTAATAGGATGAAATCATCATTCAGAATTCAAAAAGAATACAATGTTCCCAGATCAAATTTTGGATTTTTCATCAAAGCAATTAGCTTTAGATGGAAAACTTACATAACTTACCTGGCTTAAGGTCTAGGTCCTTTCTAATGCCAAAATGATTAAGACCAGATTCCGATTGCAATGACATGCCAGGATTAATTTCTAGAATCCAAAAAAACTTCCACTATGGAAATATTTTCATATGAAGAAGATTTTAAAAGAACTTATACTTTCTAAGTTTAGTCAAACTTAATAATTCACGAAATTTCAATACATAATTGTTCATCCCAAATATAATTAAAACATTCCTTGGATCAATGCAATTGACCCAAGGATGAGTCATAGAGATAGATAAGTCTACGATCTCCCATAAATCAGATTATACTCATATGTGATAAATGAAAGAAAATAAATCCAAGCATATTCCCATTCAATCATAGATCTTGAGAGCAGAAAGGACACAACCAATTCAAGCATGATTTCCCGCAATCAAAAGAACATATCATCATATGGAAAATCACATATCAACACTTGAATGTAAAGGAGAAAGTAACAATAGTTTAGGGTGTTACAGGATTTCCCTCAACATCAAGAAATGTGTCCTTTGCAACTCCTTTTGGAATGTTGTTGGGGCATATCATATGCAAAGAGGGCTTACTGGTGGATCCCGTGAAATTTGTAGTTATCATGGGATTAGGGGGAGCCCACCAGCCAAAGTGCCATGTGTGGATTTCTTGGACACACAGGTTACTATAGAAAGTTCATTAAGGGATACGCCAGGATCGCCCCACCTTTGGAAATATTGCTCAAACATAAGAGTGCCTTTTAGTGGGGAGAGGCACAACAGAGGGCATTTGACACTCTAAAAGAAAGGCTTATCACTACACCTATTCTATGATTCCCATCATGGGATAAACCTTTCCATGTCCATGTGGATGCCTCTGGTATAACAATGGGAGCCATTCTTGCTCATATAGGAGAGGGGATTGTTGATAATCCCTTATGTTTTGCAAGTATAAAGTTGACACTAGTAGAACAGAATTATACAATGACCAAGCGCGAGGCATTGTCATTGATCTACGTGCTCCACAAGTTTAGACAATATCTGCTGGTGACTCCCTTTATATTCTACATTGACCATATGGCCTTGAAGTATCTAGTAAACAAAGCAGTGTTGTAAGGGCGTATTTGTCATTGGGTACTTTTATTTCAAGAATTTGAATTCATAGTGGTGGTAAAACCTAGAAAGAATAATTGTGGGCAAGATCATTTATCAAGGATTGATTCGGAAGAGGATGCGCAAAGTATCGAGGAAACCATGTCAAATGTGCAACTATTCAGGGTGTGGTGTGTTCTCTTGGATTTAGAAGACATTGTTGTTTTTCTCAAATAAGGTGTGGTGCCTAAAGGAATGAAAGCACTGGAAAGGAAAAGGCTAGCCATACGCACCGCACCCTACATGTTGATCAATGGGGATTTGTATAAAATGGGCCGCGATGAGGTTTTGCACCGGTGTGTATTAGAACATGAGCACATATCTATGATAGAAGAAGCCCATGGTGGGATTGCTGGAGGAAACTATGTAGGGAATGTAACTATGCGTAAGATCCTAGTCGTTGGACTATGGTGCGAGATGATTCACCAGGATTACATTGAGTTTTTCAAGGCATGTGACCACTGCCAGTGCCTTGGAAAACCTGGAAGAAGGGATGATATGCCCTTGCGCCCCATCACCAGTGTGGAACCTTTTGAGAAATGCATAATATATTTTTTTCAAACCAATCTCACTAGTTGTGCAAAGGAATAACTCATGGTATATCATTACCTGTACTAATTATCTGACAAGGTGGGAAGATGCCACACCCACTAAGGATTGCATCATAGCCACAGCTACTAGATTTTTGTGGGAGAACATTATAAGCAGGTATGGGTTCCCATTAAGTTTAAAAATTGATAAGGGAACTCACTTTTTGAATGAAACCATCAGGATTCTATTGGTAGAATTCATGGTATCCCATCACAAGACTACCCCTTATCACCCTCAGGTAAATGGGACTGCAGAGGCATTTAACAAAATCCTTAGTCACACATTGACTAAGATATGTGATGTGGGTAGGTAGGATTGGGATGAAAAGGTGTCAGCACCTCTTTGGGCATACAGAACAACGTATAAAATATTGAATAAGGTCATACCATGTCAATTGGTGTTCGGCGTGGAGGCTTTTTTACCAGTCAAATTTATGCTACCATCATTGCGTATAGCACATGCAAGAGGGTTGTATGATGAACAAGCACTAGAAGAAAGAATAGATGAATTGATAAAGTTGGACTAAAATGTGCTCACTAGCAAGATGGAGCCAAACAACTGAGAAGGTAAAGTAAAAGCATGACATGAATTCCATATTAAGAACAAAAAGTTTGAGGTTGGCCAGATGGTATTACTATATGATTCTAAATTTCTATGCCATCCTGGAAATTTGAAGGTGCATTGGTTGGGTTCTTATGTAATTTCATACATCCTTGATTCGGGCACGTGACAGTTACAAGCGCTAGATGGAACAAAATTACTTGGACACTTCAATGGGAGTAGGCTGAAGCCCTACTATAAATAATGCTTCTTGGTGTTTGTAAATAAGGTAGTTTTGCCAGTTAGTTTAGAATTTCCTTTTATGCTTTTCCTTTCCTGTATTTCCCTTTCACGTTGTTGTTTTGTTTTACGCTTTGGGCACTGGTAGCCTTATTACTTTTTGACTTATGAATGCATAGAGGGACCGCGCATCATTTTAGTGTCAGGTGAGGTGATAAAGAGAAGCATGGAGTTATTCTTCCTGGAGGATTGGGTTGGTACACTGTTTGAATTGGCCCTGTTGAAAAGATGCATTAGGAGAAAATAAGGTAGATTGGTGGAAAGATAAGGTTACATTGGAAATCCACGTACAAAGGAGAAAAGTGCAAAAACACAAGGTAGGTGAAAGCAAGAATCATGAGGATGGAAGAAGTGCCTTTCACGCCAGTAACACGCATGCAAGAGTCTTCTGTCAAGATGGATTATTTTCACGTCAGAAGGTTGGAAATTTTTTTGCGTAATGATTTGGCATGTAAGGGGAAGTGCTGAAGTCGGGTTTTGTTTGAAAACACCACATTAAAAATTGTCATATGGTTGTAGGTAGCCTAGCCTTTAATGCATAAAAGCAGGAAAAGATATAAATAAAAATAATGGGTAGTTCATTATTTTACTTTGTGAACACAAGAAGAGTGATTTTATTTCAAGAGCTAGGATTTCGAGAACTGACTCGTGTGAAGGAAAATCACAAAAACATAAGTGCAATCAGTCCATTGGATCTACAAACTAGAGTAGAAGTGATTCATGGGTGTGAGGAACATTGTGAAGAAGCGCCGTGATCAAAGGAGAAAAATCTGAGATTAGGGTTTGTGTTTTAGGGCATGGGGCACACGAGGAAAACTTTTCAAACAAAGAAAAAGGTGCAAAAGGTGCAATGACGGCCACAAAAACCAGTAGATAAACCTATAGAACAATCCAAGAAGGGAAAGGGTAAAGGAAAAGGAAAGAGGAAACAAGAAGATATACCTTTAGATACAAATGAAGAATGGTACTCGAAGATGCAATACCTAGATGGGGTTTTGCTAGGACAAGAGTGGGAGTCCCACATAATAAAGATGGTCATGATCAACTAAAATCACCGGTCAGGTAGAATCGTGAAGGAAATGGCATTGGAGCTGGTGCACCCCACAAATAAACAAACACCTGATGGGTTGTTGATCTACAGCAACGTGGTCAAGGTGAAAATGGAGAAGGTAGGGATTCTCCAAATCTTTGAGTTACCATATTTTGGGAAGCTCGAGCACTTGTACCAATGGTTGATGATAGGCGTACACGAAGACTTCTTCTACTTTGCAGCGAAATTTTTTTGCATAACTCCCCAAATAATTTCACACTTCACAGGCCTAAATTGTAAAGGGGACGTGCTCATAGATGACATCCTAGATGAGGAGGCAATCATAGAAACCATAACATCCCAGGAATTGAAGAAGGAGTGAAGGTACTATGACGTCTCAAATATCAGTGATTTGGTGATGAATATGGCCACACACCTTGTCTCCAAGCTGAATGGACAAGAGAGGTGGACCCAGGTGAGCAAGCCCTGACTGAATTTCTACAGGAAGGTCATTAAAGGCACCGTATATAACATCTCCCAATACATAGCAGATGAAATCATAAGTAGCGTGGAGAAGGGAGGAAAGATCCTATTTGGAAACATTTTGTTGACAATTGTGTTCTCAGAAATCAAGGTGCTAGATGCATCTAAAAAATTTGTGTGGGAGTACCCTGCTGAAGACCCTTCACCCACGGAGAGGTTTCAGAAATACACATGTGAATCAATGATAGGGATACATAAGGCATGCTTAGAAAAATGGTATACGCACCTTAGGAACACATTTGAGGCTGAATGGAAAATCCCTGAACAACTCCCCATGGTGACCAAAGGAGAAGCAAAGTTTGCGGTCAACCAACACTTCTGCATTAGCAGGTTCATTTCGATGGATGGCAGTTAGATTCCATGGTGAAAACTCCCATTATCATTTACTACCCAATTTTTCCAAGTAGGAGTAAATAAATGCAAGGAGTCGAAGAAATTAAACCTTGAGTTGTCCACCCTTGACATAGAGCACAGGGAAATAAGGAAGAAGCTGCTCCACCCAAGGAAGTGCGTGTATGTTGAAAGTTACATGTCACATGATGTGCACATTGTAAGGCCTTTGACATTACCTATTGCTAAGAGTGTTGCTGCTAGGATCTACCTGCACATAAGGCCAAAATTTGAAAAGGGCTCGTATGTGGAGAATGAGATATACATCCCAAATAACCCTATTGGCAGAAAGAAGCCCATGCCAAAGCACAAGGAGAGGGAAGAGAAAGAGGAACAAAGGGTGGTGGAGAGGTAGAATGTAGATACTGTGGGGCCAAGTACCTATGTCCAGAAGAAGAAGAAGATGGTGGTCAAGGAGAAGACCCTAGAACCAGTGAAGCCACCACCTCAAGAAGAATCCTCTAATGAGAAAACCACATCTCCCAAACGAGAGTCTTTAGTGGAAGAAGAAGAAAAATAAGGTAGAAGAGACATAAGGCACAAGCACCTTTATAGGTGATAAGGATGATGATGAGGGAGAAGATCTAGAGGTGAATCAAGAGTTGATTGATGTAGATGACTCAGGGAAGGAAGGAGAGGAATAAATTGATGCATTCATCTTTGTGTGAAGGAAGGGCACCTAGGAGGAGGAGGGCACACAGGACGAAGAAAGGAGCGAGGGGGCAACTACCAAGGAGCCAGATATGCCCAATCTCACTCAAGAGGAAATAGATGAGAAGGAAACAAGGGAGGTGAAGAAGATGATTAATGCCTTGGTCGATAAGGAATTGGAGCATAGCACGGGGCTTATGCTCGATGAGTTCAAGGAAGAACAAAAATAGAAGAGCCTCAGTAGCACAAAAGGCCCATTTTTTATGGTAACCATTCATAAGGGCATGCACACGGGGAGTAAATGTGTGGAAGGGGGAAGAATAATGATGGGTTATGTTGATGACCCCAACAAATTTTTACACACACGTTTCTAGAGTACTGTGCCCACCAAGGAGCTAACCACCATGGAGTCCTTTGATAATGAGGGTGGATACCTGTGCACAAGAAAGATGCTATCATGGGCTTTCGACTCCCACATTGATGAGCTGGAGTTCGAGGTAAACCAAGGAGTGATACTAGCATTGTCTGAAGGAAAGGGAGATAACCCCATTATAAACATGCAACAACTATCAGATGAGAAAGTATGTAATGCACTTAACAAAGCCTCCATGGAAGTTGAGGCTAGGCTCTTCTACAAAAGTGACAGGATTAGGGCCCTGAAATATTTGATGGAGAAAAAGGAGGGGGAAATAACTAAGCTAAAAAAGGACCTCAGCCTTGAGAAACTAATCAATGCTCAACTACAGAGGGAGCTTCAGGAGGAATAGGATAGGGTACGTGAAGTTTCCATAAAGGTGGAGCTCATCTCCCAAGATATTATCATGAAACACTTGGACCTTAACCCCCCCACGCAAAAGTATGGATCCTCCCTGGAGTGTCTAGAGGACTTGACTCTGGTCCTCACCCTGGAAAGGAAGCCTTTGGCCTTCGATTCGGTAGAGGAGGTAGCTGCGCACTTGGAGAAGGAGGACAAGTTTAAGGTCATCACACTCATAGCTGAATACAACAAGGTGCTTACTGATGTGAAGATAACAGAAAAAACCACAGGGGTCGCCTACGACCATTGCGCTAATCAGGACAAGGTGAAAATCATGTTGCTTGCCAACAATGAGGCCGAGCTAAAAGACTTTGGGGAGAAAAAAAGCAATAGAGCCGAACAAGAAAAGATCCTAGTCGAGGTAGAAAGAAAATATGAAGTTATTGAGGCCTTGCGGGTCTCAATTAAAACCCAGCTTAAAGAGCTCTATATGGTCATTACAAGAAAAATGGATGCCCTGGAGGACTAAGAAAAGGAACTGGAGACGATGGTAGAGACCATTACCACCAAAGGGGAAGGGTTAACCTTCGACGAGGTGAGTGCATTGGTCGGTGACCTTTATCAAAGGGTGCAGGATGAAATCAGTGCTTGGAATATGCTGGAGGCCGACCTGCAGCAGAACTTCCCCATTCTTCTTCTTTAAGTAGTTCTCCTTCTATTCTTTCCCTCCATTCTTTTCCAAGGTAGGGCCTTGTCATTTTTGTACTACATTCTTTGAAAAGGTTTCTGAGGGTGGAGAACAGGTGAAGTGTGGGGTAATGTTGGGCACCTAATGTAGCTTCCAAATCTTAAAGGTGCGTAGGCGCGCACAACCAGAGGAAGCACACAAATTAAGGCACGCAAGGCATGATTCAAAAATTGTTCTTGGAGAACCAAGGACGCGCACCCACAAAGCACAATTTGAGACAGCCATTTTCGGCCTTTTGGACAGAACACATGAAGAATGTGTTCTGTTTTGGATAAGGTTCTAGCTTGGCAACAAGGTGTCTTAGGAGGAATATACCTTGCGATAAGAAGATCCAAAAAGCTAATCATGACATGGAGAGGCATGCACCTAAGGTGATCCACACCTTGACACTTGGGGCTAGATCTGAGGTTGTAGAGGAGTTTGTTGGAGCTCAGATGCCTATTTATATGCGCGCCCTTAGCCAAGTAAAGGACAAGTAAGGAAGCGGATCTCTACAAAATTACTGTGAGAACTATGGGATAAAATGGGTAGATGATTATAGGAAGAATGTAATGAGGGAATGGGGAATGAAAATTTTGTTTTGTGATCATACATGTATGGATCCAGATATGGCGCGTGACTACAGTCTCCCCTTCTGTAATATTTTATAAGTAATGCTATGAATGAATATGATAATGCTACCATGACAATTGTATTAAGATCCTTTCTCTATATTACCTACATATTTCTATTATGCTTTTGTTCTTGTATATGCATGAACTTTATTTGAATGTTAATTCTATTTGGGGATTTACAACTTCCTAGTTCTATTAACTTTTTTAAGCGCTTTAACTTTTGATATGACTGAAAGGGTATAGAAGTTGTTCTGAGCTCTATAGTTTTTTCATGTCCTTTAAATCACTAATTCAAGATCATGAATGATGCCTTCCACTAAACTCACATAAAAGAGAGACTTGGCTCCCTCTCGCTAGCCTCGGGTGAGCACTCAGCACCCGCTAGGTGATAGGCTGGTGCACATGAGGTTCCCTTGTTCTTGGTGGGTGCAAAAATGACTACAAGATGTAATTAGTATTGGATGTCTCCAATACAAATGCAAGGGCATCCCCAAGTGTCATTTGATATGCATATAATAATAGTTTAGTTTCACATATTAATAAGCATTTTAGAAAAAAACATATATATTCATTATCTTATTGTAATCCTTTACAAATGAAATATGACTTGATAACATATCAGATAATCAATTTATACAATAATAATCATAGTATTCATGGAAAAACATAATCCACTAATTGTGGATATTTCCCATGGATTTTGCTTCAAACAATGATCATGCAAGCACTTTTCAAAAATTTATTCCTATACATATCATATATGATCATTTTTTCATGCTAAAAGATGAATAATAGTTCTATTTTTGAATAAACTATCAAAAACCAAAGAAAAATCACATATAAGTCATTTTTTGTATGTTTTCAGTTGTAATTACCTCTAGTTTATCAGATTTAATTATGAAAAAATAACTCATTTTTCAATAGTATAAAAATAGAATTTTTCTTTATAAGTAATTTATAAATTTATTATATTAGCACTATGATTATTCTCATTATCATCATTATTCTCTTGATTTTGATATGATTTATTCCATTTCTGATTTTTGAAATTTGTTTTGTTTTTAAATTTACAATCCTCTTTCTTATGTCATAATTCCCCTAGTTATGACATTTACCATCAAAACTAACTTTTAAGTTTCTTGGTTTATTGTTTTTACTGAGAGATTTAAAAAATGGATTTTTTATTCGTGTTAATCTTAGAAGGTTTACCTTTTGATTTATGAGCAAGAAGTTCCTGAATGACATTTTCTTTTGAATCGAAATTAGTCATAACTTGTTATTCCTGAACCATGAGAGCACTAAGGGTTTACAATTTTGGAATATCTTGTTCTGATTAATATTTATAATTTAAAATTGAAATGAAATTTCTAAAGTTTTCATGAATATTTAATTGGATAATGAAATAGAGAAATTTTTCATGAATCAAATTACTACCACATCCATCTAATTGTGACTTAATATTTTTTATGTTTTCTATATAATTAATTACTTTTTCATCTCCCTTCATGGGAGTTGTCATAAGCTCTAAAATCAATTTAATAGCTTTTGATAAACATGTACCTTCATGCATCAACTCCAATTGTGTCCAAGCTTCTCTAGGACTTTCAAGATTTCTGATATGAAGTAGAAAGTCATCTTGTATGCTTCACAAGATAATCAACATAGCCTCATGTACTTTTGTTTGATATGTGGAAAATTTATCAATAGTTTCCTGTCTTCTAATAGGATCTCTCTTTGTTCCCCACTTATAAATGCCCACAATTTACAAGCCATGAATTATTCTTTCAATCATATTTTCCAAAATTTGTAGTTATTTCCATTCAACATCTATGATTTTTCAATTGAAAATTGATTAGATCCCATTTGTGTGTAAGAAATTATTAACAAACAAGGAAAAATGAGAGTTTGATAGACAAATCCCCCTATCGTATTTCAATCCTTCTAATTTATCTCGATCACTTTTATGTCACAAAAAGGAGATCATGTATAAAAAGAATCTATACATGAGAAAATTAGAACGATATCAATAATTTTGAATCGAAACGTGAGTGATTTTTTTTAGTTTTCTAAAAAAATAACAACGATCTAGTCATCGTGTCATACAAAATATATCATTTTAAACAAAAAACGATTATATTGTTTATACAATTTTTCTCAAAAGAAATAATTTTCACGATTAATATTTTTGAAAAAACAAAACAATAGTTTATATATATTTAATGAAAAAACAATAATGGTCTATATTAAAAATTTATGGAGACTAAGCTCCTAAATTAGGAATTAAAAAATATCTCTTTAATTCGATGAAATAGTTTATTTGAATTTTATCGATTTTGAAATTAAAAAATTCAATTTCAATTTCTACAATTTTATCAAATTTCAAAAAATTAATCGATAATAAATAAAACTAAAAAATTCATTAAAAAGGTGAAAGGGTTTGAATCCTTAAATTAGAGTTTTCTTGAAGACAATATCAAGTAAAATACAAAAGAGCCATGAAATTCATATCCATATTATAATTGTATGGTACATTAATTTGTTTATTTTGTAAAAACAACTTATATGAAAAAATTCATATATAATTTTTTTTACAAAACTTTAATATAACTAAAATGATGTATATATATAAAACAAAATTTATATAACTAAAAATAGTTTATAGTAAAAACTTTATAAAAATGATAAAAAATCTATAAACTATTTTATACTCGGTACATATGAATACTTAAAGGAGAAAGGTAATAAAACTATATAAGTTTAAAGACTTTATTTTAATACTTTATAAAAAATAATAAAACTATATGTTTGATTAACTAGGTTGGGGGTTTTTAATATTTTAAGTCTTACTTATAATTTTGACCAAGATTTTACTAAGCAAGCTTTATTATGCCGAAGGCATGTTTTTACTTGAGAGAGATCCTTACGATGATGCTCACTTGCTCCATGTGCTTGTCACTATTTATACACCACCACTCACATGTTCTAGAAGATTCCCAATGACAATGTCATGCTTGAGGTGCTTTTCATGAGAAATTTCCCCCTAATCGGCACCTCCTGCTTCTATTCTCTATCAGTGGTTGCCTGAGTGACATGCTTTGTTGTTATGGTGGCTCTCCTGGTTAGGGATTTTTTAGATGGAATTCATTGTTTTCTTGGTCATTATGTTCCTAACCTCATCGACCACTATTGCCACTGCTCCCTAGAAGCTTCCTCTACATCGCACCCACTAGTTCAGGACATGTTTTTCTTGTCTCCTTCAATTTTTTGAATGTGGATTGGTAGTGCATGGAATAGCCATCATTAAAATGCAAGCTCTTAGGTCTTTGGTGGGCATTAAAACAAGGTGTTAGTTCATTGTAGTCTGATGCTCTCTTATCTCTTTATGATTTCTTTCGTGAATCTGTTTTGGAATGAATAGTAGTCATCCTCCATCAGTGAAGATTAGGACCATGTTTTTGGTGTTTTGTGGAAAACAAATAGGCTTCAACTTGCCAAAATTGGGATAGCTTGTATCCACATATATCAGGGCCCCACTAGACTTACAAATAGGATTTTAGTATTATTTAATATATAGTATTATAATATTCATTCCTTTTTTGTAAGATATAGGTGCATTTACCATCAAAACCATAGCCTTTTGATTTTGGATATAACTATATTTTCAAGGTTCTAGGATTCCTAGTGAGTATACCCATATATTCACATGTTTTTTTATGTTATTTGTTTTAATTGTGAATCATTTGTTTGGTGATTACTTCCCAAATCAATTAACATAATCCTACATATTACTATTTCAATTGCATATTAAGGGATCTAAAAATTTATTAATTGTAACATAACAAGAAAAACTATTTAGAGGATTTTTGCAATTGCACTAGGACTTATCGGCTCCAGTTCACATCAGCAACAAAGCATCATGTTTCCTTTGTTCTATAATTTTCCCCTTCTTCACCACTACTATTAGATCTGCATCTTTAATTGTGGATGGATGGTGTGTGCTAAAAATAGTAGACCTATTTACGCCAGCAAACTCTTTCTCCACTCTCATTTCCATTTAAGATCATGGCTCTAAATTCTTGATTTACCTCAGTAAGCCTTCCCACACATAGTCATGCTTATGCTTCAATTCAATTGTTTTTTGTGACCACACGAAATCCTCCTCTACTCAAAAATCTATGTTGTAGAAAATTGGTTGAATGACTATTTCCACTATGATACATTCGCTATCTGTTATTACTGTTTTTACTTTACCACTTAGTAACATCAAATAGTTTCTACCATAAAACATCACATACTTTCTCACATTTGGGCTGACATTGTTCTGACATGATTCATCATTTAAAACCCACTTGAAGTGGTCATGTAACTCTAATTGTTCCTCTAATCGTTCATGTAACTCTACTTTCTCACATTTGGGCTGACATTGTTCTGACATGATTCATCGTTAGTTTTTGGAATGTCTGTTGCTTGGTTTTAGAATGTTGTGTTGTATTTTGTCACCGTGCTTTGTTATTCAAGTACATCATCAGTTGTGTAATCATCATTTACAAGTTCCTTTACATTGTAAAGTTGTTCTGAGCTAACTTACAAAATTTTTTATTTTAGATTTTATATATCAATTAAAAGGGTAACCGTGTAAATAATTATTTTTTAATCTTAGCGACTGGTACATTATTTTGCAACATACTATTTGGATATTAGTTGTCTTGCATATTTAACAAAAAAGAAATATATAGTGAGTCTAACACCCTCTAGGTTATGCCCTATTAACATATTATGGGCCAATGAAGGCTCATTTCAAATAGACCATGCATATGGTCTGATGGCAAGAAGTAGGATGTAGTTTTTCTTGTTGTCCACGTAGGTGGGAACTACTACTTAAATATAATAAGGCTTCTTCCATAGGACTTGTTTTGCTATGTATTAAATATGTCCCTATTAGTTAGCCACTCATCCTGTACCATTATTACTAAATTCATGATTTTTTATAGACAAGGTCAAGTTGTATATGTGGCATCTCCTCATTCAAATCCTAGGGTATCTGGAATTTGAGTCAACAGTGCATTTACATTGCAGGTTTTGTGCATGCTTGTTTTACAATTTTGTTTGGCTGCTCCACTTTTCACATTCTTTTTTGTGTTAAGCTCTATATGACTCCTCACCATTTTACATACCCCCCTCTTCCTCCTATTTTTTGTTCTGTTGCATCAGATCTTGCTAATTTTCATGATTCCACACATTATTTGTATCACATTTTTGTTGTAAATCTTACTAATTTACTTTTACATTTTGTTGATTTCTTAATATATTAAGTGTTTATTTTCTTACATACCATTCCACATTGTTTTGACATATTTAATAATTTAACATCCATTTTAAGTGTTTACGTAACTCTTCTTATTTCTTAAATGCTTTCTTCAGTGTTTATTTATGTTGTTTTTAGTTTTGTGTGTTTTTTACACTATGTAATCATCATTTACATGTTACTTTCAACTGTATCCCATGTCATTTTTCATCTACATGTTGATGTAGAGATTGTGTAAAAGATTATAAATTTCTTCTGAGCTATTGTTAGTGCAAAATTACAGCACCCCCAAATGATTCATCAAATCTACTTGTTATCCAAAATGTGCCCCTGCTCATTTTTGTGGCTAACTCCTTTTGTTCTTACCTCTCTTGTGCCTTATTCTCCATTTTTTATTTTTAGGCAATAAAATCTTTCTAAAAATGGCACCATTGGATAGAGCTCTCTCTCAGCTTTCCAGAAAGGTAAAGTTTTCCTCCTAACTCCTCATATTTTTCAAGTTATGGCTCGGCGGAGTTTTTGTGGGAAATTTTCCCTTAGGAGGCCCGCGGCAAATATGAAGCCACCACGTGGCACCTGGAGTGGCAGAGCACGGGAAAATTTGAAAAAAAATTCCAAAGACCAAATGGGTAAAAATTCAAACTTTTGCCCACCGATCCGATTTTGGCTTGTTTTTTCCCTAAATTTTCAAATCGCCATATCTTTCAATCCAGAGCTCGGATTTTCACGTTCTTTATATCAATGGAAAGATGGAAAAATTATCTACATGATTCTGGGGTCAATTTTGCATTTTGGTTGAGTTTAGAGAGATAAAATCAAGAAACACCTCTGGCACGTGGTAATGGCCAGAAATGACGTTTCAACAACTAGTTTTAATGCAAAATGGGTCGCATTCTTCTTCAGCATGGCCAAAAATGTCAGGGCATGAGTCTGTAAGGACGCCCATGCTGTTTTAATACATCTTCATTCAATGGGGAATGGCTTCCATGTTTTTTACACATTTTCTCTCTCTCGGGCTCAACCCATGCATTGTAAAAGCCAGATTTGGCTCATTTTTTGGGGTTGAACATTTTTTTTGGATAGCAAGCTTCTTCTTTCACCTTCAACAAGTGATTTTTGCAAGTATCATAACTTCTTCATGATTGTAATAGGTTTCTACCTCTTTGATGTTGTAAATGCAAGGATTTTGATAGTGAAAAATGACAGTGCAGACTCTGTGATCAATTTTCAGTCCTTTGTTTGTATTGTCTTGCTTCATTTCAGACCTCTAATTGCATCTTACTAGCCTATGTATGATGTTTCATGTTGCATTTTATGAAATTGTGTCAATTTACATGAACAAGAATTATTCACCACTCCTTTGATGTATCACCTATTAGTTCAGTTTCAATTTTTGCACTTTCTATCTCTGTCTCCTTGGAATTTAGAGTAGGATTAGGATTCAAACCTCTACAATTGTGCAAATAACAGATCTGATCAGAGGAGTTTGAGGAACTAGCCTCTAATATGGAGATTCCTCTCTCATTTTACAAGTCCCACACTTGGAGAGAGGTTTCAATGTTGTGCAATCACACTGGATGCCTGAAACATCAACTTAGAAACCTGATTTGCATCCAGGGGTGCTTTTGATTTGCAACAACAGTTTTGGCATGCCCGGTGGGACCTTAGAGGTCTCATTTTCATTGCAGCAAAGTTGATGTGCATCTGCTACAATTTTCTTACTTAAAAGAGCTATAAATTGCACATCTGGCGACTCCAAGGGGAAGAATCAGCTGGTTTTGGTAGTGTAGACCTGAAAACTCATGAGAAGAATCAACACAAGGTCAAGAGCTGGAGAGGAAGAGGTGATGTTTGAATATCTGCAGTTATCTCCACGAATAAGGCAAAGTGGGAGGAGAATCCAAAGGTCTCCATCTCCACCAAACAAAACTCTCTCAACTCCTCCACCTGGTAGGCCTTTCATTCAGTCAACAAGGGTTCTAAGACCAATTAGAATGGCACAAAACAACCCCTATGTCAATTTCACTGGCAGTAGCCCACTTGCTCTCAATGCAAAAAATCCAATCCCAGTTCCAGCATTGAAGAACATTCCATACTTCACTGGAGAAAATCAGACCTCACCTGGTGATCATGTTAAGGATATTGCTAACATTTGTGCAATTCATGAGATCAATGAGATGCAAGTTGCTGTCAAACTGCTAGCATCTTCATTCAAAGGGAAAGCTTTGCAATGGTTCAGGAGTCTTGCCTCATGTTCTATTCAAAATTGGAATCAGCTATGTATAGCCCTCCATGAGCAGTTTGGGGAAAAGGGAGACAACTTGTCCCTTTTGGAGCAGCTGACAACTATCAAAAGAGCTCCCAATGAGCAGCTGACTGATTTTAATTTCAGATTTCAAAGGACTTGGGAGAGAATTCCAGTGGTAGTCAGGATAACAGCAGAAGGTGATTTTCTTTACTATCTCGAAGCTCTAAATTCTGATATTTTTATGTTGATTTAGTCCATGGGAGGCATAACTATCCCTATGGCTTATAGCATTGCCATTAGGGCTGAAAATTGTTTTATCCAAGCTGGAAAACTAGCCCCTAGACCTCCCATGCCATTGTTTCCAAGTTTAGAGAGCTCAAACACTAATCAAGCACCTAATTTGGCTCCTTCTCCCGCTCCTAGAAATTAGAGTTCAAATGAAGCTTCTACTTCATCTCTAAGTGCCCCAAATGAGCTTCAAGAAGTCATGAAGCAATTGCAAAATTTAGGTAACGAGCTGGTTACTCTCAAGAGGCAACAAGCCCAAAGTTTTAGACCTTCCTTCCAGCCTCAAGCGCAGTCTAACATGTAGCCATATCAACCTCATAGACCACCCAATCCAGCTACAAATCTAAATTAAGCAAGTCCTCCTGCCAACAGACCATTTCAGCCCTATAATCCAAATGCTATATCTGCCTCTAAGGCATTGGTGCCAACACAAAACAACATTGCTCAGGAGTATGATTGGTGTTTTCCATGCAATGAACCTCACAACCAATCTATGTGCTTCAACAGTGCCTTGAATTAAGCATTAATGGTGACAACTACTAGTGTGGAGGGTGAGGGCAGTCAAGGAAACAACCAACAACAAGAAACATTCTGGTAACAATCAGCTCCAAATGACACCACACTTGTGAACTGGCAGGCAGAGGATTTTTGTGGCATAAATCAAACAGTCTCTCGAGGTGTTACAGCCAACATAAGGTAAAAAAGAAGGAATTTGGGTGAAGAACAACCATTAGCTCCAACCAATCCACAACCTTTTATGGCTCCACAAATGGTTGGCAAACAAAATTCAGTTGTAAATGCACAAGGGCAGCTAAGAACAACTCCTAGACTAACTCAAATACCAGTTGTTGCTGCCCACATGCAAGGGATGAATATGCAAACCAAGGGATAGTAAAGAGATCCTTCATCACCATTTAGTATCATTAATCAAATGAAGAAAAATGTAAATATATCAATGTGGGAATCCTTATCTATCCCAGGCCAGAGAGATTTGCTACAAGCTGCCATGAAGGACTGGCCAACTTCGAATCAGTAAGTCCAAATGTAAGAGAAGGTGCTCACAAATGCTGCCCAACTTGAAGGGAATCATGGAGGACAGCAAGGTAAAATGTTGAAGCCCCCTCATTTTTATGTCTCATTAATCATTGGAAACCAATTGGTGCACAATTGCATGATTGATTCCAGGGCAAGTAGCTCAGTGATGCCCAAGCAAATAACTGATCAGCTAGGACTTCAGTATGAAACCATATCCAAAGGGGTAGTGCAGTTGGATGGGACAGCAGTAACAACACTTGGGGTGATTGGAAACTTGAGTCTTACCTTGCATGCATGTCCAAATGTTGTTGTTTTACAAGATGTATCAGTTATAGACCTTCCACCACTCTTTGCCCTATGTTTGTCAAGAGATTTCATAGCCAAGATTGGAGGATATTTGTCTGCTGATTGGTCACACATGCTATTCAGAACGAGATATGGAACCAAAGCTACAATCAGGTCTGAACCTATTGCAAACTTCCACATTGAGCCCTACACTCCAAGTCAAATCAATGCCAACTGTTCGGAATATGATCAAGAAGATCACCCAAGCACTGATGAAGCTGACACCAAGGTTGGAAGCATCCCGGATCTAACTCTTGATGAATGGACAAACAAGGTGCATGCTTTTGATCCTTATCAAGAAGTAGAAGAATCTAATCTAGGGGTCTATTGCATACATCAAGAAGATCAGCCCATTACTAGCATCACCAAGCCAAACCACAAGGATGACAATGAGGTATGGCAACTATTTTTTGATGGATCAAGGAGTAGACAAGGTGCAGGAGGTGGAGCTATGCTTATTTCACCTTAAAGAGTAAAGTACTATTCAGCTTTTAGATTTCAGTTTGCATGCTCCAATAACACTACTGAATATGAAGCCTTGGTGCAAGGGATGCATTGGGAAATAAAGAGGGGAATAAAGAACTTGCAAGTCTTTGGTGACAGTGAATTGATTGTAAACCAAGTTAAGGGGAAGCATGCTGTCAAGAATAATCTACTCAAGTGCTACAAGATTAGGATGTGGGACCTCATTGAAGATTTTAAGGGATTTAGCATAAAATCCATTCCTAGAAAAGAAAACCAAGCTGCTGATAGGCTTGCAGCAGTTGGGGCAGCCTTTAATATTGTGGAAAGTATTTAAAAGGACAAGGTACAACCAAACATCCATGTTATTGTGAGGCCTTCAGTTCCGGATAACAATGTAAGTTGGCAAGTGTTTGAGAATGACCAGCAAATCATCCATTTCTTACTAGAAGAAGCTGAGTTCTCAGCTAAAAATCAGGGAAAATTGGAACAGCAGTATGGTGACCAAGTGGTACAGCTGAGAACTAACAAGCTGCCCAAGGGAATTATCACTTTGGAGTCCATTTTCAATCCCAATAATCAGTTTAGGAAAGAGAAAGAAAACATTCAAGTCAAGAGAGAAGATTCAATATCCATCTTGGTGGAAGAGAACAAACCATTACAAATTGGAAAGATGACAACTGAACAAGAAAGGTATGAGTTCATACAGCTGTGTCAAGAGTTCGCTGATGTGTTTTCTTGGAGCTATGAAGATTTGAAAGGTTTCAATCCCAAGTTAGTTCAACACACCATTGAGTTGGATCCAAATACTAAGCCCATCAGGCAAAAACAAAGGCCAGTCAATCCACACATGGAACCTCTCATGAGGAAGGAATTGAACAAGTTGATTGAGTCAAGAATCATATTCCCAATCAAGCATTCTAGTTGGGTTGCCAACTTAGTTCCAGTCAAAAATAAGAGTGGAGAGATCAGATTGTGCGTTCATTTCAGAGATTTAAATAGAGCATCTCTCAAGGACCATTACCCACTTCCTTCTATGGAGCAGATTTTACAAGTTGTTGCTGGCTCCGAAAGGTTTTCATTGCTTGATGGCTACTTAGGGTACAATCAGATTATGGTGAAGGAAGAAGATCAGTTCAAAACAGCCTTCACAACCAAATGGGGAACTTATGCATAGAGGAAAATGCCATTTGGGCTATCTAATGTTGGAGCTACCTTCCAAAGAGCAATGGACATGGCGTTCAAAGGTTTGATTAACAACATGGTGCTGATATATCTTGATGATATCACTGTTTTTTCAAAGAATGCAGCAAACCACCTCTCTCATTTGAGACAAGTCTTCCAAAGGTGCAGGAGATTTGGAGTGTCTTTGAATCCTAAGAAGTGTATCTTCCTAGCACATGAAGGAAAGCTCCTTGGCCATATTGTCTCCAAAGAAGGATTAGCAATTGATCCAGAGAGAGTTGAAGCCATAAGAGAACTACCATTGCCAAGCCACAAGAAGGCACTTCAGAGTTTCTTGGGGAGAATAAATTTTGTTTGGAGATTTGTCCCAGATTTTGTAGCCCTTGTCAAACCTATCACCAAGATGTTGAAGAAAAGCATGGCTTTCAAATAGAGAGCAGAAGGCAAGGAGATTTTTGAAGCAATCAAAGAAGCCATCTCTCAAGCACCAACTCTCATCAACACAGACTTCTCTAAGGATTTCATCCCCTATGCATTTGGGGGTAATGATACCATTTCTACCATTTTGGTACAGCAGAACAAGGACAATGATGAGCAGCCAATTGCTTTCTTCAGCCAAAGCCTAGATGACTATGAGGTGAGATATTATTTTATTGAGAAGCATGTACTTGCAGTAATCAGAAGCTTGAAGAAATTCAAGCATCTAGTCTCAAACAACAAGGTTCAGTTGTTGGTCTCTCATGCGGGAGTAAAGGACTTCCTCCTCAACAAGGATTTGAATGAGAAAAGGGCAGGTTGGATCACTCGTGTCATGGAGTATGACATTGAGATCAAGGTCACCAAGCTGGTAAGAGGAAAAAGATTGTGTGAGCAGCTGATTTTGGGCAAGCAAAAGGAGTATGCAATAAAGAAGAGGCTATTTTGACAGTTCAAGACAGCCATGTGCAAGGTAGAACTCAAGAAGAGGATAATTATGTCCCCACTCCTGGCTAGACCCAAGGTATAATGCACTTCCTAAGCATAGGCCTATGCCCTCCAGAGATGAACAAAACCCAAAGAAGACACTTCAGATTGCAGGCTGTCCCATATGCCATAGTAGACGATGTTTTTTTCAAGAAAGATGTGAATGGAGTGCTGCTGAGATGCATTAGCACAAATCAGATTCATAGGGTGTTGGAATATTTCCATGGTGGACCAGCTGGTGGTCATTTTGCACCAAGAGTGATAGCTCTAAAAATCATGAAGGCTGGTTATTACTGGCCCAAGATTTTTACTGATTACTTTGCATGGATCAAAAGGTGCAAGAATTGTGCATTCTTCACAAGTAAAGAGAGGCTTGCTGCCCTTCCATTGCATCTGATTTTAGTTGACCAGCGATTCATGCAATGGGGTTTAGACTTCATTGGAGTCATTAATCCCAATTCAAGCCAAGGGCATAAGTGGATTTTGACAGCCACAAACTACTTCACCAAGTGGACTGAAGCAGTAGCACTCAAGGAATAAAATGAGTCTAGCATCTTAGACTTCTATGAGGGGATAGTAACCAAATTTGGCATACCTGCTACAATAATCTCAGATAATGCATTAGCATTCATTAGATCCAAGGTGACTGAGTGGGCTATCAAGAATGGGATCTACCTAAGTACTTCATCAAACTACTACCCTCAAGGTAATGGCCAGGCTAAATCTACAAACAAGAACTTGTTGAGGATCATTAGGAGGATTCTTGATGAGAATCAGAGGTCTTGGTATACCAAACTGAAATCAGCCTTATGGGCTGATAGGATAACTCCCAAGAGATCCATAGGTAACTCTCCATTTAGGCTTGTTTATGGAAGAGAGGAAATCTTGCCCATGTCACTTGAGTTGCCAACATTGGAACTCATGAAGCAGTTAGAGTTGCTAGAGTTTGGGCCCATGGAGGTGAGATATGCAGAGTTGATGGAGCTCCAAGAGATCAGAGATCAGGCATCCCAAGCAATGGAGAAGGATCAAGATTTTATCAAGAAGACCTTTGATAGGAAGGCCAAGAGTAGATCTTTCCAATCTGGAGATCTAGTGTTAAAATGGGATACAGATAGAGAAAAATTAGGAAGGCATTCAAAATTTGATGCCATTTGGAGTGGCCCATACATGGTCACAAAGTGTAAGGACAATAATGCCTTCCAATTGTCTTCATTAGATGACGAAGAACCGCAGATTCCAGTCAATGGAATCTATCTAAAGCATTACTAATAAAGGGAAATTCTCCACCTTGTAAATATTATCTTAGGTTTTCATTCCTCCAAGTGCTTGTGGACATTGTTTTGTGGTAGGTTATTTTGCTTTCCCTAAGTGCTTTGGCACAGGCTTGCTGTCCCTGGAGATGTTTTGCAGTCCTTTCTTCCATCAGGTGATATTCCATCTTCCTCCTTGCAACATTCTAATTCAATTGGGGTTTCGAACAAATTTTTTTATGACTCCATGCCCAATGGCCTGCTTCAGGCAACTGGTATCTTCATCTAGCAGGCAGATGACCCCTCTGAGTCACCAAATTTGTTATCCAAAATGTGCCCCTGCTCATTTTTGTGGCTAACTCCTTGTGTTATTACCTCTATTATGCCTCAGTCTCCAATTTTTATTTTTATTCACTCAAATCTTTCTAAAAATGGCACCATTGGATAGAGCTCTCTCTCATCTTTCCAGAAAGGTAAAGTTTTCCTCCTAACTCCTCATATTTTTCAAGTTATGGCTCGGCGGAGTTTTTGTGGGAAATTTTCCCTTAGGAGGCCCACAGCCAATAGGAAGCTGCCACATGGCACCTAGAGTGGTGGAGCATGGGGAAAATTTGAAAAAAAATTCCAAAGACCGAACGGGTAAAAATTCAAACTTTTTCCCGCCGATCCGATTTTGGCCTGTTTTTGCCCTAAATTTTCAAATCACCATATCTTTTGATCCAGAGATTAGATTTTCACGTTCTTTATATAAATGGAAATATGGTGAAATTATCTACATGATTCTGGGGTCAATTTTGCATTTTGGTTGAGTTTGGAGAGATAAAATCAAGAAACACCTCTGGCACATGGTAATGGCCAGAAATGACGTTTCAACAACTAGTTTTAATGCAAAATGGGTCGCATTCTTCTTCAGCATGGCCAAAAATGTCAGGGCATGAGTCTGTAAGGATGCCCATGCTGTTTTAATACATCTTCATTCAATGGGGAATGGATTCCATGTTTTTTACACATTTTCTCTCTCCCGGGCTCGACCCATGCATTGTAAAAGCCAGATTTGGCTCATTTTTTGAGGTTGAACATTTTTTTTGGATAGCAAGCTTCTTATTTCACCTTCAACAAATGATTTTTGCAAGTATCAGACCTTCTTCATGATTGTAATAGGTTTCTACCTCTTTGATGTTGCAAATGCAAGGATTTTGATAGTGAAAAATGACAGTGTAGACTCTGTGATCAATTTTTAGTCCTTTGTTTGTATTGTCTTGCTTCATTTCAGACCTCTAATTACATCTTATCAGCCTATGTATGATGTTTCATGTTGCATTTTATGAAATTGTGTCAATTTTCATGAATAACAAGTGTTCACCACTCCTTTAGTGTAACACCTATTAGTTTAGTTTCAATTTTTGCACTTTCTATCTCTGTCTCCTTGGAATTTAGAGTAGGATTAGGATTCAAACCTCTACAATTGTGCAAATAACAGATCTGATCAGAGGAGTTTGAGGAACTAGCCTCTAATATGGAGATTCATCTCTCATTTTACAAGTCCCACACTTGGAGAGAGGTTTCAATGTTGTGCAATCATTCCTCCTGAGCATACAAGTGTTGATATGTGATTTCTTTTGTAAAAAGGATGTGTTCCTTTGATTGAGAAGTCATGCTTGATATGTACTGTATCTTCTTTGTAGATTGCAGATCTTTGACTGAGTCAGAATATGATTGGACTCTTTTATTTCTTTCATTTTACACCTGAGTTTAATCTGACCTCGGAATGAATTATGAAGTTATCCATCTATAAGACCTAGCCTTGGATCAGTGGTATTGATCCAAGTGGTGCTTTAAGTTTATTCGTGATGAATTAAAATTACAGACCTTGAGCAGGTTGCAAGGTCTGGATGCATTGGATAAGCTAGTCCGAGAGTATAACTCAGGCTGATCGTGTTAAATGAATTGGTTCCCGATATCGTGATATATCTGGAAGGTCTTGATCGTGGACCAGGTAATAATTCAGTTACATATAATTCATTAGCCACTTGGCAGTGTAGGAGTGAACCCTGTTTGTGAATGTATGTTGTAGGTTCTTTTTCTGAGCATATGAAATGTTAGACCTAACTGGATTTATTAAGGTTAGTAACCTAAAACTAAACTTAACCTAGGGGTTAGATTAGTGTTAATCTAACCTAGACCTAGGCTAAGAGCTAATGTTCTAAGTTAGTATCTATGTGAAAAGTGGTTAGACTAGGTGTTATCCTAAATCCTAACCTAAGTTACTAACCTAACTATTGAACAAGGAGGAAGGGGACCTTTGGAAGGGTGCGAACCATGGGTGGCAGTTTCTATGTTATTAAATGCATGGATAAGCATGAGGGACAGGTAATTTGGTGGAGGTTTTTAAAATGGCTAACTAGAGCCGACGTGGCAGGTCGCCAAAGTTGGAAATGGTCTTTGATGTGCATTTTTCCATCGCCAACTATGGCGGTTGGTGGCAGTGGAGATTGAGTGGGAAATTGGGAGTAAATGCAATTAATGAACTCGGTAGTCGAGCTCAAGATTTCACGGGAAGGCATGCAAAATGGAAAGTTAATGGTTTGTTTGGTTTTTCATGAGCTCCGGTTTTCCCTCTGTCTGTTCACTGGTTCATCGCACCAGTCTTCTTGGAGTTGCATGGCAAGTATGAGCGTAACTAGCTCTTTTCTCTGGCAAGGAAAATATATAAGTCATGGAAATAACAAAATTTTGTTGGTGGATCTAACTTGGAAAAGAAGGAGAAGGTTTGAGCTCTTTCATTGGTCTGCTTCGAAATTTTAAGCAAATAACCAGGCATGTTAGGCCCTAACCTTTAAAAATCTTACTCTCTTTCAAATGATTTCATTAGAACAACTCTGTTCAAATGATTTTTGGAATTAGATGATTTATATGGTAGCCTTGTGTGATTTTGTCACTGTATCTTCTTGCTGGTTCGATTTTTCAATTTAAACCTTGATGGGTGTATTTTATTTTTCGAACTGTTGCTATATTTCTTGGTGTTTTGCATTCCGGCTTTAATTGGTGAAATATATGCAAGAATGCATACTAGGCCTGCTCTGTGAGAGCCCATGAATTGTTCTCTTGATGGGTACATGCCTACTGTTGGAACTTGTTGATAATGCTTACTGTTGATGATTGTTGTTGATACTCGATGGAAAGGATACTGATGGACTTTTTGTTTAGTTGTTTGGACTTCTTTGTAAGTTCTGTCGAGATTATTAAGGTAGTGGTTATTGAATCTTGTTGGGGTTCCGCTATGATATTTAGGTTTTGCTGAATGAATAACTAGCTATGTGTTTCAGTATTTATTGCGATCCTGTGGAAGTTGTTTCTCCCTCCCTTGTGTTACAATTACGGGATTTAACTCAATGATAGTTTGCATTATATTTATTATATTCAAAACAACTCTGTGGAGTACATTGAATGGTTCGTATATTATGGTCCACTGTTGAGGCTATATATCTTTGAATACTGGTAATTTGATTTTGTTGGAGTCCTGAAGGAGTAACAGGTATACGACCTCTGTTATTTTGTAATGAATTTTTGGTACAGACTCTTTAGTGTACTTTTACGTTTCCTTTCTGTGTAAGCTTGAGCGAAAAATATGGAAGAGGCTCAGTTGGATTCCTTGTTACAAATTCAGTATTTAGCTTTTGAATAAGCCTGATTTTGAATGTTTACCATTGTTGGCACAGTTAGAATCATTAACTATTATTTATCTTGTATACTGTTGTTCGGATTCAGTTGAATCTTTGATAGGTAACCAGTGTATCTGCCTCTATTTAAGTCTGTTTGGTACACTTGTTGTTTTTGACACTGTTGGGATTCCTTGAGTATTGAATGATATCAAGTATCGTGGCTCTGTACAAATGGGTCATGAATACCATACTTCAAACTCTGAATACTTTCAGATGTGAATACAGAATGTTATGTTTCCTTTCTGATTATCCCAGTTTGATGAGGCTGTGCATGTTACGGGGATTTTGTATGATTATCTCTGCATAAGTCTTAGTGAAACATCAATTACTTAATGTCAAGGAGTCTATTGTTGATTGCGATAAAATAGAAGTTCTTTGATTTTGACCTTGGGTTTAGAAGCCTTACAGTGTTTATTAGGGACTAGAAGGGGGCTGTAGGTTGATGTGAGGGATTGTAGTCGTGTTTATGTATTCTGTAGCATGACTATCCTGCCTTGAGCTTGACTGAACTAAGAAGCCATCGACTGCACCTCGACAGGAGATGTGGTGAATATCTTCTTGTTTGCTACTTCATGTGGAAGGTCTTGTGGAGTCTGTTTTGGTAGATGGTCATCACTGCTTGGCGTGAGAGCTACTGTACTGCTGGATAACTACAGTAGTTTGTTATGTTTGATCTTTAACAAATCTGTGGTGCTTATGGTGGTCTCGTCTGTTATATCCGCATGTGTTTAAAGTGAATGCTTGTCTCTTGGAAAGACGGTATAGTCATGAGCCAGTTCGGAGGGAAATATGTATGATTCGTTCATTTCTCTTTTGTTATAAAGTATATGTTGATATATATTTTTATCTAACTGTGGGAACTGTTTTAACTACTGCTGGAAGCATGGGTTGTTATGATATTCATTTTACTATGATGAATGTAATGATCTGTCTGATGTTTGTGTCCTGGGAATTCAGATGGATAGTTGTCTCTGATACTTTCATTCTTCTTGATCCCTAATATTATGATGAAATATGTTTACTCGTTGGGTGAATTGATCTCATTTAAACAGGGTGTTTAATGAAAACAATTGATGGATTGCAATTGTTTTAAGAGTTAGTGCTTATCATGCTCAGTTCATCAAACTGACCCATGTTGACAATTTTTGTAGATGGATGCCGTAAGTGGTAAAAGCACGCAGATCTGATAGGATGATCAGATTGTTTAATTTGATTTTAAGTTGAAATACAACTTGATTTTCTAAATGTACTATAAGTGGAAAGATGTTCTTTTTCCGTAGAGTATTGTATCAAGTATGCTGAATGCATAAAATGTATTTGATTAGATCTGGAAGGAATGGAAAATTGATGTTTGTTACTTATGTGTTTGTATTCTTATCCTGATAGTTTGACCTTCTTCGGTTCAAATATCTTGAGAGCATTGTTATTATTGTATAATTTGGAGACTTTTGTGATTATCAATGTAAGCTTGCAAGAATATGTGACTGAATACTTATGATTGTTTAGCAATTCTAGTGTGTTCTATCTAAAGCTAAATTGAAATATGGATCACTGTCTTACTGGAAACTAGGGTTAAAATAAACCTAAGTAGAACGCTAAACAAGCTGAATTAAATTATTAATCCCTAGTCTTGATTAAACCAGGACAACATTTAATTGGATTCTTAATCATTATATCTTGATACTTATATGTAAGATATAAATTCAGTAATGAGAACTGAAATAAACCAAAAAGGGGTTCTGTTGGCAATCACATGTGAATATTTTGGGTTACTGTCCAATTTCGTTGATTTAGAATTATGTGTATTCTATGAACTCCTTGATGGGACCTTAGTCTTAATAACTTCTCTGTGTAAAGGGTTTTATTAAGAAAGGTCATTCTAAGGTGAGGAACCCAGGGATCGGGAAAGGACTAACCTTAAAGGGGAACGTCTTTTAATGTAATTTAACTCAATGTGCGTAACACCTTATTAATAAGTAGATCTTTTTGAGGTGGATTTAAAGGTTGACGGCACAAGTCAACTGCAGGGTTGTACCTTGAGAAGATTAGGATCTTCTCAAAGATACAACAATGCAGGTGACTTATGATGACACCCTTTGCATTGATCATTAAGATTTACACCTTTAACTCGAACAAGTTACTCTGGGACCGATTAGGAATGTGGTCACATTATATGGCTGCCTAGGAGACTCGAGGTATCTTGACACACTGGTTCAACTAGGGTTGACCCAGTATGTCATCTTATCCCTAGTCCTCGAGTGCATCCATATAACGTTATCACCTTACTAATCTGTTTCCGAGTGAATAACTTGGGATAAGGTAGGGACTGACAGAAGTCGGTATAAGACATTCTACATAACATAAGAATGGGGTGAAGGACGTATTCCAGATTGACGAGTATGCCGTTAAGGAATACGAGACATAAGCAGTATGTTTCAAATCTTTGGCCAAAGTATCGCAAGCTACTGATTGCGTTGTCCTAAGTCACCTGGTCTAAGGGATGAGATGCCGATGAATAATGGTAACAATTATTCAGTTAGGTTCCTTGGACAGAGCATTCTGAATCCCAGAATAGGGAAGAGAACCGCAAGAGTGATGTGTTAAATAAAAACGCTAACTCTTATTACTCATGAATAGATCGGTAGATTGCCGAGTCATGGAATGAATAGATCGGAGGTACTCCGAGTCATTACAGCTGCATATGGTTATCTGTATAAGAATGGTTATTTGATTTGTGAGTTCTAAATTATGTATTTAGAACCAAGAAGCATTTATCAAAAAAAAAAATTGACTTGTTCTAATGTATAAAATGAGGATGTTACATCTCGGTATCAGAGCTGAAGGTTGCAGCTCTTGGGCCTATTGTGTCCGTAATCTGATAAAAACCTGAATTTTCTTGTAATATAAAATGGTTAGAACAAGGGGGAACGTTGCGAATAATGCTCCACCTGAAGGAGGAGCGGTAACAACCCAAAAACTTGATGAGATCCTTGCTGCCCTGTTGGACACAAGAGATCGAATAGCTATACTTAAACAGCAGGTGATGGGAAATGAGGAGGATGAAGAAGCTGATAATAACAATCAACAACCTCCTGAGGACAACCCCAATATGGGTGTTGATGTTAATGCTGGAAATGCACCTGTCCAACCAGAAAATAAAAAGGCCAAGTTGGCAGTAGAACTCACTAATGATATAAAAAGGATAAGTCCAGCTAAGTATGATGGCACCACATTAGGAGATGGAGCTGATAACTGGCTCAGCGAAATGGAGAAGTACTTTGCAATAAGGAACTTCTCAAAGGAAACCAAAGCTATTTGGGGAGCCTATCAGCTTTCCCACGAAGCATCTTTGTGGTGGGATAGCCGAAAAGCTGAACTAAACATTGATGAGACCAATATTACTTGGGATCAATTTAAAGGCTATTTTAGGCAACGTTGGCTGCCACAACTTTTCTATGATTAGAAAATGACAGAATTTCAAAACTTAGCTCAAGGGAAGCTAACGGTAACTGAATACTGGGAGCGGTTTACAAAACTCCTCAAGTATGTACCGTAGTATCAAACTGACGAGAAGTTCAGAATATGCAAATTCATCATGGGATTGAATCCTGTGATAGGGGGAGAGCTCGATGTTCACAGTCCAACCACTATGGAAGGAGTTGTTGAAAAGGCCATAAGGTAAGAATAGAAATTAAAGGCTATTTCTGCTCATAAAGAGGAAGTGCGGAAGAAGACTGCAAACCCTTCTTCAACCTCTCTTGCACCCAAAAAGGGACCATGGAAAAAGTTTAGAAACAAGAGTAAGTTTCCAGGTGATAACAGTAAGAAAGCAGTAGTAAATAAGCCTGCTGGAAATGTAAGGGATAATTTTGCTAAAAATTATAACAATGGGCAGAAGCCCTATGGAGGACAACGTGACAATTACAAGGCTGGAGGCGATTTTGAGCCTAAAAAGGGACCTGTAGGAGGTTACTACAATTGTGGCAAAGATCACTACACAAATCAGTGCCCTTTGAAGAAGGATGATCGTAATCAGCAGCATAAGATACATGCTGCAGTAGCAGACAAGCAAGCTGAAAAGCAAGTGACACCTATAGAAGTTCCGGGTAAGTTATTTGGCATACCTGTCACTATTCTTTTTGATACAGGAGCTACTGAATGTTTTATTTCTAATAAACTTGCTTCTAAACTTAAAAGAAAAGCTGGAAAAATGGATAAATCTTGGACTGTACAGTATGGTAATAACTCTGTTCATACAGTGAGTATGTGTCTTTTTGGGGCAGTCCTTGACTTACCTAATTTCTCCACGGAAGTTGACCTCTATGTTACACCTTTAGGATCGTATGACATTGTCATCGGTGTCAATTGGTTAGCTGACCATAAAGCAAAGGTAGATTGCTATGAAAAGAACATAAAATGTTTAGATGATCAGCTGAAAACAACAGAGATTCAAGGTGTGAAATGGGAAATTTCAGTTAGAAAACTGTCAGCTATACAGCTTAAAAAGGCTAAGAATAAAGGATGTACCCTTTATGTAGTAAAGATATCTGAATTTTCAGAAGAAGATGGTGATTGCATGAAACAATTTCCTCTGTTACAAAGTTTCAGGGATGTTTTTCCTGAGGAATTACCAGGGTTACCACCCAAGAGAGAATTTGACTTCACCATCGAAATCAAACTAGGAACAGAACCTATTTCCAAAGCACCTTATCAGATGACTACTACAGAGTTAGTCGAGCTTAAGGCACAGTTGCAAGAGCTTTTGTCTAAAGGTTTGATTAGACCAAGTGTTTCACCTTGGGGTGCGCCTATGATATTTGTGAAAAAGAAGGATGGAACACTAAGGCTGTGTATTGATTATCGGATGTTGAACAAATCAACAATCAAGAACAGATATCCACTTCCAAGGATCGACGATCTATTTGATCAGATGCGTGGAGCAGTGGTTTATTCTAAGATAGATCTTTGATCTGGTTATCATCAGTTGAGGATTAGAGAAGAAGATATTCATAAAACAGCTTTCTGAACAAGGTACAGACATTATGAATTCACGGTTCTACCCTTTGGATTAACTAATGCACCCGCAGCCTTTATGAACTTAATGAACAATATTTTTCAAGAATATTTGGACAAGTTTGTACTTGTATTCTTGGACGATATTCTCATTTACTCTAAAAGCATTGAGGAGCACAATGAGCATTTGAAGATAGTTTTGGGAATTTTGAGAAAAAGAAAGTTGTATGGTAAGTTATCCAAATGTTCTTTCTTTGATTCAGAAGTTCACTATTTGGGTCATGTCATAAGTAAAGAAGGAATTACTGTAGATCCTTCAAAAATAGTGGCAATAACTGAGTGGCCTGCACTAAAGAATGTGCACGAAGTAAGAAGCTTCATGGGTCTTGCTGGTTACTATAGAAAATTTGTAAAGGATTTTTCTAAAGTAGCTGCACCAATAACTTCATTGCAGAAGAAGGATAAGAAATTCATATGGAATGATAAGTGCGAAGTGGCTTTCAAAAGTCTGAAAGACCAATTGACTTTCTGCACCTATATTAGCTGGTACCAGACCCTAATGGGAGTTTTACAGTTGTAACGGATGCTTCTGGGGAAGGCCTTGGAGGTGTTTTGCTTCAAAATGATCAAGTCATAGCATATGAAAGTAGAAAACTTAAATTACATGAGCTGAATTATGCCCCTCATGATTTGGAACTTGCTGCCATTGTTCATGCACTTCAAGTCTGGAGACACTACTTACTTGGGAAACCTTTTGAGTTGAAAACTGATCACTTAGGACTGAAATATATTTTTACTCAGCCTAACCTGAATGCCAGACAGAGAAGGTGGTTAGAATTTTTATCACAATATGATTTTGATATTAGCTATATCAAAGGGAAGGAGAATAGAGTAGCTGATGCTCTAAGTCGTAGGAGGCACATTTCTGCTCTTATAACATTAAGAACTTAGTTTAAAGATGAGGTAAAAAGTGCCTCAGAATCAGATTCATACTTTCAACAAGTAAAAGCAGCGCTTGCTGCAGAACCAAAGGATATAAGGTATAAAGGTTTTCATTTTGATAATGAAGGAATCTTGCGTTATGAAAACAGGGTATACGTACCTATGCTGAATGATTTGAGGAAGAAGTTGTTAGTTGAATTTCATAATTCACCTTTCTCTGGACACCCGGGAATCACAAAAATGCTTGCTGATTTGAAACAGTAATACTTTTGGAAAGGTATGAAAAAGGATGTCATTGTTTTTGTGACTCATTGTTTGGAATGTCAGCGGGTTAAGGCAGAACATATGCACCCTGCTGGACTGTTATATCCTCATAGCATACCGCAGTACAAATGGCAAGTAATAACCATGGATTTTGTACAAGGATTACCCATGTCCAGGAATAAACATGATGTTATCCTGGTAGTTGTAGATAAACTGACTAAGGTAGCTCATTTCATCGCTGGAAATCTAAAGGATGATTCACCAGTGCTGGCCAAAAGATTCGTACATGAAATTTTCAGGTTGCATGGTGTACCAGAATTGATTATATCTGACAGGGATCCAAGAATGACGTCAAGATTTTGGCAAACGCTTAACGCAGCTCTTGGAACGAAACTAAACTTCAGTTCTGCATATCATCTGGAAACGGATGGGCAAACTGAGAGGGTAAATAAAGTGTTGGAGGACATGTTGCGAATGTATTGCATGGATCAACAGTATAAATGGGAAGAGTATCTTCCATTAGTTGAATTCGCATACAACAACACTTATCACTCATCTCTTAAAATGGCACCATTTGAAGCACTTTATGGAAGAAAGTGCAGAACTCCTGTTAGCTGGGATAGTATTGAGGATAGAGTGGTAATTGGACCAGAGATTCTCACAAAAATGGAACAGCAAGTTAAGCTGATTCGAGAACGATTAAAGGAAGCAGTGGATAGACAGAAGAGCTATGATGATCTTAAGTGGATTGATCGAAGGTTTGAGCTTGGTGAGAAGGTTTTTCTTCGTGTTAAACCCAGAAAGAGTTCTATAACTTTTGGCAAGGCTACCAAGTTGTCACCTCGATTCGTGGGACCCTTCGAAATTGTCGAAATAATCAATCATGTAGCTTATCGTTTAGCATTACCACCTGCTTTATCTCACATGCATGATGTTTTCCATATTTCTTTGCTTAAGAAATACGTTTCAGATCTGTCACATGTTTTAAATTGGAATTCCTTGCAGGTCCAAGACCCAGGAATAATCGTGGTTAAAACCCACACGAGTGCTGGAAACTCGCCAATTGCATTTGAGAAATCATGAAATACAGCAATGTAAGGTCCAGTGGGACCAGTTTAGTGAAGAAAGTGCAACTTGGGAAAATCTTGAAGAGATGAAAATTGCTTTTCCTTCTCTTTTTCAACAGAATGAAATCTGTTGACAAAACATTCTTTTATGGACTTATTTTTTTTAAGTAATTATGAAAGCCAGATGAGGCAAAACATTATTCAGGCTGAATAAAATGTGTTGTGACATTGATTTCTGGAACTATGCAAGTTGGAAAAATAGTCGCATTGTTTTGTGAACTAATAAATTGGTTGACCTGAAGGTTAATCGAATATGTAATCATCGGGACGATGAATCTTTTTAGGAGGGAAGCATGTAACACCCTGAACTGTTGTTACTTCCTCCTGAGCATACAAGTGTTGATATGTGATTTATTTTGTAAAAAGGATGTGTTCCTTTGATTGAGAAGTCATGCTTGATATGGACTGTATCTTCCTTGAGATTGCAGATCTTTGACTGAGTCAGAATATGATTGGACTCTTTTATTTCTTTCATTTTGCACCTGAGTTTAATCTGATCTCGGAACGAATTATGGAGTTATCCATCTATAAGACCTAGCCTTGGATCAGTGGTATTGATCCAAGTGATGCTTTAAGTTTATTCGTGAAGAATTAAAATTATAGACCTTACGCAGGTTGCAAGGTCTGGATGCATTGAATAAGCTAGTCCAGAGTATAACTCAGGCTGATCGTGTTAAATGAATTGGTTCCCGATATCGTAATATATCTGGAAGGTCTTGATCGTGGACCAGGTAATAATTCAGTTACATATAATTCAATAGCCATTTGGCAGTGCAGGAGTGAACCCTATTCGTGAATGTATGTTGTAGGTTCTTTTTCTGAGCATATGAAATGTTAGACCTAACTGGATTTATTAAGGTTAGTAACCTAAAACTAAACTTAACCTAGGGGTTAGATTAGTGTTAATCTAACCTAGACCTAGGCTAAGAGCTAATGTTCTAAGTTAGTATCTATGTGCTAAGAGGTTAGACTAGGTGTTATCCTAAATCCTAACCTAAGTTACTAACCTAACTATTGAACAAGGAAGAAGGGGACCTATGGAAGGGTGCGAACCATGGGCGGTAGTTTCTATGTCATTAAATGTATGGATAAGCATGAAGGACAGGTAATTTGGTAGAAGTTTTAACGGCTAGCAAGAGCCGACGTGGCAGAGTCGCCAAAGTTAGAAATGGTCTTTGATGTGCATTTGTCCATCGCCAACTATGGTGGTCGGTGGCAGTGGAGATTGAGCGGGAAATTGGGAGTAAATGCAATTAATGAACTCGGTCTTCGAGCTCGGGTTTCACGGGAAGGCATGCAAAATGGAAAGTTAATGGTTTGTTTGGTTTTTCAAGCGCTCCAGTTTTCCCTCTGTTTGATCACTGGTTCTTCGCACCAGTCTTCTTGGTGTTGCATGGCAAGTATGAACGTAACTAGCTCTTTTCTCTGGCAAGGAAAATTTATAAGTCATGGAAATAGCAAAATTTTGTTGGTGGATCTAACTTGGAAAAGGAGGAGAAGGTTCGAGCTCTTTCAGTGGTCTGCTTCGAAATTTTAAGCAAATAACTAGGCATGTTAGGCCCTAACCTTTAAAAATCTTGCTTTCTTTCAAGTGATTTCATTAGAACAACTCTGTTCAGATGATTTTTGGATTCAGTTGGTTTTTATGATAAGCTGTGCGTGATTTTGTTGCTATATCTTCTTACTGGCTCGATTTTTCAATAAAACCCTTAACAGGTGTGTGTTGTGTTTCGAACTGTTGCACTATCTTGTTGGGTTTTGCATTTCGGTTAGAATTAAAGAAATATCTTGCAAGGAAAAATACACGAATTCGGCTTGTGGGATTTCATGCATTGTTTTCTTGTTTGATTCAGTCGATACCTTGGAACTTGTTTTCACTTGTTGAGAAGGATACTCGATTGAAACTCTTGAAGGTGCATGATATATCAACTTCTGTATATGATATGTCGTGGGTAATATACGTTATTAATGTTGTTGAACTTCATTAAACAAAATTACGTCTTGTTTTCTGAGGAAGTACAGTTGTGAATGCATCTTGTTATTGAATCCCTCCCTTGAGTTGATAGTATTCTAACTTCTGAAGGAGTTTTTGATGGAGAATATTACTTGGGTTTGACTTATTTTAAACCATTGATGCGTATATTATGTTTTCCTTCTGAATTTTCTCAGTTGTGAATACTGTTGTGAAATTCTTGAGTCGTGGTCTCATGAAATCAATTTCAGTATAAACCTATTTAGAGCATTAGTGGTATGGATACAGTTAGAGAATTGAAATGATGTAAAGTGGCTTGATTTTCGATTTAACCTTCAGCTATACATGTATAACGTTCGGACTCTTATTTTAATTTCTTGTGTTCCTTCTGTCTGAATCGTTGTGGAAAGTAAAGGAAGAGTTTTCTTTTCATAACTTACTTGGTTGAGACCTTGTTGAAATTGTTTCCTGAAAAACGACTCCTTTGTTAGTCATGGCTGTGTTATTTTAAATTATGTTCCAGTTAATGAGGCTTTGCGTGTTGTGTGGATTCAGTACAAATATCTCTACATAGGCATAGGGAAAACATCATTTGTTTTAATGTTGTTGAGCCTCTCGGTTGACTGTGATAAAAAGGTTGTTTTTTTATTACGGCCTTGGAAACTAAGTCCTCGCAGAGTTTTAGTTGGGATGAGATTGAGCTGTACGTTGCTGGGTGGAATTGTAGTCGTGCTTGTGCATAGTTACGTCTTCTAATAGTATGAATATCTAGTCTTGAGCTTGACTGAACTCAAGAGCTTATTTTGTACCTCGACAAGCGATGACATTGGATACTCTTCTCATTTGTTGATTGTATGGAAGGTTATGGGGGTCTGTTAATAGATTTTCATTACTGTCTTGGCGCGAAATCTACTGTATTTCTTGGAGGCTACAGGAAGTTGTTATAATCCAACTCTAACAAAACTGTGGTTCTTCTTATGGTCTCGTTTGACTTATTCGCATGCGTATAAGGTGAGTGCTTACTCTTAAGGAGACGGTACAGTCATGAGCATGATTGGAAGGGAAATATGAATGACTCGTTTTCTTTCTCTTCTGTTGTAAAGTATATGTTGATATATTTTTATCTAACTGTTGGAACTGTTTTAACTACTGCTGGAATCATGGGTTGTTATGATATTCATTTTACTATGATGAATGTAATGATCTGTCTGATGTTTGTTGTCCTGGGGATTCAGATGGATAGTTGTCTCAGATACTTTCGTTCTTCTTGATCCCTAATATTTTGATGAAATATGTTTACTTGTTGGGTGAATTGATCTCATTTAAACAGGGTGTTTAATGAAAACAATTGATGGATTGCAATTGTTTTAAGAGTTAGTGCTTATCATGCTCAGTTCATCGAACTGACCCATGTTGACAATTTTTGCAGATGGATGCCGTAAGTGGTAAAAGCACGCAGATCTGATAGGATGATCAGATTGTTTAATTTGATTTTATGTTGAAATACAACTTGATTTTCTAAATGTACTATATGAGGAAAGATGTTCTTTTTCCGTAGAGTATTGTATCAAATATGCTGAATGCATAAAATGTATTTGATTAGTTCTGGAAGGAATGGAAATTGATATTTGTTACTTATGTGTTTGTATTCTTATCTTGATAGTTTGACCTTCTTCGGTTCAAATATCTTGAGAGCATTGTTATTATTGTATAATTTGGAGACTTTTGTGATTATCAATGTAAGCTTGCAAGAATATGTGACTGAATACTTATGATTGTTTAGCAATTCTAGTGTGTTCTATTTAAAGCTAAATTGAAATATAGATCATTGTCTTACTGGAAACTAGGGTTAAAATAAACCTAAGCAGACACTAAACAAGTTGAATTAAATTATTAATTCCTAGTCTTGATTAAACCAGGACAATGTGTAATTGGAATCTTAATCACTATATCTCGATACTTATAAGTAAGATATAAGTTCAGTTATGAGAACTGAATTAAACCTAAATGGGGTTCAGATGGCAATCTCATGTGAAGTTTATGAGTTATTGTCCAATTTCTTTGATTTAGAATTATGTATATTCTATGAACTCCTTGATGGAACCTTAGTCTTAATAACATCTCTGTGTAAAGGGTTTTATTAAGAAAGGTCATTCTAAGGTGAGGAACCCAGGGATCGGGAAAGGCTAACCTTAGGGGAACGTATTTTAATATAATTTAACTCAGCGTATGTAACACTTTTTAATAAGTAGATCTTTTTGAGGTGGATTTAAAGGTTGACGGCACAAGTCAACTGCAGGGTTGTACCTCCGAGAAGGTTAGGATCTTCTCGAAGATACAACAATGCAGGTGTCTTGTGATGACACCCTTTGCATTGATCGATAAGATTTACACCTTAACTCGAACAAGTTACTCTGGGACCGATTAGAAATGTGGTCACGTTATAAGGCTGCCTAGGAGACTCGGGGTATCTTAACACAATGGTTTAACTAGGGTTGACCCAGTATGTCATCGTATCCCTAGTCCTTGGGAGCATCCATATAACGTTGTCACCTTACTAATCTGTTTCTGAGTGAATAACTTGGGATAGGAGGGACTGAAAGAAGTCAGTATAAGACATTCTACATAACATAAGAATGGGGTGAAGGACGTATTCTAGATTGACGAGTATGCCATTAAGGAATACGAGACATAAGCAGTATGTTTCAAATCTTTGGCCAAAGTATCGCAAGCTGCTGATTGCGTTGTCCTGAGTCACCTGGTCTAAGGGATGAGATGCCGATGAATAATGGTAACAATTATTCAGTTAGGTTCCTTGGACAGAGCATTCTGAATCCTAGAATAGGGAAGAGAACCGCGAGAGTGAAGTGTTTAATGAAAACTCCAACTCTTATTACTCATGAATAGATCGGTAGATTACCGAGTCATGGAATGAATAGATCGGAGGTACTCCGAGTCATTACAGCTGCATATGGTTATCTGTTATAAGAATGGTTATTTGATTTGTGAGTTCTAAATTATGTATTTAGAACCTGGAAGCATTTATCAAAAAAAAAATTGACTTGTTCTAATGTATAAAATGAGGATGTTACATCAATCCTTCTATCAGGATAAGGAAACCTATCTCCATGAAGATCAATTGAGAAAGAGGGTGTCCAGACATCATAAGCATCCTTCCACTTAGGTGACATCATGGCTAGGGAGGTGAATTATGATATTAAAAAAATATCATCATGTGCAAAGGTGAAAAGTGAGTCTCAAGGAGTGAAATAATGATCATCATATCCTGAATCTACCATTGTGTCCAAATATATTCAAGAAATTAATCAAAATGAGCTAGTCAAGATACTGAGGCATCCAAGACCATCATTTGTGACGGATCAAGAAGTCACATATTCTCATGAGAGGGATTGTGAAATAAGTGTATGAGTGCATATTAAACCTGATTCTATTCAATGAAGATTTTGAATTCTAGAAGGGTGAGAGGCTGATCTTCATATGGATATGTTGTCATGTGAATTGACTATGACCTAAAAATACAAAATGTAAGTAATAAAAAACCAAGCCATATGTGAAATCTTCTTGAATCCCTCTCTGGGAGAACCTTCCTCCTTTTTCATGATCACCTTGTCCTTGAAGGTATCCCTTTTAATGTATTAGGTGAACATGTATAAGTTTTCAAAAATGTTTAACAATTTTCATTATTCCATTCAGTGAAGTGTAGTAAAATACTAATTCTCCAGAAAGCCTAAAAAGGCCAATTTTGGCCATTTCGGAGTATGTGTGCATCCTCCAAGAGGGTTATGAAAAGGTATTAAGTATAAAAATGTTTTATTTGAAATTATTTAAGGTGATGAAATCATTTTAGAAATATTTAGGAAATTTTGTATCATTCAAGAATAGTTTGTTCAGTGTAATGGGGTTTCTAAAAGAGGGATTCGCGAGAACCGATGTCGAAAAGAGATGCACCACAACGAAGTTGCACTCCAATGGTAACGTCAAGCCAACGCAATACACAAGATTCAAAACAATGGAAAGAAGATTGAAAGTAAGAAGAATGGGTCTGCTCATACTCATAGATCAAAAAATAGGAAGTACAATTTTCAGGGGTGCTATGTAACCCCCATGCATTAAACATGGAAGAAACTCAATGACATCTCATCCTTATTGACGCATATGACACCACTAGAAGAGGAGTTACAATTACAAATAAGGAATGAAACTCCTATGATTGCATTGACGCAAATGACAATGTTAGCCTTCTATGACAGAATCTGACACTTGTCATTTGACTTCCTAAGACCTATGACTGTTTAATCGGAGTCCTTTGAGATGATTTCACCTGTTGAGGTCAAATTTGGATGAATGTGAATGGACAGTCTCTATTTGTGTATCATAGATCAAAACTTAGGGATTTGTGAGAACTGATGTCTGAAAATTTTGAACCACAATGAATTTTCACTCCGATGGTAACGTCAAGCCAACGCAATACTCAAGATTCGAAACAATGGAAAGAAGATTGCAAGTAAGAAGAATGGGTCTACTCATACTCATAGATCGAAAAATAGGAAGTATAAATAGGGGTATTGTGTAACCCCCATGCCTAAACATGGAAAGAAACTCAATGATGCCACTGACGTATATGACGTTGAATGACACATATGACACCACTAGAAGAGGAGTTATCAATTCCAAATAAGGAATGAAACTCCTATGACACATTGACGTAAATGAAAATGTCAGATTCTATGATAGAATCTAACACTTGTCATTTGACTTCCTAAGACTATGACTCTCGCAAGGTGAGTTGACTCAACCTAGGTGATGTGGACGATGATTGGAAAGCCATACACACCAACACCCCCCCCTTCATCAAAGCTGAAGGAAGAGGTCAAGGTAAGCCAGAACAGAAAAAAGAAGACTCCCCTAGATAACTAAGAAAGATGTGTCACTTACCCTGATAAGGTTGACAAAATGGACCTTAGAAAGAAGAAGAGGAGAAGAGAAAAAAAGGAGTGGCTGGCTAAATGCCTGATAAGGTGCCCATGTACAAAAAATATCTTTCTAGAAAGAAGAAGAGGAGAAGAGAAAAAAAAAGGAGTGATATCTAGCTCCCCTGGAAGATTATTTCTAATGGACTCCTAATGTTATCTGAAGGGACCATTTGTCTATGATCAGAAGGATGAGGAACATGGAGAGTGCCAGAAGGTGAGCCCAATATGAGAAGGAGATAATATATCAAGAGAAGAGGTGATAATCCTATCAAATCTCCATAATGTGACAAAGTCTGCAAATATAGATATATCATCAAGAGAGACCTGAAGTGTGAAAATGAACCTGTCTTATAGTGGAGAGTCAGTGGAAGCTGGTGGGACTCCTACTCCTAAACTAAAAGAGAGAAAAGGTTGAAGAAAATGCTGCTATAGGTAGGGAGAAGTAGCTTCCCTTTCTCAAGAGAGGCATATCATCAAATGATTTGAGTCAACTAAATATGGCTGTTGTATGAGTGAAAAATTGACTTTGAAGAAGCAATCCTCACCCATATCAGCAAGGTATCAACATTAATGGAAAATACACTCCTCAAGCTGACAAGACATTGGAAAACAAGAGGTGTTGATGGTGACCCTTGGTGCTTTGATACTCATCCTCATGCCCTGAAGTAGGCATGACTGGTTTTATCTTCTCCCTTGGCTCCAATGAAGTCCAAATATCTGATTGGGAAGGTATGGTCAAAGCTTTGAATCTTCCCATGGTTAAGCAACTCAAAACTCCAAGAATGCGAGCACTTTATAAACCCTCATGCATGGATTATGGGAGGAATGATAGCCTAATACTCTTTCTCTTCCTCTAGAGGTGTGACTTTTGGAAGACTAAAAATCTTCCAACCGATTCAGGAGGCATGTTCAAAACTATAGGCAAAAACTTGCACGCTCGCTTCCATGAGTAGCAAGTTCTTGTTATTGAAGAATAAATGATGGGGGAGAAAATATTGCAATGTCGTATGTATGCCCTCTTATCAAATGGCATTCTTTTGAGTCTGTGTAGGAAATCAAACTCTTTACCACCTGTAATCAAGGTCTCTCCCTTTTGCATGGTGATCTTAAAATATTTGTTATCAAGCCATATGAAGCTTCATCTTCAAACATGAAGCTAATGAGTTCAGGATCCTCCAAAAGTAATTAAACAAAACGTTTTTGGAGAGGTTAAATAAGATGAATGCAAACACGTATTTTTTTAAAGGTGAAACCGGCTCATGACATAGTTTTTAGAAAATTTTTCTTGGTCACCTCCATATGCTCACTTTTTAAAAAAACTTGGAACTGGTTGTTCTTCTTCCTTCTCTTGTGAAGAACATGAAAGACTCATATCTTCCAACCTTGGTTCTAGAGATAAATTGTGAGACATAGGAAAATGCAGATCTTGAATGTCCCTCCTTCATGCAAAAACACCTGGCTCATATGCTTGGAAAAATGATGGAAGAGAAAATGCCTGAGTGATCTCACATGGGATTTTCTCAATCAAAAAAATCCTCCAAGTCAGACAGATAGGGAGCCTCGTTGTTGTCCTATTGGTTGTGCTCAACCTCCTCCATGGTGATCTCGAACAGTAATCAAACTAGAGATCACCAATGCCAATCTTCCTCAAACATGAAGTTTGAAAGATAAAACGCTTCTTCAACAAAATAGCTTTCCAAGGGGATGTGAAGTGGAAGGAAGAACTACAAGGTTTGAATGTAGCCTGCTCCAGACTTGGGGCCTGGTAAAACTATATGATCGTGCACTAAAATTCAGCCTCAACCACCATTGGTAATCTTCGAGACCTTGACCTCCTCTATTGGCTTGAGGCATCAAGCTCGGATAGTTTGTAAACCGGTGAAATTTAACAATGATTCCAACGAGTAATCACATTGTCTACACCAAAAAATGTTGGGCTCTTCTTCTTGTTGTTTTCCTTCAGGACTGATTCTGAAACATTCCCAACAAGAAACTTGGGAAACAAGAGAAACAACAGGTTCAAAGAGATTTGAATTGTTTATCTAAATATGGAACTTCTTGTTTGATAAGCAAACCATGACAAATGTTTGGAAGGGAAAAGGGAAGAAACCTGAGATGAGGTGGAAGATTAGGGGATGGATAATAGAAACTAACACTTGGGGCACAACTGAGGAAGCTTGAAAGATCTTGGGTTGAAATAATAAACAACTGAGAACCGAAAAGTGCACGTTTACCTATGAGCTGGTGGACTTACCATTGACAAGAGGGATCTCACAAGAATTGATGTCATAAGCCTGATGCATCCACAATGAAGTTGCAGGCTCCATTTCAACCATGAAGTCAATGCAATTCTCCAAGGATTGTAATGTCAATGGAAAAGGGCCTTGCCATAAGACAAGGTATGCTCATACTCATAACAAAATCTAGGAATGCCTTCAAATTTGTGGTGCCCCTTGACTGTAACCATGCTAGCCTCCATTTGGAAAATTTTCTCCAATGACGCCATTCTGATGCATAGTGATCACCACTTGTATGCAGTCCCCAGTTCTTGATAAGCTCCATGAATCAAACTGACTTTGACCCTGCTCATATGGGTAAGCATAATGGTCTAGATTCTGATGATAATGCTGATTTGGAGGAGTTTGGAAATGTCCTTGGAGGTGGATTGACATTGTTGTAAGTGTGAGTTCCATGACTCAAATGAGGTCATGATTGCACAACCTGATGGAATGGGAGAAAATGTTTTACGTGCATGGAAGAAGAAAATGGATGAAAATGACTTCTTTGGAAATGATTTCGGGATCTCCATAAGGATTTTGGAGGAAAACAAGTAGGGTCACCAGAAATATTGAATAATTATTTACATTGTGGAAGCGTCCATTTTTATCCAAGGCCGCTAAAGGTAATGCTAGCAATCATCTCATACTCATAAACACTACATACCTCATGTTAGTGCAAATTCACAGCACCCCCAAATTGATCCTCAGATCTGCTATAGAAAAATGACCAATTCGGTGTGAATGCACAACATGGAGTTTTCCCAAAGTGTGGGACCTTTGCAATTGGGAAAAATTTCTAGATTGAAGCTGGTTCTTACTCCTCTATTTAGGTGTATGTATGCATTTTTTACAGAGATTCTAATTCAAAATTCCTACTCTAAAACTACTAAGGAGACAAGGATAAAAGGAATACAAGAAATCAAAACTAAGCTACAAGGTGATGCACCGAAGGAATGATGAACATTAGTTTTGTTGATAGACACAAACCAACAAAATACATACAATAATCAAGCACAGATAACCAGATTTATAATGAAAGACCAGATGAGAGAAAAGGGGACAAGAAAGGATCTAAAATCAATCACAAATGTGTTTTATTACTTTGTAGATTGATACAATGCATTACAAATGGCCAGAAGGTAGGAAACGTATTTGAAATTTAAATGGAAGGTCTGAACTCCATGAATTCCTTTGCTAGAAGGAAAGGGGAGCCTGCAAAAACAAAAGAATGTCCAACCCTTTACAATGAGTTCCGACCCTGCTTTTATAGATTCAACACAGAGGGGAGAAAGAGAGAGAGAAGCGGGGAAAAAATAGTCCAAAGCTCAACCACTGCTATTAATGCCTTTCATAAAATCATGTTCCCAAATCTATCTTGACTGCATCAATTTCTTATTTGTGCACCTCGAAGGAGGAGGAAACGTCAGGATCAAATCGAATCCAATCTAGTTGTTGGGGAAAAAATAGATCCTACATTAATGGCCCATGAAGATGTTTCTCCATTTTTCTCCCACCTAACCTCCCCAAACTTAAAGCTTCATATCTCCATGGTGTAGATGAGGCCGAGATATTTCCAATGGTGTTAGATTTGCAATATTTTGAGCCCCGAGTCGAAAGATATGCCCCTTCAAAGTTTGTATCGGGTTCGTACAAAAAGGCAGGAAAACTAGTTTGAAAAATGGGGCCCCCTTTTAATATGGGACATGTAGGGAGGGATTCTTTGAGGGCAGCCTTGTATTTTTTCTCTTGGAAACCTCCCTCTAAATTTCTATGTTTTTTGCTGTCCTTTTCTTGCTAGAATTTCTTGACTAGACACGCCATTTGGACACTTGAAACCACTCTCCTTTAGTTAGCATAGTTTGGAAAATTGGCTCCGTCACAATGCATTGGCTATTCAACCTGACTTTGTCCCCTTTTTGAGACTAGATGCTTGGAGGCTCCGCGCTTGCTTAAAAGCCCGATCAAGATTTTCCTTTGAAGGAGCAGTCGGGTTGAACACTTGGAAGCCTTCGCAGGTCTTTGGAATTTTCAACGACCTCCCTCTTACCTTTTCGGACCTTGGACTACGTGGTGAACTAGGTACCTTATTTGAGCCTCTACTTTTGGATTTACCCTTGGAGATGCGCCGCTTGGACACGTGGTAGTCTCCACCAACACTTCTATACTTAGCCATTTTTGAGGCCCACCATAATCTACCTTTTGACCTCTGTTGACCAACTATCTACATGAAGGGTTGGCGTAAGTTTGAGCCTCCACCTTGGGCTCCCATTTTGGGAATTTCACTGTTGTGCCGAAACTTGGCACCTTCTACGCTAAGTCGGATACTTTTTCAACGGTCGTGTAAATTTTTGGAGGTCTGGACATGTTGAATCTTGAAACTCATTTTAGCTTCTACCCTTTGGATTTAATCTTTGGAGGTGCATCATTCCGAACACATGGAGGCTCTCCGTTAGATCCTCTATACTTAGTCATTTTTTGGGTTTGTTCTGAACTAATTTTCAAATCCTTAAGACTTCGAATCTCCACTATTTATTTTCCATCTTGCTCCTGGTTTCTTTGTGACACCCACTCCTCCTTCCCTGACCCTGCTTGTTCCATTTTTGAGGCTGCCTTTAAATCTATTTAATGTATTTAAGGCACGGATTTTCTCGACAGATCAATTTCTTGAATTTCTTCCTGCACAGGGTCATTTGATCTTTCACAGGTCCCGCCACTCCATTGTAAAGTCCCTCTAAAACCTTTTTTTCATCTTGGAATGTGAGCTTGCGGGTCTAAGTCATTTTCTTCATAATTTCCTTAAGTGTAGGACTTGTCTTGACCAAATTTTCCAGGGGGCGAATTTGGGATAACAGCTACTTTTTAGCATTTTGATTACGGATTCGATATATAAATTAAAAGGTTTGTTATGTATGTCTTATTCTATTTGGTAATACCAAAGTAGTTTCACTTTTCATTACTTGGATTACTTTGTAACAAAGGAGTGTTACTTTTATTATGACCTACTCAAAAAATATCATTCGTGTTTGCATTCAACATACATTTGAACTGAAATGTAAATGTTAGTTTTTATCATTGCTTCTATTCTTGTTTAACATCCTTTTTCCATTTTACCCAATGCCATACTACCCTTATAACTATGTGTACACTGCAGTTCCTAGATTCACTTAGAACCACTTGATAGCAATGGCAACTAGTGCTAAAGTAGTACAACCTAACCTGACAACAAGCATTACTAAATTGCATTGATACCATATGTCATGGGTGCTTGAGTGTAGGGTCATTCGTAGAGGAAAAATACATGCCTACAGAAATGAAAAAGGTGAGGTCTTGGTTTTTAATTTCAATGTGATCAACACTCTTGGTGGTGACATAAACGTAACATGCTTAGACAACGCTAATACCTATTACTATAGCAAATTCTAGGTATCTGAAACTTATTCAATATCCAAGGGTACCCTGAAGTATGTGAAGATGATGTATAAAGAATCCAACAACCCATGGGAGGTTATTCTTAACATGGACTCTATTTTGGAACAATGTTCACAACTTATCCCTCCAATATCAAACTCTTCCTTTGAGTTCACCGGTATCCATGTAGTACAACAGGTGCCTATTGGGGTTATAGTATATATTGTTGTTGTGGTTACCTATTTGTTGGATGTTTCTATGATCACTCATAAATATTCCAACGTTACTTAATGGTCTATTATCACTGTAAAGGACCAAACATGGTATTCCATAACTATTACCTTATGGGGAGAACTATATATGTAATGAATCCGTATAGCTATTACAGTTGAAACTAGGTAGAACTGCACTCAACATGCCAATCGTAGCTATCAGGAAAGCCAAGGAAACAAAATTTGCAGATTTAGCACTGAACATAGGGCCTAATATATAATTATTTCTTACACCTGTAGTAGCAGAGGTGGAAGAACTTCAACTTTGGTTAACCACCCTAGAGGAAACAACTATCTTGGATGCATTCACTGCGGAGATACAAGTGGAAAAAACTATTAGTGAGATCCATGCATGTGCTACCTCAAACCCCAATCACTAGCTAGCCACTACTGGTACCATTATACACCTCAACATGGAAAACTATTGTTATCCTGCTTGTTCCCGTATGGTAAATAGTAAGCAATGTCGTAAAAAAAATAACATCCAAAGTAGCATCTTCTTGGCACTGTACAAAATGCAACTTGGACTCAGTTGCATACAAGTACAAATATTCCTTACAAATGATGACTGAAGACTGTAATGACACTATATGGGCAATTTTTTTTGACCATGCGAAAAAAATGCTTATCGGTTTACCTTCAGCTGCCATCAAAGAAAAACACAAAACCATTAATGATGTGTGGCCCATTATCAAACAAGTTATTTTCCACACATATAGATTTATTCTCTCTGTTTGATGAGCTACCTATAATGGCAAGGAACAACTATCTTGTACCATACATAGTACAACAACCACCAACCAAGATTTGGACCATGCAGAATCGGTTGTAGCTCTTATGAAATCCTCTGAATAAAATCCCACATAATAATTATGAGACATATGTATATGTTAGAGAAAGACCCCTTGTAATATGTTGTACACATTATCAACAATGCTACGTTTCCTTGTAATATAGTGTACAAGTTGCTAACTTTTTTTGCCAATAGTAAACTACGTGCTAAGAAGGGTAAAGCAACATACCTTGACCTTTATATAGATCATGTTTTATATACAGATTTAATTTCATAAATGACATAGTTGCATAGGAAATAACATTTTCCACTTTTATTAGTGTTATCAAACATGTGCATCAAATATTTGGAACCACTTACAACTATTCTAATATCTAACTACTCTGACTTGATGCTGCAGTCACAAAATTAGTGGGACAACCATAAAAACCACGCAACAACGGTTGGCCTACAACTAGATAGTTTTTTCTTGTTTAAGTATGATTATTTGGGAATGTGTTTTTGCTCATCAAATGTGTATTTGTATTTAGTTTACATATATTTTACATTATCATAAACATTTAGTAGTTATAGTTTCTAGGTTTATTTTGGTATTAATATTTATAAATATGTCTTATTATTACTTACACATTTATATGATGATAAATGTATTAGAACATTGACAACTTCCACATAAAAAACTAAAATGGAGATGTAAAGTCTAAACATTTAATTATCTACCCCAAACACTAGCATTACAAACATCATGTTGCATCCTACACCTGTAAATGGCATGGGAAGCTGAAAGAGAACATCAAATTTAAGTTTTCCCATCTTAGGAAGGTGTGAGCTGTAAAATGTCAAACATTGAACCCTCTGCCCCAAGATTTAGCATTACAAACATCATGTCCCCTTCTCCCCATGGAAATGGCATTGGAAGTTGAAAGAGAAACCATCACCCAACTTCTACATGGTTAAGGGCTTATAGTTCCAAACATAACATGGGAAATCACAATAATTCATATTTAGGTGTCCGTAGAATCAAATACTAAAATTTTAAGCCAAAATCAAATATGATTCAAAGACATGATATTAACAAAAAATATTCAAGAGAATAACATGTAAGATATTTTTCCCTCTAGAAGCATGTAGTAACTTCTCAACAAAACATCCACTTATTTCATAGGTAAGCATTACCATCAAGCTCAGAAACTAGTATGGCAAGGGCAAGGTATCTATAGGGATATGAAATGTACTAGATACTGGAAAATCCCACGAAAAAACCAAAAATGGCTAGGATACAACCTGGAAGGTCTTGCTACATCTGTAGTAAAACCCAAGAGTAACTACACCATCTCGACCATTTTTGAGTATGTTTCTGACACCAACAAAAAAATAGCGTTTTAAAAAAATTACCAAAAAAACATAAAAACATATTCACCAAAATTAATAAAGAAAAATAAGCCATATCCACAAAAAAATGACTGACACCCATAAGAAATAAACCACTGAATGCTAATTTTGTTAGGCAAATTGTGTGTGTTTATAGGTTATTTGTCAGTTATGAATGGATGATTTAGAATTGCTGAACATTGGAACACATTTTCTTGGTTGCATACATTTCAGGCTTATCCTTTAAGAGAAATAAATTATGCTTATTATATTGTTTTTGTTCTAACTTTTTAAATTAACCACTTCCCAATATAGTACTTCATAATAAGTGATTTTTTCTGCAGTCCCATATTTTAAATTTAATCTCATTCAAAACTTGTTTGCACAATTTGCTTTCATGAGAATCCTTCACTTATTTAGATTATTTTGTTTTTCAAAAGCGGAATACGTGGTTAATTCCTATTAATTAAAAAATAGACACATGTTTTTCAGAGAATTCCTAACTCCAACACAAAAAGGAAAACACTAAATATGCTAAATCGTTTGTGAATTATTCTAGTGAATACACCTACATCTATGGAGAGAAATTTACAGGACATGTTAAAAATTACAACCACCTAAAGTGGAAAGCGTTCACATAAGAATGTGATGAACATAAACAACTAACATTATGCCATTCGAGAATTGAATTAATTGGTACTCATATGAATAATAATTGCTAATAAATTGGAAGAATACAAAGAGAACTCTATATTTTTCGGGGGGAGGCGACTATGGAGAAAAATAATGCAAGAGATGAGAGCATGGAGAGAGTCAACGATAAGAAGGAAGATCCACAGGGGAAGGAAGAATCTACGCAGGGTGCCAGCCGAGTTGTGGGAAAGGCCGGGTTGGTGAAGGAATGTTGGATAGAGTTGGACAAGAGAAGGAGGAGATGGTTTTGTGCCCTAACCCTAGGGCATCAAAAACTAATGGGTATCTAGATGGTGTTGGTTGACAGGGCAGACACAGAGAGAGGAATCAGGGGGTGGGGATTCAAGGAACCATGTCTCGAGGTATCATAAGTAGGTGACTTCCTTCAAGGAGGCTTTAGAAAATAAGGGCAGACATTCTTCAGGAAAGCACACATTAACTAACCAGGCCTACCTGGTCGATATGGCCGAGGATATTCTGTCGCTCACCATTGAAAATCTAGAAGTTGAATAATATTAAAAAAATCTAATGCGGGATGTGGTGTTTGGTAGGTTTAATGGGTTTTGGCCTTCCTCCACAGATCTGTATCAATGGGTTTCAAAAATTGGACCAATAAATGTGAAATTTCTCTCTGTTCCAAGGGTTTTTTCATTGTCTATTTTAGGGAGCCAGAAGATTACCAGTGCTGTTTGATAGATGGACCCTGGTTCTAGGGTCACACAGGTTTATTCATCACCCCATGGTTCCCAGATTTTGATCCGAATACTTATTCGGTGGCCAAAACACCAATTTGGGTGAGGCTTCCTAACCTTCCCCTACATCTGTGGTATTCCCTGGAAGATATTAGAAACGCTTTGGGAAAATTTATAAAGAGGATTTGGATACATTCGGCCCCTATGTTCATTTGCCCAAATCTGCATTGAAATTTATTTAAGAAAAGGAATACCTGATCGAATTAACCTTAACTTTGGTAATTTTCAGCATACCCAGCAGGTCTTAGACTATGAGAATACCGCATTTTGATGTAGACTATGCATAAATGCAAGACATTTGCAAGAATATTGTCCCGTTAATAAGAATAAGAAATCAGAAAAAAATGGATCGTCGTCCTCGAGTAGATGGGGTTATGTAAACCTGAACTTGGTTTCTACATCAAAATTTAAAGATAATCCATATAATCCTACCTCCGATGATAACACAATTTCAGAGAAGAATGATATAGAGATGGAATTTCAAGCTGAGTAATTGATTGGAGGTGGAATAAAAAGGTCATTCTTCAAAAAGTTCAGAATTAGATTAGGATTCTGTGCCAGGTAATTTGATGGCCTTGGAAAATCCCAGTGACCTTGTGTTGGTTATCTCGTCCGATCTCAAAAAATGGCAAGAAGTAAAGAGGCAGAAAAATAAAAAAGGTCGCATGGGCAGCATTGGTGATTATTTTCCATCCCAGGGTGGGAAGGAATTTTAGGATATCTCTATGTATTATAAAGTTGGCTTGTAGTTATTTCTGGATTTGTAGCCCTCTTGTTTTTCTGAGGATTTAGCTTCATCTTTTTAATAGGGAACGGGTCCCTTCAACCCGCCTTAACTATAAAAAAAAAAATTGCTAATAAATTGAGGACATTCTTCTTTACTCTTTTATTAAACAAATAATGTTTTATAAATTTTAAAAACTTTGTTTTAAGATTCTTATGTTTTAGAGGAATTATATTTTTTAAGTTGAAAATTTTCCATACATTGGACCCAGATGGAATTTTTTTACATTTCTATTAGTTTCAAATACTCACTTTTTGCTCTCACAGTTTATGGGTCTAATTTGTTGACATTTTAGTGTAGTTCACAAACTTGTGTAATTCCTAAGATAAATGACACCTAATTTCATATTGGAAATAATAAAGGATCTCACAATCATCTGGTTGCCAAAATTATGGACTATCAAAGTTGAGATCAGTAGATAGTAAATCACTTATACACAAAAGTTCCTATTATGGAAATGCATTAATGCATGTAATTGAATATTTTATATTGTGCATTTTTGAAAGAACTGATAAGAAATCTACATTCGAGTCATTTGGTGATTGTTTTGCAGTTCAGTGTTGTTCACAAACTTGTGTAATTATAATATAAATAAAACAGTGATTGACATTCAATATAGTCTCTCGTTTGATCTATGTAATAAATCAGTCCTAGCCAAATGAAATCCGGGTTATTGGAAAAACTTGCTTTCCACATTATTGGAGAACTTACACTTCATGTTCAATAGTTAAATAAATTAACTAAGGAGAATATCAAATTTACGAGATCATAGGAAACTTATACCATGGGTGGAGGTAGACATTTGTTTATAGGATGTGTAAGACCGCTAGTGTGGGGTTTAAGGAAAGAAGATAGCTTAAACACAGAAATTGAAATTGATTCATGGTTTATGCAATAGAAAATCTAAAATTTGTTTGATAAAATGTGCAGTAACCTCTAAAAGAATATGAAATATTAACAAAAAAATTTCCTATCATGCTCGAATCAAATAAAAATGATATTAAATGGTTACCTCAGTAGTATGCTAGGACCAACATGGGCATTCGGTGCAGGTTGGGTCAACTCCTGATGTGACCTAAAAGGATGTAAATTTACTACGAGATTAGAAGAAAAATCATGGCATTCTGTTTTAAATGGATCATGCTCAATACATCAATTACATTTACATGGCTACTTGTTTGAATCTAAGATCTTATCATATGTATGTTTATAAATTTATAATATGACTTTGTTCTTGATGTACGGTTATTTCAGTGGCCTAATAAGAGCCATTCTCCAATTAGTGATGAAAATGTTCTTGGAGCAAAGGAGTCTATAAAATTTTGCAAAGTACTGATAGAAAAGGACTTAGACGATACATTATAGTGCAATTGCAATATGGAAGAGAAGATTTTATTTGTTGACATGTCTTCAGATTACTAAAAAAAAAGTTTATAACAAACTTCTCACTCCACTGAAGCAGAACTATGACTTGTAACTACTAAGCAAAAACCTTGCACCACATTCCAAACTCCAACTTCCCTAAGCACGGTGTAACCTTGCTCCCCTCGGAGCCCACAAAATCTATCACCAACCTCCACTTATGGAAAATTCCATGTGAATGTGGTAGCTGTAGGTTTGGTTTATATTGAATGGGGCTTCCCCCTTATACCATACCCAATGCATAAAATATTATTTATATGGGGCTGCCTAGTATATAGTTTGCGGAGTTTAATAAAACCATTTCTTAGGTACTTAGGCCGCATAGGAATATAATATAGGATAGTTTCATAGTTTATAAAACTATAATATTTTATTATACACCTTTTGATATTAAAATGGGTCCGCATTATTATAGCACCCCTCCCTTTGTGTGTGTGTGTGTGTGTGTGGTTTAAGATTTATAAGGTTTATATATATATATATATATAATTTTTTGATAAAATACGAAGATTTTATAAAATTGTACCAATATTTTTTATAAAATATTTACGGAAATAATTTTAGTATATAAAATAGGGTTTCACATTTCAAAATGTAAAAACAATATTACCAGGAGACAAGGGTTTTTACTCGACCAATGGAAAAATTAAAAGTACCTATTTTCTCAAGTCTTGTCTCATGTGCACTTGATTTTCACTTTGACATTTTTACTTTGATTTCTTGAATTCCTTCATACCATATAAACTATACAAAATATTTTAAAAATATGTAATAGTTCTTACCTTGATTTTGCAAGTTGAATAATTTAAATGAGTTTTCACTTCATTATAGAGAATCTAAATAACTTCCACTTGTGCAACTAACATTCAGAAACGGAAGGGAGCGGGGTTATATAATATTTCAACCAAACTACGTAACTTCCCAATGGTTTCACCCTTTCATTTAATAGGTTAAATTAAATTTAATTATCTCACTCTGGTACCATGTCAAAGCCGAGATATAATCAGAAAGGGAAGGGAGGGGGGTTATATAATATTTCAACCAAACTACCTAACTTCCCAATGGTTTCACCCTTTTATTTAATAGGTTAAATTAAATTTAATTATCTCACTCTTGTACCATGTCAGGGATGAGATATAAAATTGAAATAACAATTAATATTAAGCTAAACATTATAACCAACTTTATAAGAATGAAATAAATAAACAAAATAAAGAATAGGAACACAGTGACACATAATTTAACGTGGAAAATCGTAAATGGGTAAGAACCCACAGAAGAATAATTCACTATAGAGAAACATTTACATCATAGTCCAGTAACTCATCCCTCCTTCTACTCCTTGTATTTACCTAGAATCAATAATGATTCACATGATCATCTTGAATATGACCTATAGTCATATTTAAATGACCCAAGGGGTTATGTCCATATTAAGTGACGACACACCCCGATTTAATAAATAAATATTTAATTAATAACTAACAAACCTAATACAAAGTTTACATTTAAATAATAAGAATATAAACTATTCTATATTATTTAATTATAAACTAAATATTATGATGCACTGAATATTATAGTTCTAACATTGTAATTATACTAGTTAGAAATATATATAATAAGGAAATAAATCCATGATATCAATCTAAAAAATATATCTACAACTATAATCACTAATCCATTGCAAAATGCCATAGTCACTACATAAACATGTAACTAATTACAATTCAGTTCAGTACATCCATGCATTGGATCATGCACACATCCATATATACTTCTAAACCTAGCTTATACCTAAAACTATTGCATTACATCACATACTCATCGATCTCTCTAGCCCCTTGAAACAATAGCACATCATCAATATTTATAGGGCGAGGAATTTCCCTTCACCAATACTTGCATCTTCCAAATAATAGGCATGCATACAAAAATAACCTACATGATTTTACTATTAATAAACCATCCTAAATATAACGTGATTTAACCCTATTATTAGCTATCTATATGCATGTGCTTTATCTTCATCCACATGTGTTTTTCCAAATTATAGCCCTTGTTTGGTTGCTAAGCCATCTTTATTTTATTTATCTTTTGGCCCCTTTTCTTTCTCAGCACTCTAACTCTATTTTTAGCCCTAGTCTGAAAAAATGGCAAAGTCCTTAATTTTTCACCTATGTGCATAGTCCTACGCACCAACCTTATTCCAAATTGCACGTGCCCCTTGTTCGTTGCTCTAATCCTTGAGCATGTGCTCCCTATGTATAGCCTTTTTTTTTTCGATAAGGTAATAAGTAGGGATTATGGTTCCTAGAGGCATTACAACAAAAGATACATCATGAAAACACCCAAACAAGAACAAAAAAGAGAAACACAACCAAAAAGTGAGATAAACATGCTTAACTCTAGAAATACCAGGTCCACAAACACCAGGAAAATAAAAACAAAAACCAACAATCTACAACAAGGGCAGACACAGTTTGCTAACAATAAAAAAACCCTTAAACTACCAGCACATAATTAATTTTTCTTGTGGTAATTAGAGTGGCCACCCTAGACACTCAGGTGGTCTTGTTATAGATGGACTTGTTCAGTGTGGTCTTATTGTGCATAGCCTTTGTGCTTCATCAATACTTAGAAACTTTTTCCAACCAATATTACCCCACACTAGGGATATTGTCTGTCCTCGGAAATAGTGAATCAAGAATGCCTTCAATGAATGAATGAAAGAATAATAGTATGTTTTAATAATTAAAAGAATCAATATCTTATGCCTTCTTCAGTAGAAGGATCCTTGTAAATTATTCATCTAAAATATTCTCTAACTCCCTCCATCATTCTAACTCCTTGGTTTTCATGACCAACATGCCATTGGCAATATTAGGTACTTTTGCATGAGTTAACTCATCAATATTCCCCTTAAGATTTGTGATCAATTTCTCTAATTATGAAGCCACATCATCTAGCACATCCATTATTTGTATGGTCAAGGGGAATATTTCCTTCAGTCTATCTTTGAGTGAAGCCTTTAGAGTTGTTAGAAAATATCTATTTTTCTCTACTTCAGCCAACATCCTCTCCTTCTCGGCCCTCTTATTCTTCATTTTGGATTGAATTTATTTCAACTCTGCCTCTTCATTGGCGGCAAGTGTTCTCACAACTTGATAAAAATCTTGGTAGTTTTCAAAATCAAATTTGCCATTACGCAACCTCTTTAGCCTCTACAACTAGCACCTCATACTATGAAAAATGTGCCTCTATTTGTTCCTCATTTGTCGGCTCTATACCCTTTCTTCTCTCATGTGAGAAAATCCATGTCAAGTCCTACAAATAATGTAGTGTTGTCTCATATTCATTCTTGGCATGTGAAGCTAGGCTTGGGTGGTAGTAACAATATCTGCAATACACTCCACTTTCTTTTATGTTGCATGTGTTCTTCCCTTCTCTTCCCTTAGCTCTTAATTGAGATTTTCTTTCTTCTTATCTTTCTCCTAGGATTCCTTGTGCATTCTTGTTATGACAGAATCCTTATAAAAAATTATTACTCTAACCTTTGTCACCATTTTGTTTAGTGCATTGCACACTTGCTCATCCATGAGGATCTAAGATTTGACCATTAGAAAATATTCCCCAATTACAAACTTAAGTTAAGCCTCTGATAATGATTATGTGCTTACTTTGAACACCATATCTTCCATGTGTGATTGGAATTCCCAAGAAATCACCTTCCTAGTGTGCGGGGGGGCTTAATTCTTATTAAAGACTGACCAATAGAAGAAATCTTCTATGGCCACTAAGCTTTAGTATCTTGAGCAGATTAATTTTCTAGGATCATCATTATAATGCAATAGAGGGCCTATGGGGAAATGCCTATTTTTTCTTCCCTTTCCTCTAAGCCCCTTTGGCACCTCTTGCATAATAAAGTGGATTGTGCCACTTTCTTCTCCCATGCACGTGTATTCACATGTAGTTGTCTCCTTAGTATTATCTATTTCCTCCTCATGCTCATCTTTATGCTATATTTTTGGCTCATATTCCCCACCTATGTTATCTGTGAAGGGATCATCATGGCATTCTTCCTCCTCAATATCCTTCCTTGTCCCTTATTCCTCACATGCATCAAACTCCTCTTCATTTGTGTCTTCTATAGTGTGAATGATTGGTGGAATATATGGTATCTCTTTTCACCAAAATTCTATGCGTCCTCTATTTCTTCTCTTGAAACCACTCTAGGTTTATTCCTCACTAGGTTTTTCTTCTTGGGAATTGGATTTTTGGGTGACTTTTTGGTCGATTTTGAAGTGCTAGTGTTGTGACTTGTCTCCATGCATTCATTTTGTTTCTTTATGCTTGCACTCTAGTCGAGGGTCAGATCCTCTTCTCCTTCCTCCTCTTCTTTGTTATACTATTATTTTTCTTGATGGGGAGGGGTCTTCTTGTGCATCCTCTTAGTACCCACCATTTGGTTACCCTTTAGTGGTTTTGGAAGTGGAATTTCTTCCTTACCAATATATTGTCCTTCCTGCAATTTTGGTCACAGATAAATGTATATTTTTTCTTCTTTTTTACCTACTATCAAAGTCTCAGAAGTGATATCTATTTTATTTGACTCCATTGTCTCCACATAGGCTGATTTTATGGGGTATACATATGTAGTGTGCAATGTGTGTCAGTCGACATCTATCTTGTCTGCATTAAACTTCATCTTGAGTGCATCAATTTTATTTTTTGAATAATGCCTGGAAATACCTTATAGTAAAAGTGAATGGTGGCTTACACCATGGGATTTTATTCCCAGTCTTCATATAAAAATTTTCAAGGAAAAAGTATTAAACCATTGCAAACTCTTCCGTTTCTTCCAATACCAAAGGAAACTCCCTTGGTACTCATCATTCATGCTGGAATGGAATGCTTCACACATCTAGCTATACCACATATCCAACTAGAGATTATAGGAATTTTTTATGGATTCACAAGTATATTTTACAAACCTCTATGTGGGATACTTATTTTCCATCAAGTACTTACATATTTTATCTCCAAACCCATCAAGAATCCCTATCTCGCATAAAATAATAAGGATAAGAATGACACCCCAATTTATCTTCTCCCCTTTTATAAACTTCTTGCATGCTTCATCAATGATGAACTATGTGATTTTATAAGAAGTTTTATTCATCATATTTTGAGTGACATGGATCCATTTCCTATGCACTTGGTTCTCTCTCTCTTATATGCCTAATTTGCAGCTAACTAGGTACGTAACAACTCTTATAGCTAGGTCATTGATATTTACTATATCCATTCTGTGCCCTACCCTCTGATATTTGAAAGCAAGAAAATTTCCTTCAATATTTACATCATCCTCTAAGTTAGGCTCTATCTGTCGACCTAAGCTACAAAAATTTTTCACCCTTATAAGTAGTTGCGCAGTGTACATTCTCCTTCCCACAAAGTAAAATTAATACAAGTAATCTAGCTTTCCAAAGTATGTTAACTTGTATGTTGGATGCTTTCTTTGGTGTGATTTTTTTCTCTACATGCAACTCTATCCTTCATGCTTAACAATGACTCCATGCCCTAGGTGTTGAGTGATAATCTTGCACCAAGCTTCAAATCCTTCCTCCCTTATCTTGATTCCTTATCACTCCTCAACAATATTTCCCTAGTTTCAGTTTTAAACACTTGTGATTCTCTGCAAAACATAACTCTAATTTTGCAAACCCTAACATGATGAATACAATCCTCCACATCTTCCCCACACTATGAAATTCCAGCTAAAGGAGATTTTGTACTAGGTTATCTACTATCTCGATCTATTTTACTTTGATTCTCCAAGTCTTCTCACAAATTTACACCAGTTTACACTTCTTCACTCTTCAATCACTCAATCTCTTTGCAGGGTAGGGTAATAATGAACTCTCCTTAGCACTCATTTTATAGATTTCCCAATTTTTATTACATTTAGTTCTTGTCACCTACCACCATTCTACAACTTTAAATAGGATTTTTTCTTTTTCTGTACTTTTTACTTCTTTCTTCCATGTGTGGTAGTCATAACCTTCTGGCATGCCACAACTTCCTTGGTTGTAGTCATATTTGCGTGCACTTCTCTACACCATAACACATCTTCCTCTACATCATATATCAAACATTCTATCATGTTGTTTCGTACCTCACATTACACTTCACAACCTCTTTATCATGTGGTTTCTAATCCAAATACTTATTCTCAAATACTAATATATTAAACTCCTACAACATCTTCCTTTTTCTCTCACGTGTGCGCATGTCATAACCACCAAGCACCTTCTCTTTATATTGACGCACACAAATCCAAGCCAACTCCAAAGTATTACTATCATCCAAGGTTTATTTATCAAAATTCACATCTAATTTTACCCCATATTAAACATATGTGTGGTCCATCAACTCAATCAATAGTAATTAGCTCTTATGCATGAACACACTTATTACAACAAAACAAAAAAAGTAAAGATAAAACATAAAAGGAAATATAATCTAAGAGGAAATACTTCCTTATTTTAAATACAAAGAATCTTATTTATAGTAAGGATTCATCCTATTCCCATTGAAGTAATCAGACAACATGGTGCCATCCAGCGCCTACAATTGACATGCACTTGATTCAAGTATCATGCTTACTACAAGGGTCCAAAACAGTGGACCTTCAACTTCCCTAAGTGGCGCATAAACTTGGAGTCATATAGGACAACCATCTTGCCAACTATAAAATATTTTTTCTTGATATGCATGTCATGCCAAGCCTTCTGTCATGCCTTCTCTATCTTCTAGCTCCAATGCGTAATGGTGCTTCCCCCATCTAATTGCATCAATTTCTCAATGTTTTCTTCTATGGCCTTTTCATTATCTAATCCACCTCCACATGCAATAAGCAAGGATGGTAGTAGAAATTTCACAAGTATTACATCCTTTGTGACAAACACCAACTCAAATGGTGTGGCCTTGTTCAGTTGTTTATAGGTTTTTCTATATGCCTAAAGAACATTTGATACCTTCTCATCCCAATAATTTCTTCTGACATCACATATCTTCTTGAGTTTTTGTCCCAATATCTTATTGAAATATTCACCACTGTCATAAAGGGTAGTCTTATGGTGTGCTGCCATAAATTCTACCAATTATATCATAATAGTCTCATTCAGGAAATTAATTCCTCTATCACTAGTCAAGCTCAACGAGCATCCATACCTATTGATAATTTTCTCCCAAATGAACCTTGTTGTTTTAGCTACTGTGTAATATTTTTTAGGCACAACCCCTACCCACCTTGTCAAATAATTAGTGCATATGATGATGTAGAGTTCCTCAGTCTTGCACATGGGTGTTACAATAGGTCCTACAAAATCAAAATCCCATTTCTCAAAAGGTTCCATGCATGCTATAGGTCTCAAAGGAATTTCATCTCTACTTTCAATTTTTTTAAGTCATGGATATTGATCGCATGCTTTGACATAAGCCTTGATATCCTTGTAAAATGTCTCTCATAATAAGTCATCTAGAAGGATCTTGCACATAGTCGCATCTCATGTATAATTTCCTTGTACAATACCTCCATGAGATTACTTCATAATCTATTCACATTCATGCTCTAGAACACACCTACATAAGAACTCATCTCAAACCATTTTATTTAATTCTATTCTAATGATCTGATAAGGTGTAGCTTGAATATAGATTTATTTCTTCTCCAATGTTTTCATCCCTTCTATTCAGTGCACAAAAATACTATTATGTCCTCCTAATTTATGGGCATGGTTCATCTTGAATATTTTTACATCAGGCATATTGTCTTCAATACTCCATGTGTCCTCTCCATAATTGATCCTTGATAAGTTATTAGGCCTCATATTACTCTTTCTTGTCTTTACCACAACTCTAAATTCAAATTATTGAAATAAAATTATCCACTGACATATGTGCCCTTGAAAAAAGGTTTGTAGACCAAGTAATTCAATGTCATATGATCTGTATAGAAAATGAATGGTGTGGCCAATAATTACTATCAAAATTTATGAAGCACGTAGATCACAGACAATTCCTTGTGATTTGTTGTATTATAATTATGTTCTGCTACTGTCAACTCTCTTCTTGCAAGTCATATGGGATGATCCACATTACCCTCACCTAGTTGCATCAATACTACATTAATTTGTATACCATAGGCATCAACATGTACATGGAAGGGTTTGTTCCATAAAGGGAAGCATAAGATAGGAGCAGTAGTTAATATTTTCTTCAAAATCTCAAATTTTTGCTGGTGTGTGTCACCACAATAAAAATTTCCTTTGGCCTTGAGCAATTCTTCCATGGGTGCATAAATATTTGCATAACCTTTGATAAAAAAAAATTTAGTAACCCGTATGCTCCAAAAAAAATTTCACTTTACTTTATATTGTAGGTTCCTCTAATCCTAAAATTAATTCTATCTTATTTGGTTCCACCAACAATCCCTCCTTGCAAATTATGTGTCCCAATGAAGTACCAAAAGGTGTGGTAAAGATAAACTTCTTAATGTTAAGATAAATAATCGGTTTCTTGCATCTCTCAAACATGAGCCTTATATTATCACAGTGGTCTTTGAATAACCCATAAATAGTCCAGTCACCCAAAGAAACCTGAAAGAACCTATGGATAAAGTCTTGAAATTCCTACACAACTATGCGCAAAAAAATTGTTGGTGTATTCTTCAATCCAAAAGGAATAACAATATAAACAAAACTTCCCCATTCAATGGAAAAAATATTCTTTTCCTGGTCTTCATGTGTAATGTACACCTAGTGATAACCTAATAACCCATTCGTGAAAGAGTAGATTTTATGCCCTGTAACCCCTTCAAGTATATCTTCTGTAAATGGTGTAGGAAAAGGATCTATGACACATGAGGCATTAACTTCCATGTAATCTACACAAATATTGATCCTCTCATCCTTCTTGATGTTTATCACCATAGGGATAACCCACTCAAATTCCTCAATTGGTTCAATTATGTAATACTTAAGCATCTTATCAATTTATTCTTTCACCTTCACATGCATGTTTAGATTCGTCTTATAGGGCCTATTATGAATAGGATGTGTACCTTATTTTAGCTTAATCTTCATCTCTCCCAATGAAGGGTGCACACCTTTCAATTCATGGTAACCTCTTGGAAACAAATCCTGAAATTTATGCAAGAGCTCAATAATATTTCTTACCTATTAGGTTGATGAAATATATCCTAAGTATAGAAGGTGTAAAAGGATTGGGCACGTATATACACGCAAAAGTATTGGGAAACATGGTGTGCTTAGGAAAGCATAAAGTCAGGACTTGACTATTTTCCTTTATGAGGCTAAATATGGACATGGATTTCAGAGCACATTTTGGAAAAGACTTGGAAAGCACATAAACACTATTTTGGATGAGTGGAAGATCAATCGACATCCATAGTTTTGGAGCTATTAATAGGATCTGATTTCAGTTTATTATTAGTGAGTCTGCATGCTCTTGTATTCATCTTGTAGCGGTGCATGGCTATTCTTAGCATGTAGCCTATTTTGAGGGTATATAGGCGGTGAAGGACAAGTCCCCACCCCTATATATATATGTATGTATGTATTGATTTCCATAGTTTAGAGATTTACGTTTTCTAGAGTTATGTTGATTTTTATGAGCATGTGTAAACTATGGTGACAATATTATGTATTTATGTAGATTTTTTGTTCTACAGTAATTAATATGATGGATCTTTGTGGCTATATATTTATTTTTGACACATGTGTTGCTAGTTCATGCATGGTAAATTTAATCTTTATTCTGGTATGATTTAATCTTACATATGGTTAATATCTAGCTCTAGTTTATGGTATGCAATATACTTGATCATTTTTTATGGATATAGAATTTTGTATAATCGTGCTAACTCCTTGAAAAATATGACATAAAAGAAGGACCCAATACCCTTGCACGCTTTGGGTGAGAACTTAGTTCTGCTTGAGTGATGTACCAACACATCTTGGGATTTTGTGGGTAAAAAATAGACTACACTACCTCATGTTCTAACCAATAATCTCCAATTATATCCTCCTTAGGTGCATCCTCAGTACCGATATTAACCTTCTTAGTCTTCATGAGAGCATGGCATATGTGTTCCTTTTCATCTGCCAAGTCCATTACCTTATGCATACCCTCGGTATGGCTAATATCTAATTTCTCTACCTCTTCATCATCAATGAGGTATAATATCTTCCCCTTTTCTTCCTATTTCTAGGTACACCCCAATTTCATTTCCTCCATCTCTAATGTATCTTCACACGCCTCTGGATCAGTGTCTCCAAATAACTAAAGCATGAGCTCTTTCACTTTCGCACCATCCCTAAGTGTGATGTGCTTCATGATATTTAAAGCCTCATGGATAGGTGGTTTATGAGAAAATTATTCAAATGTGTGAGAAATATCTTCAGTCATCTCGCACCATCTTGCGGTCTCCCTTGTTAACTCATCATGGACATATGATGTGCTTGCATATCCACACATAGTGGAATAGAACTTATGTACCCATAGAGATGGTGGTAAATCCTCCTGACCTTGCATCCATTATCTCTCAAACTTATGAACATGTACCAAAATATGATTCTTCCCAACATATGCATGTATAAGTGTAGGAACATTGCTTTGAGTAAACCTTGTTGAAAAAGTGATTCTCACTTCTCGCTAGTCCAACAGGTTATCTTTTTGTGTTACCCACCATTGCACTATTGTACCACGTAAAGTATATACAAACATATTCCTCTTATCACCTTCATTTTACCATTGGTTCTCCATGGTGTGTAATAATTAATTAGGCTTCTCCTCACAAGTATACTTAGGAAAATGAGTTGTGCCTAAACACCTAACCATGTGTGGCCTGATCATACAAGTAAATATTCCCTTCATCTCCTACCCAAACATATCGTACATGTCATGCACCCAATTATCACAAGCAACATTGGCAGTGTCAGTGATATATTTTGTGTCTTCCCACTTAGGTATGCCTTGCTTAGATTTCTCCATGTTCTCAGGGTCATGCATCATATGCACATAAATCATATTAAGCTCTTCTTCACTTAGATCCTCAATATATGGTGGAGCCTACACATAATCTAGGGGATGATCACACACTCATCCTTGTTCTCAAAACTAATATATCTCTTTTTGAATCACATATTAGCATTGTTTACATAACACCAAGGATGTCCAAGTAGTGATGGAAAATTATCTTCCTCGACAAGTTCCAAACCATCAAAATCCCATATAAACTTGGCTCTTTGAATGATAATTGAAGTATCTTTCAACACCCCAATAAGCATGACCCTTTTCTTGTTCACCATGTACAACACATTAGAAGATGGTTATAATGGTGGTCTCCCCATCACATTCCATGCATCTAAAGTTAATACATTTCCCTAAGTGCATGTGTCAATCAGAATATTTCTCAGCAATCAACCATCAATTAGTACATCTATTGTGATCTGCTTATTATATTCATGGTTCTATGGTGGAAAATTTACATGAAGTATATATCACTCGTGCTCAACTCTAGTGCACAGTACCTTCTCATGTAGCCATTCCCCTAATAGTGGGATGATGCTCTCTTTTCTCGACATCTTATATAACTCCTTCAGATCATCTATGTCTTCCTGTGAAAGCTTAATGGTTTTTGTACATTCTCTCTCACATGCGTTCTTGTTTAGACATTGGATCTCACCTTCTATGTTTCTTATCACTCCCATGGTCTCCTAATAGACCTCCTTTTGATGAAAAGCATATGGATAGTTGGCATGAAAAATTTAACACTTTTATGAGAGGATTTTCTTTAAGGGGCTCGTGCGCATCCACACAAGTAATCACTAGCATGGATTGTAAATATTGATCAGACATCTTCTTTGTCATCCACTAGTCACTCTTTTTGTGTTACACCTTGGTCATAACCACACATTTTTCCTTATTATTTTTCTTACACATATACTCATAAATATTTAGAAAGTCCTCAACCTTATACTACTTTCCACAATACGTACATACTAGATTCTGGTGACACTCATGTGGGTAATTATCTAGGGACCCATAAGTGTAGCAAGTCTTGCGTGTAAATATTCCTCTACCACCATGGCATACACTCCTAACATACACTTTCTCCACTATTATTTCCTTCAGTAGGCTGAGCTTCCTAAAACTGAGAGCTACTTTCCATTGTGGTCTGTGTAGACACAAAATCACACACTTAGGGTAATTATCTAGTCCTGGTTACACACTACTATTCATATGATTCCTAAGTAAGAAAAACACTAATTAACCCATGTATTTGGCCACATTTATTTAATTTTTGTTAGGTCTTTCAGTCTTTCACCCTTACTTGCTAACTTTTCCTTATTACACTCCAAAATTTTCTCATCCTATACACCAGTACCCAACCAAGATGTCAGCACTAGGAGCCCTCATCCCCTCTAAGCACCCATATCCCCTTTGTACTTTACTCACACTTTTTTGTTCCTTTCTAGATGTTTGAGCATATTATCTTCTTGATAGTTAGACTTTTTGGGGTTAATTAAAAAATTCAAGCAAAGGAATCATATAAATATAAATTTATGTGATCATAATAAAGGACCAAGAACTAAGAATTAGCTATCACCACCTAAGGTTGCATCCATCAATCCTCTAAGAGCTTCATTGCATCCATTTAACACCATTTGAGAGACACAAGGGTTGGTTATTATGCAAAAATTCATAGGAGGCAATTTCATTCTATTCCATACACACATCTATTACATTTATTTACATCTAGCTATTTTATTTTTATCAATTGTAACACGCACAAAATCCACCTATGGCATGATTCCACATACACACACATAGAACTACATTGGGTTTGAGATGTAGTACAACCCTCAGTCATAAATTCACCATTATGACAGTTGAGGACATTCTAACCCCTCTTATGCATCTTTTTTTTAGGATTTGATGTTTATTTAAGGGTTTTACAAGTTCTTATTTCATTGCAGGTTTCCAGTTCTTTTGGTGATCATTGTGCAACCTCATAATGATAAAAGGATACTGTTTGGGAATAACTTACGAAACCTTAGATGAGGTTTTATAAGCTTTTTCATAAACCCATGTATCCAGAAACGAGTCTAGGGCACCCAAAATCACCCTTGTCCATCCTATGTCTCCAAATTTGCATTTTCCTAGGTCTCTTTGTAATGCTCCTATTGTTGTGTTCACCTAGTAATCACTTTAGTACAGTTCATAATTAATTGTGAATCAATTAAGTACCTATTTCTCCTCCTTACACTTAGGGTTTCATAATTTATTACTTTATTTGTTTGAGTATCATTGATGTACTTAATTTTCATTTATTTAGTCCAATCTTGCATTCAGATTAAGCATATAAATCCACATTTAGCTCAATCATTTTGGTGAACCCACATTCAAACACTCTTGGATTCTCATTTTTATTCTCTCATGGCTCATTTTCTTTCTGAAGTCTTTTTTATTCAATTTATTCAAATGCACCCATCTTGTAAAGATGTTCTCCACAAAACCCTAAACATTATGCATCTTCCTATTAACATGCTACCTACTCAAGTCAATGGTATTGCCAATTGTCTTTCTAATGAATCTCTTAATGTTAACTCCAATCAATCTATTTTTAAGTCTATTCAAGATTTACATTCTCTATTTCAAGATAAATTATATGCTATAGAAACCACAATTATATCTCTTAAATATGAAATCCAACATCTTAAGGATGTTTCTCATGCTCATGTTTATTTTATTTTTACATCTCATCTTCATTCTATGTCTTCAACATGCACTCATATTAGTGAACATAAAGTATTGCCACTCCTTGCACCTCTCAAGTTTACAATCAATTCTTAAAAAATAATATATTCTTCCCAAGCTTATAATTTATCAATTAATCAGCTTACCATCTACTCATTGTTATCCTCCTTATCGGTTTGCATAATATCAATGTCTTCCATATTGTAACTATCATCGAATCAATAGACATAATGAAAAATATTTCTATGCTTTACAACAAATAATAAAGCATCTTAAGCATCAATTTTTTATCTCATTCACTTAACAGTGCCATGTTACATCATCCTCTCCAATTTTTACATCTCAATGGGTTCTTAAATCTGATTTGTCTATGTCTAATGAGCATCTTTCCATTGTTTCTCATATTATTTATATGGAAATTCGAGAGTCACCTAAGCACCAAACTCTCAAAATCAATATAATACCCCCTCATCTCAAGTCATCTATGGCACTACCAAGCCAAATTATGCAACCGTATCTCAAAATCATTCCACCCTCCTCTCCTATCATGTATTTTGAAGCATCATCAATACCACCTAAGTTACCACCCAATATTCATCCCCATCCTACTCCACTTCCATTTCCAATTATTTTTATCAAAGAAACAACTCCTACTGATGGCCAGGACACAATTCAAATTCCACCATCATTGCATGGTTCTACTATTTCTTTGGCCTACCATTGTGTTGGCCCTCACTCTTATCATGACACAAATAATGCTCACCCATAATGGCATGGTACCTATTTTTTTGCTACATAGATCTCCATTATTGACACACTTGGGGGAATTGCACTTATTCCTTCCCCCCATCTAGCATTGAAACACATATCATGTTCTCATCATTTTACACTTACCCTATCTCATACACCATATACATCTTGATACACACTCGTATCGTCATTTCCTGTTGGTGCACTCTCGCGATAAGGTTCACACTCAACTATTGAGGGAATCCTATATTCATGAACCTTACACACTACACAATACACATTGCACATCATACTATGCATTTCACATCTTGCATATTCACTTCCATTTACACATCTTATACTTTACACATTCACAACATATATTTTTGAGATCCACTTCTATCTGCTACGATCATTACCCATCGTCCATACTTGACTACTGAGGGCATTGTATGAATGAAAAAAAACACTTGACCTTCATTCACACTCGACCTCCTGAGGTCATGTCGGTTCAACTGATGTAGAATGAATGGATGGCTATGGGTAGTGAAATATAGTAAATATGTGTTATATGGAAGAAAGGATGTGAAAATGGGATGGAAAATCTATTAAGGTAATTAATTTCCTCGATGCGCAATATCGATATCTTCTCATCAAGGGAAAAGAAGGCCCATCTAACCTGAATGGGTCTAATGGATGGGTTGGAAAAAATAGCCACACGAAGACTCTAATTAATGTCAAGCTCTACGGAAATCCTTTCTAATGGTTTTGGGATGCATGGAAAACCAACGGGAACCTCGTAATGATGTCCAGATAAGGTCATGGAATAAATGAGAGAGGAACGGTTCCACTAGCTCTATGGGTGATTAGTTGGTTTAGTCTAGAACATGAGGGCTCGATGAGCTTCTTCATTTAGAATGTTCAGTTGTCTGATAATGTATAGCAGATGTGGGGATGTTTTAAGGACTAGTGTACATAAACCGGTGTCTAATTCTAATTGGTTTTTGAGCCCATTTTTTTAGGGTATCATTGGATCACAACTATAAACTCTCTCTTTTCATGGTCCTTGTATGGTCATATGTGTCTGATCCAAACTCTATTGATGGGGGAAGTCCAATATTTGTAATCCTTGTCAGCCTTGATGTTTAAAACATTGAGTTGTGCATTGTGATCAGAGTACCATGATGTTATTCTAAGGAAAATCATATGAATTCTAGCATCTATGTCTGTAAGAAGTTTTGGCCCATTTGGTTACGAGACCCATGGATCATAATCATATGTTCATTCTTGTTGTGGTCCAAGAATTTTCATGTATGAATTAAATATATGAAAAATAAATAACAAACTAATCTAAGTAATGAAAGATACACTATGTTTTTCTATTTTTGATATAAAAGAAATAAAGAAATTCAAAAGCAATTAATCTAATTAAAATAAATATATTTTTTATTTTCTAGAATAACAGTGCGTACAGAAGAAATGAAGAAATAAATCACTTCTAATTCTAATTAAAAAATCCTATACAAATAAATAGTTGGATGTCACTATTTATTTATGCAATAGTATACTAAATCTGTTCTTATTTAAATGAATATTTTTCCAATTAATAATTGTGGATTAAATCCTCAAACACACCTCAGAGTCACAAGATGAATTAGAAGCTTCTTAGAATCTTTTCTTCCCTTGAAAATTCCCTGGTGGAATTTAAGATGGATTTAACAGAGACTAATCTGAATCTAATTTTGAATGCGTAAAACTATGTAAAAGTTTCTTCCAGAATCACTTCCTTTGCAAATCTACAAAGATAGGAAAGGAAACTATCTATCCTAAGAAATCTTTACATAAGAAAATGGTCTAACTATTTGCAATAAATAAAATTATTTCTTCTACTCTAATTGATAATTGTGCGTACGTTCATAAATAAATGAAGAAACTTAGTAACAACACCCAACCTATAATTATAGTGCAGAGGAAATGTGAGTTATGGCATCACTTTGTCCCCTCAGTTTTCTTTAAAAATATTTTGTTTCCACTTGAGTATAGGAAATTGGGAATGTAGAGGAAGTAGTAAGAAGAAAGTGTTGGAGCAATGTAAACTTGATGGTAGTTTGGTTTCAATGCGGGCAGAAGAGAAACAACATAAGAGAACAAAGCTTGGTTGTGTAATTTCCAGCAAGATTTTGGCAACTCAACTATGCAAGATACACAAATAATCTCCAACAATTTGCTTTAGAAGAAGAAATGGTTTTATAGAAGGTTGGTTGGATAGTGTACTATCACACTTTACAGTAATGGTGTGCCGCATTCACACATGAAGGGGTAGTTAAATAGTCAATTAGAAATCAAAAGTGAAAGAGGAGGTTTCCACAAGTCAGTCAAGCTTAAAATCAGATTGAATGATTGAGAAACATGTTCTAAAAGTGAAGTGAAGTGAAGCAACACCCATCTAACTTACGCATGAAGAGTTCTAGAAAATTTACACATGACCGCCACCCTGCGCAGGGCAGTGGTTACAAAACTGATACCTAGGCAGGGTAGCACTTTAGTAACTATAGGCCAAAAATAAGGAAAAATTGATGTGGGAAGCTATATAAAAGTGGGAAATGGCTAGGTAAGGTAAAATATGCTACAAATATAATTTTCAAAGAGGTTAAGTAGCTCGAACACCTTTGGAAAATACATGAATCATCATTGGGGGCTTTGAACCATTTTTTGACAATGCAGCACGTGAAAATTTGGGTGCGTACAGGTATACATCTCAAATGGACCTCATCACACTCACATGTTTAATCACCTCACTCATTCACTCACACACTTACACTCTACACTTTGTGATTTGACAACCACATCTTTTTAGTACACACATTCAAACCATTTCCCAATGACACATGTTTATGTTTCATTCTGAACTACTGAGTGGGAATAAATAAATGAACCTCATTATATGCATACACATCCATTTGGGGGGTCATGCTTCTCCTATAATTCACACTGCATTCCATTCCATCTCATCCATAACATATTGCATATCTTGGTTGTATTTACTCTTGCTTACTTATGATTTTACATGTTCACTTTATTACACATTCTAGATAGATATCTTGTATGTCATTATCTTTATCATACACACATGCATGTTCACTTTCCCTTCTAGTGTGATAAAAAATTATACATATATATTACATACAAAATGAATGTTTGGCACAGTACCTATTACCAGTCTTACAGTGGCTCCTAGGAGCATTCACTTTCATACACTAGAGGTGTTATTGTTTCATTTTTCATAGCACATTACTTTATCAAATTCTACAAACTTTGACATACTTTTTATCTTTATAACATGATAATGGGTTCTTCATGTGTAACATTTGTTATGTATGGCTATTTTATTCCATGGTTAAATGTTACATTATTTTTCATTGATTGTTATTTGTAAGCTCTTATTTGCGATATTTACCCTTTGTCTTGTTTGCACACTTTTCTTCTTACGAAAACTTCTGCCTTGATTTTCTTGCGACATCATGAGTGTTGTCCTATGTTTGTGACCCACTTTTTATGGTCTACATTGTCTTCATGTGTGTTTACTTATGTCTTAGTTTACACATTTTCTACGTAGCTTACACTTTGTCTTCTACATGCTTGTTTTTCTTTGCTTGTACTAATACTTGTCTCCTACCCACTTTGTTTATGTGTGCCTTAGTTTCTACCAAGGACATTCCATTCCCCCTATAGGGCATAGTTTCAGCATAGTGTTAAGTCCTCCTTTAGGTTGCATACTCCTTTAGCAATGTCGCATGCACCCCAAATGAGGGGGGAATCATTTCAGTGAATCGGTCACCACGTATAGTGTTATACACAATAAGTACCGGTACAACATAATTGTCACTTTCAAATAGGGCTCAAAATCAAACTTGGGTTCTTAGCACAATGATGTCCTTCCTATTTTCTATAACTAGGGGGAAATTATATAGCAATTGGTAGTTCAACATAGTCTACAAAACTCCACAAGTGTATTTTATAGGGCATACAATCCTTATTACTTTCCGTTATACACACCATCTATAGTGGTGTTATACATTACGGGAAATAGTTAGAGGTTGGAGGATGACACCATAATTTTCTCCATACACTTCTTCTATGGCTTGGTGTGAGATCACCCCAAAAACTTGAGGCTAACATAATTGGCATGATATCACCCAAAAAACTTGATCTTTTACAACATCTTCAGGATCCCTTCTACACCCTTTTTCTCATCACAGATCAGGTGCACATGTTCCTTTTTCACATTTTCAACATTTTAACATACTTTTTACAAATATACATGCGTATTTAACTACTTGTTCATTCTTCTCTTTTTAAATTCCATCCGTATGGGAAGCAATAGTCAACATCATTCACAACATCATCAACATCATTCAACATCATTACAACAATAACAAAATCAACATCGACAACAAGCACATGGCAACATCGACATATGCATTCCCACCCTAGGTTCATTTTCATCACCACATTTTGCACTTTCTCCTCCTTAGCATCCACACTTCACACTTTTATCACTCCACGCTTTGTCTTGTCCATTGGCACACTTTCTCTACATAAATCTACAAGGTTATCAAGTACGCATCTCAATCTACTTTATGTTACCAATATTTCCACTCACCAACATAGAGTGGGGGAAAATTTAGACATAAAATCATGCACTTTGGGTAATCATCTAGTCTTGGTTACATACTATTATTCATATGATTCCTAAGTAAGAAAAAAATTAATTAACCCATGTCTTTAACCACCTTTCTTTGATTTATGTTGCTTTTTTTAGTCTTTCACCCTTACTTTCTCATTAGTCCTTGTTATACTCTAACATTTATCATCTTGGATACCAACACCAGGTTACCTCATCTCCTCTTGTCACCCCTCTCCCCTTTGTACTCTACTCACACTTTTTGATTCCTTTATATCTGTTTGAGCATCTTATCTTGTTGGTAGTCAGCCTCTTAGGGGTTAATTATAAAATTCAAGAAAAGGAATCATATAATATATAAATTTATGTGATCATAATAAAGAACCAAACACTAAGCATTAGTTATCACCACCTTAATATGCATTCATAAAGCATCTAAGAGCTCCATTACATCCATCTAGCACCATTTTAAGGACACAAGGGATGGTTATTCTACAAAAAATTCATAGGAGGTAAGTTCATTCTATTCCATGCACACATCTATTACATTTATTTACATCTAGATATTTTATTTCTATCAAGTGTGACATGCACAAGAGTCACCTAAGGCACGATTCTACACACACACACATAGCACTACATTGGGTTTGAGATGTAATGTATCACTCAGTCATAAGTTCACCATTATGAAAAATAAGGATAGTCTGACCCCTCATTCTACATCTTTCTTTTTCATGATTTGATGTCTATTTGAGGGTTTTGCAAGTTGATATTTCATTGCAGGTTTTTAGCAACTTCATTGATCATTATGTGGCCTCATAGTGACAAAAGGAGACCAATTAAGAACATCTTATGACACCTCAAATGAGGTTTTTTTTGGAGCATTTTCACAGACCTAAGCACCAAGAAATAGGTATAGGGCACCCACAGGCGCCCATGTCCCTCTCCAGGCACCCCCGTCCAACCTATCTCTCCATATATGCATTTTTCTCAATCTCTGTGTGACACTCATTCTTCTTTGTTTGTATGGTCATCACTTTGGTATAATTTAGAATTAATTTTGAATCATGGGAGTACCTCTTTCTCCTCTTTATACCTAGGGTTTCATAATTTATTGCTTAGTTTACTTGAGTATCATTGTTGTACTTAATTATCATTTATTTATTATAAAATTACATTCAAATTAACCATATAAATCCACATTTATCTTAATTAGTCTATCATTAAGCTAAATATGGAAATATATGCCTAATCTAATTGCTACTATAGCAGTAAACGAATAATCAATTAAATCCATAAATTAACCCAAGAAAAACTAAGACAAAATATATAAAACCCTAAGTGCAAAGAAGAGGTAAGATGATTTAGCTGTTTAAAAATTATTCCTAGACTATGCCAAAGTGCTGAATGGGTGAAAAGAAAGGGAGAAGCATCACAAAATTCATCAATTTTTTTTTGAGCTAATGATCTTCCTAGACTGGGGCACCTAGAGAATGATAGGGGAACCTGCGGGTGCCGTAGACCTATTTATGGGTGCTTATGTTTGCCGGAAATGCTTAGAAACACTCATATGAGTGGTCGCGAGGTATTCACTATTGTTCACCTTTGGTCAATATGAGATCACACAATGATTACTCGAAGTCACTAAAAACCTGCAATGAAATAATGACCTACAAAACCCTCAAAGAGACATTAAATCCTAAAAAAGAAAGATGCAAGGGGTTAGAATTTCCTCATATGTCACATTGGTGAGCTTACAAATGAGAACTACACTACATCTCAGAACAAATGTAGTTCTATGTGTGTGTGGAATTGTACCCTAGGTGGCTTTTGTGCGTGTCACAATTGATAGTGAGCAAGTAAATATATGTAAAGAAATGTAATATACGTGTGCATGGAATAGAATGAAATTACCTCCTATGAAGTGTATGTAGAATAAAAACCCATTATGTCCCTTAGATGGTGCTAGATGGATGCAATGAAGTTTTTAGATGTTTGATGGAAACATACCTTGGGTGGTGATAGATATTGCTTAGTTCTTGGTCCTTTATTATGATCACATAAATTTATATTTATATGATTCCTTTTCTTGAATTTCATAATTAACCCCCGAAAAAGGCAGACTACCAAAAATATAAGATGCTTAAATGGCTATAAAAGATCCAAAAGATATGAATAAAAGTATACTAAGGTCAAGGGCGCCTAGAGGGGATGAGGGCACATGATGTTGACATCTTGGTTGGGTGTTAGTGTTCATGATGATAAATACTGAGATATAAAAAGGTAGGCTGAGAAAATAAGGGTACAAGACCAAAAGTAGAAACAAAAATTAAAGAAGGTGGCCAAATACATGGCATTAAATGGAGTACATCTCTGTCTCTGTTAACAATCATTTGATTATAATTTTTTAACTAGGTTGGAGTAAATTGATACCCAATAGTCAAGGTTAGATATTGTCAAGTACATCTTTCCTTCCTGACTATATTATATGTTATAAATACTTAATAACATATTGATAATAGAATATTGGACCTGTTTTTTAATCATGCAGGCTCAATGATGAAGGTATAGCCAAGGGACAAGATAAATTGGTTAATGAACTTTTATACCTAAAGATGTTTGTCTAAGGATAGGAATTACATTGACATGGGTCAATGGGGCCTTATGAAAGTTATCTAGGGTAAATCCTTGGTAGATTTCAAATAGGATTTCCTATTGCTATATTGATCATGGGCATTTGTTTGGTGGTCGCAGGTCTTGCTGTGCCATGTGACAAATAGCATTCCATGAATGCGGAGTATTCCATGGCTTTATCAGTAACCATCTTGATGATGATAACTAATGCATAGTATATGGAAAAAGTTGTGATAAGTGAAGAACTTAATCTTTATGATCATGTATTTAAATTCCCTGAAAAATGTTTTGATGACACTTTTTATATTCTAATTAGTCATGAATAAAATTATAGGAATGATTTGTTATGATGTTTAGTGGAAACATTAAAAACATACCTTGGTTCATTTCATCTATCAGATATGTCATGACTTAGTTAGAAATTGGATTAACTGATTGAGTTATGATCTTACATCCTTATTTTTGTTCATGGATTTTTGGAAGTATAGGGACAACAAGGTTAGAAGGGATATCCTCCATGCCTTTAAGTTCTTTCTATGATGTTGAACACATTCAACTTCTATTTTCATGTTACAAGGATTTAAACAAAATGGGATCCTGAGAATGAAAGGGATGATTTGACTAATACTGATCATTTTGTGCTTCTTTTGTATATCATTGTTTAAAAATGAAATACACCCTTGTGTAATTATAAAAATATCATGGGTCCAATGTAATTGAATCTTCTAACCAAAATTTGATTGGACTATGAAATGCTGTATAACTACCTTGATGTTATTGATTGATGAAAGATTCATTGGAAATATGTATATAACTTACTCTGAATTTGTGTGATGTGAAGGACCAAATATTCTGAGCCCTATTATAGGGACTATGTTGTACCAATATTGATGGTGTAAACATGACTATATGAATTATATGGGGTGATTGTATTGTCCTAGAATTCCCCATGTTGTTATATGAAGTGCAAATGGATTTAATTAATGGAGTACTCTCCTTCTGAGTGAAAGATGGAGTAAATCATAATGATGGTTATGATTTTAAATATAGAATAAATATGACCGAGGTAAGCAAATGTGATTAGTAGAATAGTTAAGGCACATTTAGAACACCAATGTATTCTAGAGAAGCAATGATAGTTATGTAATTATATTTGTTCACATATATAATTAGGATGATATAAATTACTCATTTGATTAAATCATAGACAGTCTGTTAGTTGCCTCTGGTTGCATAAAACAATCTTTAACCCAAGGATTAAGTTAAAATATAGTTAACAATTAGTGGGTTTGCATTATGTTTTATGTGTGATACCACTATAGCACTATGTTGCAAGAAAATAAAGACATATGAATACTAAGCAATAGATATATGTACATGATAAGATCATATGAGTTATATCAACAACTTAATGTTGCAATAATTTAATTGAAGATATTCATATCAAATTATATCTTGCTGATGTATTATAACTTCATGAACGTTATCAAATGATGTGTACATAAATTAAATGTTACCTTTCATAACACGCACCCTGTATAATTATGAATTCAATCAAGATGCAATTAAGTGTCGTGAAGCATTACGACAACACCCTAACCAAGCTAGTTTGGAATGTGCTAGGGGAAAGGTGAAACAGAGTAACGATGATGTAAGTCATCACGCATCTGCAATCTTTCCCATAGGTATTCCAAGCTATGGTTTAGTCTGGGTACTAGGTCATCGGGCTTAGCAGGTCATAATTATTACATGTCATAGAACCGAATCAGTATGATGTAACTAGGACTCAAGTGAACACGTCATGTGACATTCGAGTCATGTGAGTCATACCCACACTAGTATCTAGGTCTGGCTATGGGTAGAGGGGCAAACATGTAATGAGCCTAGGTCATTACAAGAATACATCTCTTCCTATATGGGTATCTCATGAAGTGGTTTTGGCATGAGCCGCATGACTCAGAAGCCGAGTTGATGGTAACACATGGATTCAAAGTGCGAACTTGAAAATCAAACAAATGACTACTTGAGATGTTTATACATGCAAACTTATCAACTTAAATGAACGGAAATGAGAGTGCCTGATAGGACTATGATTGGAATGGTTGTGTAGGTGAAGGGAAGTTAGGTTCCATAGGCACAAAGTATAGAGTCTTCACACGAGTGAATTCTAGCATTGCCATGTGCGCAACGCCAAATGAGACTATGAACCTCAATAGTAATTCATGTAACATGGATGCATTGTTTATTCACCATAGTCTTCTTACTACAGTGCTAAGATTCAGATGATGGTTACAGTAGTAGCTTTCCGAATGTGACGATAAGAAGACATCACAAGTCCTCTCAACCTGTAATAAGGCTGTAACCAAATGATACATTGTGGTGTATTGAATCAGTGTATGAGTGTTGAGTGTGTGAGATTGATGTAGGATCTAGTAAACCCTTAGTCAAGTTGCACCATGGTTATCATAGGTTTTCTAATTGGATTATGAACTTTAATTAATACTAGTTTAAATAATTTGTTGCTACAATTAATGTATTCGGTTCAACACTAAAAGGATGTATGTAAGAAATCGATAATCTCTTGATGTTTTGTTTAAGTTGTTGCATGTTTAATTTAGTAAAGCATTCAACTATGTATGGTAATGAGTTGTTTTACAAAAAAAAATCCATAGTTTTGATGAAGCAAAAGTGTTGTTACAAAATGTGTAGTGGAGGTTACAAGAGAAGATGTCACAGGTGTATAATGTGCGATGTAAAGTATGTAGTGTGTGATGTCGAGTGTATAATGTGTAGTGTGTGAGGTTCATATGTATATGATGCCCTCACCAGTCAAGTATGAACCAAAGCACGATAATGCATCATCAGGTAATGATGATACGAGCGTGTATCAAGATGTATATGGTGTATGTGATAGAATAGATGTGAAGTGATGGGAAAATAAGACACTTGTTCATGTTAGAAGGGGGGGGGGGTAAGTGTGATGACCCCCAAGTATGTGATGATGAGTGTGATCAAGTAATGTCATCCAATAGATCATTATTGTCATAATTAAAATCGAACGGTGAAGCATCTAAAACTTGATAGCCGATAGTGTCGGGTTAATCAAGCAAGGAGCCCTTGAGACGCATAAATTATACATGCCCATAGCATATTCCTCGTCAGTAAAATGAGGTAATGGACACCCATGTGCATACTAAAGAGTGATATTTGTTGAATAGCTAAGAAATGAGTCGTTGTAAATGAAAATGTGACCAAATGACATGGGAAATGATGTATCATATGATCAGGATCTAACGTGCCCCTAATGTAATCAAACCAAGACTGTTTGAGTGTAAGTGGAGAATCGTGGAAAGCACGCGTAATAAATATTATGAGAAAAAAGACTCATAGACCATAAGTAGCGATAATGCAAACAAATCCATGATATAGATGATGATTATGAGGCAGAGGAAAGATGTCATCAACTGTAAAGCCTAGATGAGACAACCCATCATGTGTGCATATAGTATTTGAGCAAGTGTAGGGTTAAATGGAATGTGTTCCTAGTATCAGTAGTAGTAGTAGGAGAAGTTGGCGTTATACATGAGACATTATCTAGCATGCAAATAACACCTTCAAGTGGTGGTAAATGAGCCAGAGTATCCATGGGTTCTGGTTCATTAGTAGTATCAGATAGTGGAGTAGGAATTATAGTATTGGGATCACAATCACAATATTTGAATGGGTTGTGATCTCTAGGAGCTGTATACTCTATGCCCTCATGTATGAATTTGACATAGTGATGTAGTGTAGTAGGAATTGCTTTCATGGCATGAAGTCATGTCCTACCATGTAAACAGTTATATGAAATCGGAAAGTCAATGACAAAGAAAAGGATGTTAAGGGTTTTTGGCCCTACAGTTATGGGCAGGGTTATGTGACTCATGCATGGATGAAATAAACCATAATATGCACGAAGAGAAAGACATGATGGACTAACATTAACAACAGAAAGACCAATATTTTCAAGGAATGACATAGGACAAAGATTAAGTTCAGATCCATTATCAATTAAAGTACGTTTGACACACACATTGTAAATGCAGATCATGATATACAAGGGTGGATCATTGTAAAAATAGTAAGATCTACATTAGGATCAAACGGGAAAGCAATATGCTGAGAAAATGCATCGACAAATGTTTGATATATTATATTTGGATGAATATTAGCAGGAATGTGAGTGGTAGTTAGGAGAGTTTTGTTTTTATCTATTAATTCAGGATTTATAAGTAGGAAATCATCAATAAAGATACTCATAATGAAGAGACCCTAGAAAGATAAGAAAAATGGAGGTACAAGGATCTAAAGAGTGTTGAGATCAAGTTCGGGTTCACCAAAATGATTAAGCTAAATATGGAAATATATGCCTAATCTGATTGTTATTGCAACAGTAAATGAATAAACAATTAAGTACATAAATTAACCTAAGAAAACTAAGTCCAAAATATATGAAACCCCAAGTGCAAAGAAGAGGTGAGATGACTTAGTTATTTTGCAGAGATCGCGAAGGTACATAGAGCTGGAAAAATGGAAAATCTGAATCACTGACTGTTGTAACAAAGCTCAATACAAATCTAAAAAATGGAGAAATACGTTGGACTGGGGCGCCTGGAGAGGGACAAAGTGCCTGTGGGCACCCTAGTCCTATTTTTGGGTGCCCGTGTCTACAAAAATACTCAGAAAACCTCCTCTGATTAGTCATAAGTTGTTCTTTGTTATTCACCTTTGGTCGTTATGAGGTCACACAATGATCACCGAAGTTGCTGGAAACCTGTAGTGAAATAATGACCTGCAAAACCCTCAAAGAGACATAGATCCTAAAAAAGAAAGATGCAGAATGAGGGGTCAGAGTTTCCTTTAACTATCACAATGGTTATCTTACAACTGAGCACTACACTACAATCTCAGACCTAGTTTAGTTCTATGTGTGTGTGTGTGTGTGGAATTATGCCCTAGGTGGCTCTTGTGCATGTCACACTTGATAGCGAGAAAGTATCTAGTTGTAAATAAATATAATATATGCATGCATGGAATAGAATTAACTTCCCTCCAATGAAGTGGATGTAGAATAACCAGCCACTATGTCCCTTGGATGGTGGTAGATGGATGCAATGAATCTCTTAGATGTTTGATGGATGTAAACCTTAGGTGGTGATAGCTAATGCTTAGTGTTTAGTCCTTTATTATGATAACATAACTTTATATTTATATAATTCCTTTGCTTGAATTTAATAATTAACCCTGAAAAGGCCAACTACCAATAATATAAGATGCTCAAATGGCTAGAAAAGAACCAAAAGATGTGAACAAAGTATATTGAGGTCAGGGGCGCCCAAAGGGGACAAGGGCACCTGGCACTAGCGTCTAGGATTGGAAATGGTGTCTAGGATCATGAATGTTGATGTATAAAAAAGGAAGACTGGGAAAACAATGGTGTAAGACCAAAATTTGAAATAGAAAGAAAAGAAAGGTGGTCAAATACATGGGTTGATTAGTACTTTTCTTACTTAGGAATCATATGAATAGTAGTATACAATCAGGACTAAATAGATACCCTAAGTGTGTGATTTTTTCTATATAGTATGTCGCAATTAAGTCTCACATGCCTCATGAATTTAGTCTATCAACCAGTAATCTTTGGTATCATGGGTGTTTGTGTCACAAATCTTACAATACATAGAGACATTATTCATAATCGTTTAGTGCAAGAGAGGGAAATTTTAGACATCGTGATTCTTATGGAAAATCTCACAAGATTGTAACAATGCATACACATTCCTACCTGGAATACTATCCTTCATATTCCCTTCAACTTCACAATCAATACACCATGTCCCACTTCATGTCTCATGTGTTGAATCGGAAGAGATATTTTCCAATTGATTATACCTAGTTGTTATTTGTGCCTCCAAAAATGAGCTCACTCTAATGTTTACACTCCTAAATTCTTCAGTTCATAGAGTTTCTTCTAGATCCTTGCGTAGATCTACATAGTTCTTGTTTTATAAGGCCCCTCAAAACATGGTCAGTAAACCTCTAAAAACCCATTGTACATGTTGACTTGGATGAATATTATAGGATATTTTAAATAAGAGAGTCTTAAAACACACATCATACTCCCTCACACTTTTAGAAAAGCTCTACTTGATATCCTTGTGTGTGTTGATAGTCTATTACTCAAACTCTAGGGTGTGAAATTTATCCAAAAATGTTGTACAAAGTATTATAATCCACCACAATCTAGTGCGGATGATGCTTTCTATACCAATTGTTTCCATGCCCTTGAAGTGTAGTGGAGATTTTACTTTCCTTTTGATCCATGGTTGTAATTCCCTTTGATCTCCATAGCAATTCACACTTTTTCACATGCTCAGTAGCATCCTCCACACCTCTATACCCTAGCAAGTGAAGATATGTCTCAAAGTAGACTTGAGGTGTCTAATAATGTGATTGTTGAGGTATTGTCTGTTGAGGCTGATTTGATGGTGGTTTTTGAGGGGTTTGTTATGGACCCTGCCTGGGATAAGGACCAAAATTAGATCTAGAACCTCCACCAGTTCCTCTATGTGGTGGCTATCTTTAACCTCATGAGCCTATCACCATGACCTCTGGTCTAGCAGAAAAACTTCTTTGTGTCTAAGTTGTGGTACTAAAGTGGAAATCCATTATATGCACTATAACAACACCTACATGATTGCTTCCAGCAGTCTATGTGCCAAAAATATATCCTGATGATATGCCTATAAAAAATCCTCCAAAAAAAATTCTAAATATTTTCCCTTATTGCACTAATGTTTCCTAATTTTGCATCCCTTGCAAAATTCGAGAAACTTGCACAAAGTGTTAGACTTGACAAATATTCTAAGGAAAATTTGAAGAACCATGAAAGATTTGAGCATACCGCGGATGAAGAAGAAAAAATGTGGATAATTTTAAGTGTGCCATGGAAAAGGAATGTGTCTTGTAGGCTAAAGGACATGATCTCATAATGCCATGAACAAAGGAAAAACATTTCTAACGTCTAAGATGTATCATAGAGTAAAATACAAAGTTTGATAAAGCCACTAAGGCCAGTACTACAGAGTGAGGTGGAGAAATAGAAAACCATAGAATGGGAGATAAAATATTCAAGATTCCATGGTGCTGTGATATAAAGGAATGATCCACGAATGTTAAAAGTCATGCAAGGATAAGACAAGAAATCCATGTGCTGAAGGAGGACAATAGTTTTCGGTGGATTGCTATTTAAACATGAATCTAATTTGATTTTTGCAAATCTGATATTATTTGAAGGAATATTATCCTTCTCCATGTGAAAGCAATCAGATTTCATGGATTAAATAATGGTAGGTGGTGGAATTTAAGGAAAATTTCTCCAACGCACAAAGAGGTTATTTCATGCGACATAACCACCAGTATTAAATGCGGTATGAGTTCTCAGTTGAAGAAGGCATGTAACAGTGGATAAAAAAAGTGGAACTCTATTCCCTAAGAGAAATTAATGAAGGTTGTTGGGATTTTTGGAAGGAATTCAAATTTACATCTAATTTCTTCTCTCCCTCTCTTCCACGATTTTCTATATATTGTAGAGCAATGTTCATTCTTAACATTGGATAATTTAGAAATATGAAGGCATCATTCTATGTTAAACAAGTGTTCTAAGGGTTGCATGCCTTAGACTTGAAGTTCTGTAAATTTTCTACATCTTCTTCATGCCTTGTAATGATCCATGCATGATCTCTGGGAAATAAAATCTTAGTTCTATTTCAGAACTTTGTGTCTATTGTGCATAACAAAATTGGATCTTGGGACATGATTTTAATCTGTGGTTTTCATTTTGACTCTATACATCATCGTCTACATCCCCTTGTTTTCTGGTGTTATCACCTCTATAGATTAGGATTTTTATTTTATACATCTCCTTCTCACCCTGGTCCCTTGGAAGGTTAGAGTAGATCTAGATAGTTACTTCTCAATTTATAGGATTATTTGTAGTAGTAGAGGTAAGTAAAGGAAGTTGGCCTTCTCTATAGGTATGTCTCAGTTTGAGTCCCATAACTTAGAGACAATCCCATGTTGACTTAAATTTAAGGTTTTCTATGATTTGAATGCAGGTGAAATTTTGAGCTCCAATATCTACCATGTGCATGTCCCAAATTTGTTGTGCTTCCTAAGATAAAACTAAAATATGTCTACCTGTATCCCCTTCCCAACTTGAATATCCTACTTACTCATCTTCACTATGATGTTCTTTAACAACTACTACTTCAAGATCTAAAAAACCATGCACAAGGACTAGGTATCAAGGTTGGATTAGAAGCATGCACATGGTTCTTATTATCTCCTCTTACATGCTCTTATGAGAAGATAATGGGGACTCTCTAATACACTTTCCCAATGTTAAGAGGACATGATATTGTGGCTCCTCATCTTCCACGGGGGTATTAAAACCTTCACTAGTCATCATTGTTCTCAATAGCAACGCTGCTTCAACATCCCTTTGTCACACTTTGTTATACTTGAGTCATCATTCCTCTCTCTATATTTCTTCCACTAGGGATTTTTCCATCCTTCTACACACCTGATCCTGCACCTATGTAAAGTGGGGATTGAGTTATCTATAACTAAATTCTCTAGTCCCATCTTTATCATAAGAATCTTAATGGCTAAAGGTATCATGTGCAAATAGGAACCTTTAGGCTCACGTAAGAACTTTAACTCTACTTCCTTAAGGTAATAATAAGTCAAAAATGTCTATTCCAAAGTATAGTTATGTAGGAAACCTTCCCACTAATGATCCACAGCTCTAGGCCACGCTTATCATCTGATAATATTCTAGCATCAAAACTCTCATCCTTGGGCAGAAAATGTTGTTTGATGTGTAAGCTGTCAACCAATGGTATAACTCTATTAGGAAGAAATTGAATAATATATCATACAGGTAGCCATAAATATTATCCTTCACCCACTTTCACACATTAAATTCAATTCTATTGTTATATCTTTTTGTAAATGAGTCTTGATCATCTTCTACCCAAATTATAATACTCTCCAAAGATAATTGATACGCCATCTGCATACAACATCCCAGTAGGAAAATTGAAAAGAGGTATCCAAAATAGAACCAAAATGTAGTCTTTTTAACCACTCTATAGCTATGTGCATTGGCACTTCATCTAGAAAAACTTGAACACTCACTCAAAGCACACTTAGCCACCAGGTACCTCCTTTGTTTTTCTTATCATAATATTACCATGCATATTTATCAATGCATAATAATCATGGAAGTTGGAAACCATATAATAAGGAAATAAAACAAAAATACCAATCTGAACATATATATGCAACTATATTCACTTATCCATTACAAAACACCATAGTCAAGACATAAACAAGTAATTGATAATAATTTAGTTCAGTAAAGTTGTGCATTGGACCATGTGTAAACACCAAAATTCGGTCACACTCCCCTCAGTTCCCTTTCGAATAACCAAATTAAACACATTCACCTAACCATGATCCTTATACCCTACATTAACATAAATTTAATTATTTATAATTAAATTAATACCCATCCTCACTCCATTTTTAATTTAATTACTTTAATTAAATTAATGGACACCTCACCATAGACCTATTCATAGCATGTTTTCATAAATGAATAAGAATTGGTCCAACCCTAAAAATAAAGGCCTATTATTCATCTAACCACCTTCCCACTCATAAAAATATAGGGTCCATTCTGATCTGTGGATAAAGGAATGAGCCTGACCCAAATGATTTGAGATCTATCATTTTTAGAAAACCTAGGGAATCCCACCTTAACCGATGTCGATCAACTAGGAACTATCATCGGTTACCATTTATTCACCTTAAAAACCTTTTTTTTGGGTTGGCACATTCTGAGGTCAATGGGACAAGGAGATAACTACATGCAAGCATAACCAAATCCTTTTCATACCTACATACATCTATAGCCAACTCCAGGATAGACCCAGAAGTATTTTACTAACTGTGACATTCTAGGAGGCATCACTACTACACCAAGCTCCATCCCACCAACCAATCACCACGACCACATAGCCATTGGACCTAAAATAACAGTAATTACACTTTTTACCTGCATCATCTATTTCCACTTCAATTTGTTAGGTTCTTATATTGTTGTTATTACTTTTCACTTACACCCTCATTCCCTTACCATTTACTTGCTTGTAAACCCAACCATTCCTCCACCCACACCATAAAACCACCCATACCCAACCTTTATATAGTTATGAGTGTTCCAAAGATCCCCATATACCTTGTTATGCCCTATGTCATATCTACCTAACCTCAGCTCAAACCCCATTAGAAAATCTTAGTGAATTTTATCATCCCACCTCTACCGACTCATGTTACCCATAACCATCATTGGTTTTCCTAACTATGATTAGTCATACCTCGATCGACACCAGTCTCTATGTTTTCCAAAACTATGTAAACCAGCAATCACCCGCTTATAAAAAAACAACCCAAACACCTCACCTAACCCTACTAAGACCCTTTCTATGACCTGCAGACCACCTAACCAACCTGCAACCTGAACTGAAGACCTTGACCAGCATAGTTTTAGTATTTAATTGGATCGACACTAATAGTTATCTGAGGTACCCAAATAAGAATACTAGCACTAGATTTTTGTATGTATGCATTTCAGTTATTTCATGTTTGTTTTATAAAAAAAGTGGATTGACATCCTTTTAAGGAGTATCACACTTCCCGAATCTAGCATACGTTTGGTAGTCCACTGTCATATATTGTTTAACACTTCTTTTGTGGTCTTGTTTTTTATTTTAGGTAGTTCCTCCTAGCCAAAAGGAATATCTCACAGTCAGCATCGGATTAAGGATTCAGAACATGCACATCAACCTCTAAACAAATAAAACAGGTATTCCACCTTAGCCCTTACCCTTATCTGTTTCATCCCAATAGCATAAAGAAAACAATAAAACATTTTGGCACGCCTGGTAGGACCCATCTAGGGTTCCTTGCATTTTTCTTCATTCCTACGTAAAGATGGTGTGTTTTTTAATTTTCTAAACGTACTCACACTAAATTTCTTTCCCTAGTAATACTCTCTTCTTCTAATTGTCTAAAACAACATCTATTGTTTGGTGATTAAAATGAACCATTTCTTCTTTCTTGCATTCATATAAGTAGTGAAAAGATCATGTTCCTACCTATTCATAATTTGCTTCATCAAACCTAATTTTTCAATTTGGGTTTAAAATCATTTGCATTTCATCCTTGTATGTTACATTGAGCTCACATTAAAATGAGGGCAACCTATATACTAGAAGTCACGCCTAGCTAATCATTGACACAAAGAATCGTAGAAAAGCACATTCTCTCTCTCTATCTAGCCAAACAACACAAAATTGAAAAATACAATCCTTAAACAACATCTTACCCAGAAGAAGCTATCTATGATCACACGATCAATGGATTGATAGTGGGCACCTAGCTGGTTACTTTTTTCCAGTCATTACCTCATAGGATGGCCCGCCCCTATCATAACATAACCTGAAACCTCTCATTTTAGATCTCTTTCGTAGGAAACCTCCCTAACAAAAAACTCTACTCTAAATTCATGATTCAGTCTTCTAAATAGCATAAGTTCAACATATTAATATCACTTGTTGGATACATGTTTTTAGCGTTTGATTGACATGTGTTTTGAGGTGTGAGGATATGTTTCTCCATTTTCCTTTCTTTTCCCTTGCACACTCCACAGTCACAGTTGGAGTATTCTGACTTCTTTTGAGTGTGTCAGGACCTCATCATATCATCTCCAAACTTCTGGGTTGATCATTCATCTGATCTCAGTTCACAACAATCTATTTTTCTACATTTCTCAAATTTTTATAGTAACCAACATCAGTTTATCCACCAGTGTTAGTTTACACCTCATCTTCATCGGTTCTACCTAACTACCATTGGTTCTCTGTCCTTTTGGTTAACTTTCCCAAAGGACACCCATTTCATCTTCTTTACTGTTTAGAGTTTTTCTAATTCTCTGTACTCTCTATATTCTAATAAATGGTGATCATACAACTTACCTATCTGACATTCATTAGTTTTTTCCTTGTTTGGTAAAACTATTCTTTTCTCATAGTAACCAACCTCGGTTACCCCTGAACAATCATCAGTCATCCTTAACTAGCGTCATTTACCCTATGCTGATTCTCAACTAATACATTACCCAAATCCACCTATAAACAATTGTTTTTCTCATTCCTACTACTTTATGTGTCATCTATAGGATACAACATCACATGATATACATTCATTCATATGGTTTTGACTCTCAACCAAGCTAACACTCATATATTCCACGCTAGTCATCGACCACTCCCACCTACTCCTTCACCACCCTTTGCCTTGTCACCCATAGATCCAATCCTACCTAACACCATTTCCACAGGTGACGAGGAGCTCGCATGACTCCTCAATCAGAATCCCACAGCCTTACAATTCTACCTTTCCCACTCTTCCACCAAGGATTCCTCAGGTTAATTGATATACAGAATGCCCATATCCATCTCTCCTTCCCTTATCCCCACTTCTACATCATCCCCTACTAATGTGACATTACCTTCACATGATTTACCCCGAGTGGTTTCATAGTTAGGCCCCAGACTCGCTATAATAGTTACATCTACAACATCATTCAAACCTGTAATATCTATTATTCCTTCATTGACCACCCATCCACACCCATTATCTCACAGATACTAACTGTGACACAACCACCAGTGGTATTGGTGCCCCTTACCCCATTCTATAATCTTGTCCTCTCCATCCCGCAGTCTCTACCCCCAATCACTACTCGAGTCACTGTGGCTTCCCCACCTACATATACATATTATCAGAAAACCCCTATCTCATACATAATTCATTATGGGTATATTCCCTCTATGTCATTCCCCTATTCTCAACCTTCCTATTTGGTACCACCATACATTGGAATGCCACCCACATCACATGTTTAGCACCAGACCTCTTACGCCACAGGAGGTGCCCTTCTATCAAAACCTACTAATGAACTCATCAAATTAATGATGGAAAGAATGCAGACACTAGAAGCATCAGTTTTTGTCTCACACAATTCTCTCACCTATGATGAAATCTGTAATGAGCCCATTCATCCATCCATTCCTATTCACCTATACCCTGTACATTGGGAAATGGAAAAATTCAACTGCTTCAATAGTAAAGAAGACCCATAACAACATTTTCATTCTTTCAAACATGGGTGTTATATTATCGCCCATGATGACACTTTACTCCTACAGACCTTCCCGATGTCCCTAATAGGACCTGCATTAGACTGGTATAGTGGGCTACCCAAACATTCCATCTACTCATCTAATCAAGTATACCAAGGATTCTTAGACCACTTCTCAATCAACATTGATAAAAAAGTCACCATGACTGATATTTACTCCACATGACAATACGATGATGAGTCTATCACTGACTTTTTTGCTCATTGGCGCAGCCTAATTAACCAACTCACATTTTAGTTACCTCAAACTGAGATCATAGATTTGTTTACTTGGGTTTGGGCTAGACACATCTCACCACCCCTATAGGTGCATGCCTTCGGCAACTTTGACAAGGCATTCACCATGGCACAAAAATTGGAGATTCTTGCTATCAAAGAAAAGAAAATTCAGCTACGTAATAAGAACATTCTGTTAAAATTAAATGATGCATATTCATATTCAAAACCCCATAACAATGATTCAAAACCCAAAGGATCTACCAATGTTGTGATTCTCAAGGCTGGACCTTCTTACCCATCAAACCAAGCCAAACCTTCTACTAATCTCTCTCTCATCCAAGCCTTCCAGTTTAGATGAGAACAATGAAAGTACACCCCAATAGGAGAACTATATTTTTTTGTTTTGGAAAAGCTTATTAAGGTTGGTGCCATTACCCTTCCACCTATAAAACCACACACTAGTTTTGACCCTGATCACCCCACGCCTGTATGGTATAAATAACATGAATTTTGTAACTATCATCGTGGCAAAGGTCATAGCAACGGTAACTACATCACCTTCAATAATATCATCCAAGAAATGTTAGACAATGGAGATCTAGTCTTGGATAACCCAAATGCACCCACTAACCAAAACGTACATATCTTTAAAAAATCATTCCCTAATCATGCCCCATCTTCCAACCAAACAGGTGACACTTCAACCAATGCTAGCAATGTCTGGGAGGTCCACGCTATTTTTGATGACATACCAATTTCTTCCCAAATGCCCCATGTTCCTTCTATAGATGAAATCCTAGCTCAAACTCCCCTACTTACATAGGAACCTATTTCATCTACTCCTCCACCCACATAGGAGCCCCCTTCATTTTCTCCTTCATCCTTGGAAGATCCCATAATTAGCACTCCACCTATGGCCCCTCAAATTACCAATCAGTCATCAATAACACCTCTCCTTCTCATAGGGGACATGTTTCCACTCCCTATACCATCACAAAGAGAGTCCACCTTGTCTGGTCCATCATCTCCTCTACCCATAGAGGATCTTGTAGAAACACCATTTCCTTTAGATGACCATTCTCCATCAGACCTCCAAGATCCTATTGATCTGCTTTCGACTCTCTTACCCACAGAGTATGAGGCTAGCCATTTCCCTATTTCTCAAACACATTTTACGGGGATTGCCACTTGATGTAAATTGGCCCATCTTACACCAATACCATTTTCACGCTTGGCCGATTAACTGGATTATGCGGATAGAGCCTTACTTTGGGGATGCCTTCTACTACCTTCTTCAACCCAAATGTAGCTATCACTCACTGAAACCTCCACAATCTATCCAAAAGTGTTTCAAGTGGTCAAACCAAACACAATCATGACTATTGCAACAACTTCCATGTCATCACCCACAGCCCAACACAAACCTCTACCCACAACCCAATACACACCTATACCCAAACACCTTCCCATGCCTATATCATCTCCCTTACCTAAACCCATCACTACCTTAGGGGTCATGCCGACATCGAACCTTACTTACTCACCCATCAAATCAAATTTAGCCATATCTTCCCAAACCAACACTAAAATTCTTCTATCCCCTAAAAGGAAGACCCAACCTCCTAGGCCTCATACACCAACCTCACCTACCATACCATTGTCACCTTCACCCCTTTCATCCATTATAGGACCTCACCCCTCTACCCTGGACAATAAACCTTCTTCCACTAGTAAACCAAGAATGAAACCTCTAATATACCTAAGCAATCCACACAACCCCCACCATTACCCGTGACCTCCTCATCATGAACCTCTAATATACCTAAGCAATCCACATAACCCCCACCATTACCCGTGACCTCCTTACCACCCATACCACCATTAGCCTCCATAAATTCTTCACTACCCCTGACAATCTCCTCTCTTCCACTTGCACCTTCCACGTGATATCTACCAGCAACCGCTACTGCACCATGATTACCCCCATGGGTAAATCACGCCCTTCCACCATATGCTTTTCCCTCTACATCTCGTACTCCCATGTCACCTTTTCTGAAGAAGGTGTAACCTAAAGCTAAGAATCCGCTACCCTCTAATAAAGTAGTCAAACCAACCAAACCTTCCATCACAATATTTTCTACCCCACCTTTACCCAAACAAATGCCCAAAAGACCTAAGACCACTCCACATACTAAACTAGTGGACCAACCCATTTCCCCTCCTATAAAGCCTCTTCCTTCACAATCGATCACACCTATACCCAAACCCACGCTCACCTCCCATTGTAATCCATTAGAAGGATCCTACACTAATATTTTAACCAACCTCTTAGAGACTTCCATCATCACATTACCATCACTTCAACCTTACAATCCTCTCAAACCCAAAACAAAAGGGTTTGACAAGACTAAGATTTGTGCCTATCATAGTGTGCTAGGACATAATGTTGAAAATTATAAGGCCTTGAAAACATTTCTTATCCAACTTTGTCCACCTGAGCACAATTTTGATGAGGCCAATCTTCTAGATGAAGACCCCATTCCAAATTCACCAATGTCCCTAAATCTTTTTCCATTACCTACTTAACAACCATTATCTCCACCCCTGCAACTCTTTTATCCACCCCCAAAATTTGAAATTAACATGGTCCATATTATAACCCACACTCATAAATACAAAGGAAAAGAAAAGGAAATTAACCCATCAACCAACCCTATACCTAACATACCATCTACACCCACACCCAAAGTCACCATTCGAGGTCCTGCATTTCCTATTTCTGATGGGGTCACACATCACACAATGCTGAAATAATTACACCAATCCTCCCTCAAAATGTCTTTATATGACCTCATCCAAACCTCTAAGTCACATCGTCAAGCCCTTCATGGAGATCCTTCAATCTATCAAGGTTTTACCAAATGATCCCACATGCCCGTAGCCTCCATCATTACCCCTCATCACGTAGCCTCTCTCACTAAGTTGTCATTTTCCTCTACACCTCCACCTACTCGCCAAGTCAGCCACCCTTAATTTATTTAGATGAAGAGATCACTCCCTTCAAGTCTAATGACCTTGATCCCACTCTTTTCATCTCCGTCTTTATCGATAATATATGCATACAACACGTTATGATCGATGGTGATGTTAGTATTAACATCATCTCCTCCCATGCGTACAACAAAATACACATACCTGTCCAATTGCATGCATGGTAACCCCGTTATGTTGTGCTCCTTTAATGATGCCATGACCTCTACCCTAGGTACCATTCGTTCTCCATATCCGCATGGGTCCCCGCAAACTGTCCCTGAACTCTTCTATGTCCTAGAAGGGGAGTTCCAGTATAATCTATTGCTTCTGGCTGACCTTAGATCTGCACCATGGGTTGTGTCCCTTCGACTTTACACCGCATTGCCTAAAATTTGAACATAAAGGACATAACTACACCATTCTGGTCTAACCCATCACCTTGTAAGACCTGTAACATGATCTACAGGCCCAATGATGTACTTGTCTAGTTCAAAGCATCTGTCATTACCCCTACTTCACCTTCATCCACAACCCCCTCAACCAAGGCTGACATTACCTCTCACACATCTAACCCTGCTATCCCTACCACCTTTGTAGCCTCTATTGCTAGATCACCTACTTGCCCATCATCTAGTTAGTTGTCTATCCCCACTACCCATATATCGACCACTGATCCCTTAGAGGGTGTCTTTCAATGCCTCACTCTGGGGGAGTACCACCTATATAACATTGACATGTTCCTCACTTCACAAGAGTATGTAAACCTGCGTCAGCACATTGGTTATGAATACCACATAGGCGAGGGTTTTTCCTTATGTTGAGGGACTTGATATTAATACTTATAAACCCAAAAAATCCATCCCAAACCCAACAATTTTCATCTGACCTACACTCCCTCACTAATCTCTGCTTTCCTCACACTTTCCTTTACCGGTGTGCGTGGAAAGTATTTGGATTTGGATTTTATCAACAGGGCTACAACATTATCATCTCTTGTACCACCTGTAAACACAATGGATGTAGTGGCATTGGTTTTGATACACCGGCCTCCCAATAAGGCTCACATAAACCTCATTCAGGAAGAAAAACCCTCCCCACTTCATTCACCCACGTCATCATCTTCACCCACAAAGTCCATAGATCCTGAATCTATTCCTCCTAAAACTTTTTTTTGTAAACACAATCTCTTTAGGACCTCTGACCTATCAACGTAATGGTGAGGCTCCCTCTTCTCTCCAATTCCTTTATATTGACATGATAAATGATGATACACCTTCTATTAATGTCGTTCAATGTCAGGATGATGATTCTATCCTCATCTACCTGGGTTCAGAAGATTCTTATATTCACCAGTCATTACCTTCTTAGATGTAAACCATGTTGAACAAATTGACCATTGAAATCAACATTAACACTCAAGATAACCCACACATTCTAAAGATAGGCCAATCTTTAGATGCTACTGAATAAGAATCTTTTACCTCTTTCCTTCAGGACCATAGCAATGCTTTTTCCTAGTCCTATGCTGATATACCTGGTATTGACCCAAAATTCATGGTCCACAGTATCATAACCATTCCTGATGCCAAACCCATCAAACAAAAGTTGTGGAAAATTCATCCTCACATTTCCCTTCTTGTCAAAGAAGATCTTCAACGCCTTCTCTCAGTTTCCTTCATCCTACCCATTGAATATCCCTGATGGATTTATAACATCTTCCCTGTCACAAAGGTGATAGGGGCACTCCACATTTGCACATAATTCCATGACCTCAACCTATCTTGTCCCAAAGACAACTTTCCCATAATAGGTATTGACTAACTAGTTGATCTCACCACTAGCCATGAATTACTATCATTCATGGATGGTTTCTTGGGTTACAATAAAATATTACTAGCTCTAGAAGATCAACACAAGACTACCTTCATCACCCCTTGGGGGACCTTCTGCTATCGATTCATGCTTTTTGGCCTTAAAAATGTTGGCACTACATACCAATGAGCCATGACTTACATCTTCCATGACATCATGCATCACATATTGGAAGATTACATAGATGATATTCTTGTCAAATCCAAACATCAAACCAAACACCTAATCATCCTTGAGGTCATATTTGACTGCCTCATCAAGTATTGTGTTCTTCTTTAACCAAAGAAGTGCGTCTTTGTGGTACTTTCTAGAAAACTCCTTCGTTTCATCATTTCTTCACATGGCATAGAAGTCGATCCTGTTAAGGTCAAGGCTATTCTAGAAATGTCTCCACTCACTAATATCCATCAAATTTTAAGCCTACAAGGCAAGTTATAATCCATTCATCATTTTATCTCACAGATTTCTAACCGCTGTCAACCATTTCATCATCTTCTCAAGAAATATGTTTAATTCAAATGGGATGATGAATGTCATAAAGCCTTTGAAGCCTTAAAACAATACCTCCTTTAAACACCAGCGCTCATTCTTCCTAAGGATGACTAGTCCTTTTACCTATACATTTATGCCACTGACCATTCTTTAGGTGTCATGTTCTCTCATCGCAATGACCAACACTGAAAGAAAGTAGTTTATTACATAATTAGTAGCCTTCTAGTCTATGAAACTAGATATACCCATGCCAAAAAACTCTGCCTAGTCTTAGTTTTCATCACCACCAAACTCCACCATTACCTAATCAACCACAATACCTTCATTATTACTAATACTAATCCCTTACACAATATGTATGCCAAACCCTATCAACATCAACGTGCCACATGTTGGCTTATGCTTCTTTCGTACCTCGACCTCAAATTCATTCATCAAAATTCCATTAAGGTCCAAGCTATTGCTGACCAACTAGCCGCAAACCTCTTTTCAGGAATCAACCTTCTAACTTTGATTTCCCATACGAATCCATAGCTACCCTCTTCTAAGATGAACTTGCTTACCAAATGACACTCTTCTTCGATGGCTCCAAATGTCAGCATGGAGGTGGGGCTGGTTTCATCCTAATTCCTCTTGATGGCAAACCTATGACTTTGTCTTTCAAACTCAATTGTGATTGTACAAACAATATTTCAAAATACAAAGCACTCGTATTGGGTCTCTAGGATTCTTATGCCTTAGATGTTAAGTCCATCAATATCTTTGGTGATTCCCAACTGGTTGTAAACCAAGTCAATGGTATATACCAATGTTGTAATGAGATACTTCAAAAGTTTAAACATCACGTAGGCATACCTTTGACCACCTTTGACCACTACGAGCTTAAAACTACCCCACGTTCTACTAATAAATTTGCAGATACCATGGCCTACTTGGCTTCTCAGATACCTACTTTACCCGCTGACTCTAAAATATTTGTCACAATACAAAGGCTACAATATTCCTCTTATTTACCTTGTGAATTCTACTCCATCAGAACCATTTCACCTGACCCACGTGACCTTTAGTATAAGCAATATGTAGACTATCTTTCCCTTTCCATTCTACCCATTGATCTCACTCGTAATGGACAATAGGCCTTTCTTAAAAGTGTCTCTCATTATGTCATCATGAGTAGTCTCCTTTATAAGCACGACTTCAATGGTATCCTCTTATGATGCTTTACCAGTTATGAAACTCCTTACACCATTAATGAAGTCCACGATGGAATTTTTGGGGGTCACTTTAGTGGTTTAGCTATCGCAAAGTGCATTCTTCACCTTGGCTATTATTGGCCAAACCTAAACCATGGTTTTTTTCATTATGTCAAATGTTGTGTGAAATGCGAACAACATTTTAATCTTCATCACACACCTAGTCATTCTTTACAGGTTGCATGAGATCTTTGGAATTTCTCTCAATGGGGTTTGGATCTTATCGGTGAGATCAATCCCCATTCTTCACAATGCCACCAAGGGATCATAACTGCTACTGAATATTACACTAAATGGGTAGAAGCCATCCCCCTCATTTCTACAAAAGCGAAGAAAATATGTGAATTCATCAACCATCACATCATTTTTCTCTTTGGTGTTCCTCATCGCCTCATCACTGATAACGAAAAGAAATTCAAAAACAAAACCCTACACACTCTATGTGACGTTTTTGGCGTCCAACTCAGTTTCTCATCACCTTATTATCTACAAAAAATTGGCCAAGCTAAATTGACAAATAAGACCTTGAACAAAATTCTTATGAAAGTAGGCAATAATACTGGGAAGGATTGGCATATGCATATTCCTTTCACCTTGTGGGCTTATTGCACTAGTATTCGCACTTTGACTACTGCCACACACCTTTTTCTCTGATCTATGGTACTGAGGTTCTCTTACCTCATGAACTCCAGATCCCATCTCACTACAAGACATGCTCAATGAAAATGAGTTTCGCTAAGATCGTTTGGCACAACTTGAGTTATTAGATGAATGTCATCTCAATTCTCTTGACCATCTCTAAATATACCAAAAATGTATCAAACGTTCCTATGAAAAATGTGTTCACGACTAAACCTTTCAGGTTAGATACCTCATCCTGAAAGAAAATCAACATGTAACTAAAGAAGAGAAAAGTAAGCGGGGAAAATTTTCTCCTAATTGGCTTGGACGCTATATCGTTACCCATGCATATGGATCAGGTGCTTATCATTTGATCTTCACTCAAAGGTAAACCCAGAACCTGAGACCCTCAATGCCTTGTACATTTCGACCATTTTATTGTTGACATCAAGTTCTATATCACTTTCTGTCAGTTGATCTCTTGTCCCTTGAACGCTTTCCACCTTCCATATTACCCATTTTGAGGATCCATGACTAAACAAGAATCATGTGATTACCCGTCACCTTTCATCCTTGATCTTCAATATGAGTACCACATCTCTACTCATGGCATGATTCTCATGGATACTTTTCATTCTTCTCCAAGGTGGAATCCCATGGTTGTTCATCACTCGAAACCACCTCTTTCATAGTTAACCTATGTGTATTATGGTCTTGTCTTCTAAAGAAGAACCTAATCTTCCTATATAGTCTTGTCCATGACTTAAACTTCCAAAAACAAAAAGGGATACAACTCCTTGAGTCAAACTTCTAGAAAAATATGACTCCCTTAAAAGGGACATCTCTTCACTCTATTTCCACCACTATAAATAGACTTGCTCCCTTGAAGGACAACTATATAAATTCATTGCAATATATATATATATATATATATATATATATCCATAAGCTTCCCAAATCGATTAGCTTCATAAAGACCTCAAGAGATAATATACTCATCCCATATAGACTTCCCACATTGATCAGTCTATTAAAAATACAAAAAATAAAAACTGAAGAAAATGATGAAATTTTTGTCATGGACTTGCCTATTTTTGATCCTAGGTTTCTTGCTAAGAAAAAATGTTTTCGTACACTAAGTTACGCTAAACCACCCACTCTCACCTCATTTCCTTTTCATACTAATTTCCTCTCTACTCAAGGGACTTTCCACAACTAAAACAGTTTGTGATTATGTGACTTTCTTCACCCTTAGAATAGTCCACTATGCAATGCCTTTAGGGTCTTATGTTCATAAGCCCATCTTGGGTATGGTAGACTCATTAGGGTTCTTATCAATTAAGAAGCTCTTTTACCACCTCTTCCTATTCATTTTCCTCATTACTTATTGATTATCCTATACCGGACCAGATAATCAACACCTATATTTAAAACAAATCAACCATGCCTATGACCTAACTTCAACCATGTGCCTATGACCTACATTCACCCACGCCTCAAACCTACCAACCCATTCCTCTAATTCATCATAATCTTCCCTAGCTTATGGGAGAACTACATCGGCCTGAGGCCCCTTTTTGTTGGGGCTATGTAGGTAGCACTTTAAGGGCATGGGGCCCTTGGAGGTTAGCTCGACCACTCTTTACCCTAACCAATTCCCCCTTTCCACCTTCCTATTCGTATTCTACCTTAGTTAGTTACCATTTTATATTAATAACTAGAAATTAAACCAACAAGCATTAATTAATACACATTTTTACCACATCATCAAATCATTCATTTATCACTTTTCACATTTCCATTATAGCACATATTTGGAAATTTAAACCATAACCTACATATACATCACCATTTTCCCCCATGTTACCAACAACTTGGACATTAAATCATACCTAAACCAACCTAACTCAACCATGCCTAAACTGATATGAATCAATCATGCCTAAACCAACCTAACTCCACCATGCCTACATCGACCTGACTCTGATCATGCCTAAACTGACTTGACTCCACCATGCCTACATCGACCTGACTCAACCATGCCTACATCAACTTGACTCCATCATTCCTAAATGGACTAGACTCCACCATGCCTACATCAACCTAACTCCATCATTCCTAAATTGACCTAACTCCACCATACCTGCATTGACCTAACTCCAATGCCTACATCGACTTGACTCTATCATGCCTAAACTGACCTGACTTCACCATGCCTACATCGACCTGATTCAACCATGCCTACATCGACCTGACTTCATCATGCCGAAATTGACCTGACTCCACCATTCCTACATCGACCTAACTCCATCATGCCTAAACCTGATCCGCCATGCCTACACTCCTTGATCATGCCTAATCCACTTGGTTTCCACACTACATACATATAACAATGAAAATTAAAACAAGTACACCATCCATGACTATAAATATCATCATCTATAAATCATAAAGTCTGTGTATACATACATATGTACATAGATACAAATAAATACAAACATCTCAAGTCACTTCAGATACATCCTCACCATCTTTGGCACGCAGGCCGGTATATGATCAAAACTCTCAAAAACTCTCATGTACATCCTCGCTCTCTTCACCACTTAGGCCAGTATATATATATCACAGAAAAAATATAATGCCCATCTCAAGTGACTAATCATCACCCCAACTTGATATCCTCTAGGCTAGTCTTACCATCCCCTCCTCCTCTGCTCTGTGTAGCATCCCACTAGCATCTCACCACCCACCATGGCCTTGGTCCTAACCTCTAATGGTGCCTCACCTGGAGCTGGCCTCTGGTACACTGGTATCCTCACCCTGACCCTATCTCTAGGAGGCTCACTCACCCCTTGTACTCTCCACACTGTGAGTGTGAGACCTGGTCCTCTGACTCAAGGCATGTTGTGCTCTATACTCTGCATAGGAGGGGACATCTATCCCTGAAGCCATCAAGTGGTCCTGATAATATCATGCCTCTCCTAGGGCATCCCTGAACCTAGCCATAGGTATTGTCTGTGGTGGTGCCATCACCCTCTGACCTTGTACCTATACCAAAGGACCTTGTCCTACCCCTGTCTATAAAATGGGACCCTCTCCCTGAGCCTATGTGGGTGCCTATGCAACTTACCTATCCCTGTGCTACCTGAGCCTATGTAGGTGCCTATATAGGTACCTATCCCTGTGCTACCTAGGCCTGTAGGGCTACAACCTGTGCCTGTAATGTGGCAACTTGTGCCTCTGACCCCGTCAGCTATCCCTGCACTATCCCCAACTGTGTGACCAAGAGTTACCACCTGCCCCTATAAGGTGTCTCTCTGAACTGTGATGGTGGCCAAATCTGGCTACCCCTGGCCTTGGTGGTACTGCTTGTAGTTGTGCTGCCCACCACTATCTATACCTGTTAAGTAACTCTGACATCATCAATCTACTAGTCTACCACATGCTCCTCCTACCCTGTAGGCACCATCAGCTATGGTAGAGGCATAGGCCTCTCCATGTTGTCCCTCTTGTACTATGGAAATGGTGGTGGTATATCCTGGGGCAATCCCAACTGTTGCCTAACCCTACTCAATGGGGATCATCTCGTGCTCACCAGCATGACGTCCCTCTATCCATCTCACCAATTGTAATCCATCTAGCTCCATGGCCATCTTCCTGTATGAAGGGAAGCCAACATATGGCCTCCAAATGATGTCCACGCCATTGAAAACCCCTCTTGTAAACACCTATAATAGGCTACATCATGTGTAGCCCTAGTAACTCGGCACTCTCCAATCATAGGTACCCATCGCCTGTAGCCCACCCACACAAAACCTGGCTTGAATGCATCAAGTCAGGGCATGCCCACTGGATGCACACACACACGATGTGCTCATACACCCAATAGTGTAGTAGGAAGGTGCAGTATAGGCTGAACCACCATAATCACCCATAGGCCCACAACTCTTTGTACACTAGCACCAAGAAGGTTGGTGCCCATGCAAACCGGGTCCTGTCCTCCATCATATCATGCAGAACCCCCATCAATGATCATGGGAATCTCCCACCCTCTACATCTAGTAGTGCAAAATAGCACACTGCCTCCATCATCAGAACTACTAGCCTCATCTCCTTCGAATGGGCTCAGTACATATCTCCATAACTCATGTTAGCGCTATGGAACCTCAACTCCACCAGCCCCTCCCTAAACACTGTCAGCATCAGCTCCTCAAATGCCTCTGAAGAAATCAAATACACCTACATCCCTACTATCAAAAGCCACAGGATCCTATACACATCCTCCAAGGTGATGGTCATCTCACCTGTCAGCAAGCAGAAATGTGTTGGTCACTTAATCCCATCTGTTGATGAGGGTGACCATCAAACTTGGCTCCTAGACTACGTGTTGTAGTGTCTAACCCTGATCAGGCCTACCTCGGCCACATGCTGCCACTCCTCTACTATTGTGCTCCCGTGTACTACTACTAATAGGGGAGGTACCCTATCACACATCCATAATTGGTCCCTCACCTGCATCCAACAAACCATCCCATTATTAAACCTTGACCATACCCACATTCACCCTTGATACCTCACTTATAACTATTACCCTACCTATTTTCATTTAACGATACCTTCCTATCTCACTCAACCACCCTTACTCATCTCTTGGCCCATTTTTCTCTCAATCACATCGGTTCGCCTTAGCCAGCACCAGTCTCCCAAAACTGGCATCGGTCACCCCATCCATGACCTAATGTCGGCTAACACCCACCAATGTCAGCCAACCCTTGACTGATGTCGGTCACTGTCGCAGTGAAAATCCATGAAAAACCTACCCTATTTCTCTCCAAATTCCCCATTTCTCCCTAACTACCCACCCATTCCTACCCAAATCCCCCCTCAACCCCTCCCCCACCCTCATTCACCTAACTACACCTTCCTACATTCATATTTCACCCATTTTCTTCCCAAATTCAAAATTTATTTCCCCCCCAACACCAATTTTACCCTAACCCAGATTTCTATAAACAAATCTACCTAACAAACGAGGAATGGGATCGAATCTTACCTCATCGTGATGCCATCTCCATGGGGGCACATCTAACCACTACACCAGTGGTCCACCCGAACCCTCTCCCACCTCTGCCATGCTGAAATATACCTCGAATCTCTCCACCAATCAAATCGGTCCACCCAATCTTGTGGACCCATCTACCTCACTCCTCTCACCACCCATATCTCTCCACCTCAGTTGGGTACAATGCCCTGTCCTTTCCTCTCGAAAAGTTCCGAAAATTCAAATGGGCTATGTCATTTTCTCCAATGGTACAATACAACAATGATTCCATAAAATATGGAATTTTTGTTTTATAAACCCACCCCGACCTGACCGATGCTGGTCCTCTTTGTGCCCTAGCCAACCAACGTCAGTCACCCTCTAACTGGTATCAGTCCACCCTGCTACCTGTTTAGTCTTGCTATGCTTCCTTTTTCCTACCACCATTTGTGTCCACATCCCTTTTTATCATCCCAGACACCCATTAAACCATACCTACAAACCCAACCTACCCTTACCTTGCCTTTGATGCATCTTTGGGGTTGTTATTTTCCCTATACCTTGGCATTACCCATGTCATTACCTATATACCTTGACCTGAACCACTTTTTGTGACCTTTGACCCTCTGTGCTCGTTGTACCTTATGACATGGTTACCTCGTCTTGTTTGGCCTACCGACCTTACCTTGCCTATTATCATGTTGTTTATCCTGACCTGACCTTTGGTGTACCGGAACATACCTAAACATTCATGCACCTGACCTCTATTGTGTTTCCACACCATATCCTATACCTTGGATACTTGAATCACTTCAACCCTATGTTTGGATAGACCTATCAACCTTAGACGACGTAGAGTTTGAAAGCTTCTCAACCTGGTACCTTGCCATAGTTTCCAACATGTGTGTATGTTCAACTGCCACTACCTTTGACCTTGGCCCATTTACCTATTTACCTGATCTGACCTTTTATCATTACCCAATGTGCCCAATGATCTTCATTTTCCCACCTCCTCATTTTATCAAACCACTCACCACTTCTGTCTCTCACCTCATCAGTTCCTAGTTTGAGGGGGGTTACCATCACCCATGCTTGGGGCAACACCACCTTCACTTACACTCAACACAACCATTTCCTATTTTTGTCAGCGTCGCTTACCAATACAAGCCACGTGACAAAAAGGGGAAAAATGTAGACACCAAAATTGGGTCACACTCCCCTTGGTCCCCTTTCGAATAACCAACTTAAACACATTCACCTAACCATGATCCTTATACCCTACATTAACATTAATTTAATTATTTATAATTAAATTAATACCCATCCTCACTCCATTATTAATTTAATTACTTTAATTAAATGAATGGACACCTCACCTAGACACCTCACCATAGACCTATTCATAACATGTTTCCATAAATGAATAAGACTTGGTCTAACCCTAAAAATCAAGGCCTATTATTCCTCTAACCACCTTCCCACTCATAAAAACATAACATCCATTCTGATCTATGGATAAAGGAATGAACCTGACCCAAATGATGTGAGATCTTCCATTTTTAGTAAACCTAGGGAATCCCACCTTAACCAACGTGCTGGTCATCCCTGAAACTGATGTCGGTCAACTAGGAACCATCATTGGTTACCATTTATTCACCTTGGTAAAAAAAAATTTTGGTTAGCACATTCTGAGATCAAGGAGATGAGGAGAGAACTACATGTAAGTAGAACCAGAGCCTTTTCATACCTAAACATCCATAGCCAGCACCAGGACAGATCCAAAAGTATTGCACTCACGGTGACATTTCGGGAGGCATCACTACTACACCAAGCTCCATCCCACCAACCAATCACCACCACCACATATCCATTGAACCTGTAACACCAGTAAGTACACTTTTTATTTGCATCATCTATTTCCACTTCAGTCTATTAGGTTCTTCTATTGTTGTTATTAGTTTCCACTTGCACCCTCATTCCCCTACCATTTACTTGCCTGTAAACCCAACCATTCCTCCACCCACACCATAAAACCACCCATACCCGACCTCTATATATTTTTGAGTGTTCCTAAGATCCCCATATACCTCATTATGCCCTCTGTCATCTCTGTCCTAACCTCAGCTCAAACCCCATTAGCAAATCTTAGTGAATCTTATCCAGCCCACCTCTACCAATGCCAGTTACCCATAACCATCGTCAGTTCTACCTAACCATGATCGATCATACCTTGAACAATGCTGGTCTCTGTGTTTTCCAATACTGTGTAAACCAGAAACCACCCACTTATCAAAAACAACCCAAACACCTCACCCAACCCTGTTAAGACCTTGTCTATGACCTGCAGACCACCTGACCAACCTGCAACCTGACCTGAAGACCTTGAACTACATAGTTTTAGTATTTAATTGGATCAACGTTGATAGTGATCTGAGGTACCCAAATCAAAATACTAGCACTAGATTCGTTTATGTATGCATTTTAGTTATTTCATATTTGTTTTATAAAAACAGTGGATTGATAGCCTTCTAGGGAGTATAACACTTCCCAGATCTAGCATAGGTTTGGAATTCCACTTTCATATATTGTTTAGCTCTTCTTTTTTGGTCTTGTTTTTTATTTCAGGTAGTTCCTCCTAGCCAAAATTAATCTCTCATAGTTAGCATCGGATTGAGAAGTTAGAACACGCGCATCAACCTCCAAACCAATACAACAAGTATTCCTCCTTAGCCCTTACCCTTATCTATTTCATCCTAATAATGTAAATAAAATGGTGAAACACCATGCGTGCATCCATATAGACTTCTAAACTTATCTCATACTTAAAAACTATTACATTACATCACACACTCACTGATCTCTCTAGCCCCTTGCAATAATAACACATCATCAATATTTATAGGGTGGGTATTTTCCCTTTACCACTACATGTATCTTCCTAATAATATACATGCATACAAAAATAGTCTACATATATTTCCTATTAATAAACCAACCTAAATATAACATTTTTTAACCATATTATTAGTTATCTCCATGTGCGTGCTTTCTCTTCATCTACATGTTATTTTCCCAAGTATATCCCTCATCTGGACACTAAGCCATCTTGATTTTATATATCTTTGGACCATTTTCTTTCTCAGCACTCCAACTCTATTTTTAGCCCTGATATGGAAAAATGGCTAAGCCCCTAATTTTTCACCTATGTATGTAGTTCTACGTGTAAACCTTCTTCCAAACAACATATGCCCCTTGTGCTTGCATTCCCTATGTGTAGCCTTTTTTCTTCGACACTTATAAAATTTTCATGACCAATAACTTTAGTGAAAGAGTTGGTTCATCTTGTTGTTTCTTCTGAATAAATTGATCTTACTTGTCAAATAATCCTTCAAGAGACATCAATCCTTTTGGGATTTTGTTTCGCTTAAGCTGAAATACTTCTCCATTAACTTCCTATTTCTAATCAGAGGTAGACTCATAAAAATATGATTCTAAACCTTCAAATTAGAGTTCACTAAAGTTTTTATATTTCTTGAGGAAAGAGAGGATATGTTGATCATCGTTGAAGACCTGGAAATGGTTAGCATTATCAAGAACACTTGGCCGGTAGACTATCTCAATTGTATATTTTTCCTTTGTAAATTATGGATTTGGTAGTAATAATGAAGTAGACATAGTGAGGGAATCAAATTTTTTCATTGTGATCTATGGACATATATTTTATATAAAACACTTCAAAATCCTCTATACATTCCCAAACCATGTTCATGTAATGTTTTAAGTGATCATTTTGCACTTGATACACATTTTTGACTTGATTTACAATGAGTTCAACATATCCTTAGGATTTGAGATTATTAACTCCTTTCTCTTTTTCCATCTTTAGGACCAATAACAAATCTTCATATTCAATTGTGTTAGTAGTATTATCAAATGGTAGTTTGAAAGAAAAATGAAAAATCTCATATTCGAGAGATATGAGTACAACATCAACTCCTGATCCAGAAGTGGAGTAGCTACCATCAAATTCCAAAGTCCATATTTTATTGGGGTTTATTTTAATGGTAGAAGTGGAATTAAAACTTAGATCATAAGTCATGAAATAGGTACCTAGGCTAGCATCTTCAAAGAGTATTTGTACCTTAGGATCATAAAACTTAGTAACTAGGTACTTTTCTTGAACTTCAGGCTCAAGCATGTGCATTGTTACTTTGAAAAGTATCTCCACCTTTGACCAATCCATGTCAATTTATCCTCCTACATCCTTGCAAAATCATCTTCCTAATATTTATCCCTTATGTGGTTGGGATATCTGAAACCATAATCGTCATCATGAATCTCTTCTTGGGGAATGCAAACAAATGCAAATTTGGCATCTTTGATTTGACCTATCAGTGGGACATGTTTGGTTTTAATGGATTAATAACATACGAATGCTTTTTTGAGAGTGACTTACAGAGCATGAGATACCTTTACGGGCATGAAATTTTCAAAGGATCTGAAATCAATGATGTAATTACTAAGTTTGAAACCATTAATAATAAAGACAAGTAAAACGGTTTAATTTTCCCAGAAGAAGAGGTAAAATCCATATTATTGAGATGAGGAAGGGGAGGGATTTTTGTTTTCTTGGCTTGATTAATGATGTCAAAAGCAGTGTAGGATGGGTTAATTCAAGGTGTAGACCCTTCAATACTTGTATGTGTAAGATAGGTACCAATCTTATGAACTGATGAGTCATTTTATTTCCTTTTTAAACACCTCATCTATTACGTTCTGCTTAGCCAATTGTACCCCTAAAATTGTATTTCCCGATGATACTACTGAACATTTCCATTTTAACTTGAACTCATGGCATAGATATTAGTTAATATAATTATTACTAAGGTTTAATTTATTTTTTGGATTATGAGTATGCATTTATTCTTTTAGTTGCAATAAGAAGTAAAATGATATTTTTTATAAATGTCATCCTTGTTTGCAAATAACTTGTTATATGCAGTAACTAACATGCTGCAAAGGTTCCATATATAGCAACTGACATGCAGCCAAAAGAACACATTCATAGCAAAGAGGTCATCTGTAGTAACTGACATGTAGCCAAAGGGGAATTTCTACAGCAAATCTTCTACAGCCAAAGGAGGACACACACATACACAAAGCCATGATTTTGAGGAGCTTGAACAAGGTGGACACTTCACCTAATCTCACAAGTGTTGACATAATAAGAAGTTATGTGAACAATAAGAAGACTCAATGCCATCACCTAATTATGTGTTACAACTCAAACAAAGAACTAATTGATGTAACTCATAACTTAATAACTGGTTGATTAACCGATCAGTTAGTTAAGTTATGTGATTATATGAGAATGTCTATTGAATAGTTATATTGCATGCATGTAAGTTTCCAGGTTTTTTGGTTAATATCTTTCACTTAATCCAACTGAAAATACTAGTAAAACTTTATACTTCATGCCTCTGCTATAATGAAAGATATAAAAAGGAAATATTAATGCTATAAAAATATATAAGAAGACAAAGATACATCCATAGGAGAGTTTTTGTTGTATTTACCATTTTTAATCTTCATGTTGATGAAATAATAATCTGAGTCCTGTTAAATTTTTGTAGACACAAGACTTAGGAGGGATTGACACCCAAGGAAAGGCCCATTTGCAAATTGTTAACCCTCTCCTTTTTTTTTTTTTTTTTAATTCCTTGTATGGTTAGAATTACAGTAGTTTATTCCTTTATCTGTATTCTATTTTTACATTCTTTTTCATAGCCATAGTATTCATTTCATTCATAGTCTAGTTCATTTTCAACATTGTTATTTCCTAATTGTAGTGATAGTAATTTACCTTAATACCTCCTAAACATTTGTAATTGTGTATACAACACTGGAAATATTGAAATTTTACATCCCTAGGTCTGATAATTAAATGAATGTAGATTAATGAAAAATATATTAATTGATGCAAGTTAATTTGCTCCACCATTTTTGGTTTCGTTTTTGGGGATACTACCAAGTGCTAAGGTTTTTGAGAGGTTTTTCATTTCTTAGAGAAATTTAGGTTTTAGAAAATTTACTTCCAAAATCCCCCCACTAATTTCTATTAAATGAGTTGAGTTAGTTAATGCATGCACCACCCAAGGGATTCCCATGGTATATTTTTACCTAATCCACAAGTAGCACAAATTTCTTCATATACCTCTGAGGATTTTGAAGAAGATGTCCTTTCATCTGTACAAGGTTTGTTGTTATAACATAATCCTCCAAGTGACAGTTCTCAACCTGCTCCTGAGAAACTAGAGATGGCAAAAGAAGTAGATCAGAATGTTAAAAATGGGGAAACCACCTTTGAGTTCCCCATCACTGACAATAATGCAATTACTGGTATGAAAAATATTTGTCCCTCAGCCTTGCCCAATTTTCATGGATCAATGGCAGAAGAGCTAGACACCATTTTGTTTTACTTTTACATTTTTTACAGGAGTTATGATTATACCATTGATGCACATAGATTGAATTTATTTCCTACTACACTCAAGGATGTAGCCTTGAGATGGTTCATGGGACTGGGAAGAAATGTTGTAACCACGTGGCCACAAATGAAGGAGAAATTCCTTGATAAGTACTAGGATTATTGTAAACCAAACAGTAGAGTATGTGATGAAATATATAGAATGACACAAAAAGAGGACGAACTATTGGAAGATTATTTGGAAAGGTTCTTGTTTTTCATTTGGAGGTCAAGACATTCCAGACTACCACCTGAATCTCTCAAATTACTATTTTTGAAGTGACTCAATGAGGAGAGCATGGATTATTTGGATTTGATAGGAGCAGGGGACATTTCAAAAGCTACTTTTGAAAAAATCTATGAAGCCTGAAAGAATTACTCAAGAGCTACTATGTAGAGGGTACAAAATGTAAGATCAAGAGGTGGATCAGCTACCAAAACAATTGCATACATATCCAAGTGAGATATTGTCAACATGTTTAAAAACATGAAGCAGAAGATTTTCAATGACATGGACGATAAATTAAATACTCTACATACCAAAAAGAAAAAAGGAAGATGTAGAAGTAACACTCATAGAGTACTTCCATACATGTAGAACAAAGCAATCAAACTATAGATGCAGAGAATTGGCCACCATTTCTCAAGAAAGGGAGGCTTCACCTGAGGTCAAGATGTTAGAGAAAGAGGATGGAAAAATTTTATATGTTGTGCAAAGAAAAGCATGGCCACCGATGCAAAGAGGTATGACACAAGACCTTGTGCATTCATTTCAAAATTGGTCTAATATTCCATATATATAGCTCTTTATTTCACCGAATAGTATGCATACGTAAGAGAAAAATATATAAGGTAAGGGTGAGGAGAAGTACCTGTGAATGAAGGTGGAAGGTAGAGTGCGTGTGTTGTGATTTTCTGATCTAATTTTGATTGTAAGAATTTCCTTTTTGCTAGGTAGAACTACCTATAAATACAAAACAAGACCACAAGAGGGATATTAAACAATATATGTCAATGGACTGCCTAACATATGCTACATCTAGGAAGTGTGATGGTTTTCAATCCACTGTCTAAAACAAATTAATGCAAGAAATGATGTAAACCAATAATTTCCTACTATAGTTGATATGATTTAGGTTTCTTATTCAAGTACAATAAGAAAATCTAATCTAACAAACTAGGTTATGATCAGATCTATAAGTTAGATAGGTAAATAAGGTGGTTAGGACTGGTCAGGGTCAAGCTTTAAGTGATTTGGTTTATTTAGGTACATGTTATGGGGTTTTTGTTATAGGTAAGTTTACTAGACATAGAGACCAACGTCAGTCTGGTATGACCAATGCCGATTGAGGATAGGTTGATGATGATTTAGGTTAACTGACATCGGTAGGATCAGGCTGATAGAAACTTAATGAAGTTTGGATTTGGTGATTCTCTGTGATTACATAGAGAAAGGGTGAGGTTAATGATAGTGCAGGGAATACTCAGAGATGTATGGAATCAGGTATGAAGGGCTGAAATCTTGTAGGTGATTAGGTGGAGGGATTGGCAGGAAGGTGAGATGTGATGAGATGTAAAGGAGACTAGGACTCATAAAAAAATATAAATAAATTGATCTAACTAAGTATGGAAAGACACATATCTAAATGTACTGACATGTACTTAAAAACCTGGTTATTAGATGGAGGTGATGGTTGATACAAGGAACTAGTGGTCAATGATGTCGCTATACTTTCCATAATGTTACCATGAATGCTTTCCTTTCAAATCAGTGCTTGGTGTTCTTTTAGGATGTCTGGATGTGCAAGACTGCTTTGGTGTGTGCTTGTATGTAGATCTCTTTTCCCCAAAACTCAAATAATTCTTTCAACCTCTCAAACAAGGTTACCAAAGTGAATATATGGTAACTAATGATGGTTTATGGTGACTGGCATCGGTTTCAGGTTAACCGGTGTCAATTAAGGTGGGAAATAATAGGTTTACTAAAAATGACAAATCTTGGCAATCTTTTCGGTAGGATCTGTTCATTGTCGCGGATTAAAGTGGAATGTTGCACTTAGATAAGCAATCATGCGGTTAGAGGAATACTAAGCATGTGATTTTAGGGTTGAACTAAGTCTTAGTTAATTAAGGTAGGTAGGACTAAGTCTTAGTTAAAAGGAAACATGCTAAGAATAGGTCTTTGATGAGGTGTCTAGGTGATGTGGTAGGGTCAAGTGTCTAGGTGAGGTGGAAATTAATTTAATTAAGGTATTTATTAATGAATATTGTGAGAGTGGGCATTAATTTAATTGTAGGTAATTAAATTAATATACATGTGGGGTAAAGGGGGAATGTGATGCAAATTTATTGTCTACATTTTGCCCCTTTTTTTTCACGTAGCTTGTATTGGTAAGTGACGCTGAAAAAATAGGAATTGATTACCTCATGTGTGGGTGAAGGTGATCCCCCTCAAACAAGGCATTGATGAGATGTAATACGAAATCAGTGAGTGGTTTGAAAAATGTGTAGTTGGTGGAAGTGAAGGTAGGTGAGGACGGGTACGAGTACCATGGGAAAGGGGGATGGTCCACTCAGGTAATAGGTAATAGGCCAGGGTCGGGAAATGATAATCTAATTCACACATATGTATAGATTGCAACATGGTACCAGATTGAAAAGCTTACAAAATATACATCGTCCAATGTTGATAGGTTTATCGAAACAAGGGTGAAGTGATTCAGGATCCAAATAGAATATGGTCTGGAAAACACAACTTAGGTTAGATGTAATAACATTTAGGTATGTTTTGGTACACCAAAGGTTTTGTCAGGATAAACAACATGAAAATAGGCAAGGTATGGTTTTTAGGCTAAAACAACATAGGTAACAACATCGTAAGGTATAACGAGTACATATGGTCAATGGTCACACCAATTACATCAGGTTTAGGAAAATAGGTCATGGCACAGGTAAGGCCAAGGAATAGGTAAAGTAATAAATCCCAACACACAACTAGGGAAATATATGTGTAGTTTGGGTTTGTAGGTATGATTCAATAGGTGTCTGGAATGATAAAAGGTGTTTGAGTAATAATGGTTGCAGGAAAACGAAGCATAGCATTAACAAATATCTATAAGGGTTGACCAATGTTGGTTATATGGTGACTAATGTCGGTTGGCTAGGGCACAAATATGATCGATGTCGGTCATGTCAAATTGGGGTTAAAAAAGGAAAATTCCACTTTTTATGGAATCATTTTTCATTTTCTAATTGTATAAAACAATAGAGGAGAGGTGGAAAGTTGGAAAGCAATAGAACAAAATATAGAGCTGAGTTAGCGAGGCTCATAGTGGGTGATTGGCATCCGTTTGGCGGGTCCACAAGATCGGTTCATGTGATTTCATTCATTTTGGGGTGGGAGAGGGATCAGGTGGGCCATTGGTGCAGTGGCTAAATGTACCACCATGCTGACATCACCGAGATGAGGTAGGATTCTATCCCGATCCTTCATTTGTTGAAATAGGCTATTGAAATTGGTTTAGTGGAAAATTTGGGTGTAAATTTAAATTTCGGGTAAAAATGAAGGAAATGAAGAGTAGGAAGGTCCAATATAGGTTAAATAGCATTAGGAATGAAGCTAGGATAGATTTGGGTAGGTTAGAGTAGGTATTTAGGTCAGATTTGAGATTCTTTTTTAGAAATAGGGTAGGGGTTTGTGGATTTCTACGTTGTGATAGTTACTGATGATGGTCAAGGGCTGGTCGACGTTTGTTGGCCTTGGCCAGCATCAGTCAAGTATTAAATGACTGGTACCTGTGATTATGGACCGATGTCAGTTAAGAGTGACTGATGCCAATCAGATCTAGGGGAAAATAGGTCAATAAATGAGACATGGTGGGAGGGAAAGGTAGGTAATGAGGTATAATGGAAGGTTTAGTGAGAATGGGTGGGGTAATATGTTCAAATAGGTACTTGTTGAGGGATGAGAAATTGGGATGGGGGATAATGGGTAGTATTTAGTGAGATTTTTTGGAATAGGTTGGTTGGTTAAGAATTATGTTGGGTATGGTCAAGGTTAAACAATGGTGTGGTTTGTTTGATGCAAGCTAGGGACCAGGTGTAGATGTGGGATAGAGTGTCACCTTTATTACTAGAAGTACAGTCAAGCATGACCACTGAGGAGTGGAGGCATGTGTCAGACATTAGCTTGATTGGATTTTGATACTACAGGCACATAGTTCAGGAGCTGATATTGATGGTCGCACTCATTGAAAGATAGGATTTAGTGACCAACACATTTCATTTTATGATGGGTGAGATCATAGTCACCCTAGAGGATGTATACAAGATCCTACAACTACCTATAGTGGGAGATAAGGTTTATTATATTTCCTCATAGCCATCAGAGGAGCTGATGTTGGTGGTGTTTGGAGAGGGGATGGTGGAGATGAGGTTCCATAGTGTGAGATTGAGCTATGGAGATATGTACGTGGCCCATCCTCAAGAGATGAAGTTAATTGTCCTGATTATAGAGGCAGTGTATTTTTTTACACTGCTAGATGTAGAGGGTAGGAGATTCCCACAGGCATTGCTGGGGCTTATCCAAGACATGATGGAGGATAAGACCTATTTTTCTTGGGCGCCAACATTCTTGGTGTAGTTATACAGGGATTTATGGGCCTATGGGAGGCTATGGAGGTTTAGTTTATGATGTACCTTTCTTATTCATTATTCAGCATATGAGCACATTATATGTGTGCATCCATTTGGTACACCCCGGCCTGATGCATTCGATGTGGGCTTGGTTAGAGTTGGGTATAGGCATTGGGTGCCTATTGTTGGAGAGTGCAAGGCTTTTAGGGCTACACACAATGTAGCCTACTATAGGCAGGTACTAGAGGGTTGTCCATAGTGGACATCATTTGGAGGCCATATGTCGGCTTCCCTTCATATAGGTAGATGGTAGTAGAGTTACATGAGCTACAACTGCTCAGATGGATAGAGGGATGTTGTGTTGGAAAGCACGTGATGATACCTATGGATAGGGTCAGATGGTATTTTAGGCTACCTCAGGATGTGCCTCCACCATTCCCTCAGTACAGGAGAGATGACATAGAGAGGAATATGCCTCTACCATAGCTGACAATGTCGACAGGGCAAGAGGAGGCGGTGGATTAGAAGATTGATGAAGCCAAAGTTATAGAAAGATACATGTAGTGGTTGGAAGCTCAACTACAGGTAGCACCACTGAGGCCAGCACAAACTGACCTAGCCACAGTTACTTTTCAGAGGGACACATTACTAGGGTAGGTGGCTACCTTGCAGGCCAATATCAAAGTGTTATAAGGCAGCTAACAGGGTCAAAAGACAGAGGTTTCCGCACTAGAGGAATAGGTTGTGGCCTTACAGGGACAGGTAGCCTAGGGATAGGTGCTTACATAGGGTAGGGATGGTGATGGGGATCAGGTAGCCACATTATAAGGTGCAGGTAGCAGGTCTGCAGGGTTAGTTGGCCACTGCATAGGTGTAGATTGTGGCCCTATAGTCCTAGGTCACAACACAAGCTCCCTCACAGGCCAAGGGAAAGGATCCCATTTTATATATAGCAACAGGACATGGTCCCATGGTACAGGGAGGAGGGCAGGGGTCACAAGTATAGGGGATAAGGCCACTAGTAGTAGCAACAAAGTGCATGCAGGTTGCTGATGAGACCTATGAAACCCCCACAGATAATGTCGATGGATAAATTTAGGGATGCCTTGAATGAGGGCAGATACTACTAAGATCATTTGATTATTTATCAGCGATAGATGTTCCCTTCCTATGTAGAGTATAGGGTACAACAGGCCTCGAGTGAGAGAACGAGATCACACACGCATAGTGCAGAGAGTACAAGGGGCTCAGTGAGCCCATAGATCTAGGGTTAGGGGGAGGTCACTAGTTCACAGAGACCTGACCCCAACTGCAGGCTAGCCAGAGGCAAGGGCTAAACCCATAGAGGGCAGAGAGATGATAGATAGGGTGTCTAGGCTAGAAGGAGAGGAGACAGATGAGACTGACATGGACATCAGATGGGATGACGATTAATGTTGTCATTTTGATTATTATCTTTTTGATATATACCTATGGCTTGAGTTGTTGATGATAGTGAGGTTGTACATGAGAGTTTTTGAGAGTTTTGATCATATATTCGGCTTACGTGCCAAAGATGGTGAGGCTGTATATGAGAGTTTTTGAGATACTAGTATTTATTTGTATCTGTGTATATATGTATTGATACACATGCTCTCCCTTTTATATAATTGACTGATGTTTATTTGATGGATGATGTACTTGTGTTGTAAAATTCCCATTGTTATATGTATATGGGTGAAAACTAGGTGAATTAGGCATGATGGATTCAAGTTGGCTTAGGCATGATGGAGTTAGGTATATGCATGATGGAGTCAGGTTGGTTTAGGCATGATGGAGTCAGGTCATTTAAGCATGATGGAGTCAAGTCAATTTAGGCATGATGGAGTTAGGCTAGTTTAGGCATTGTGGATTTAGGTCAGTTTAGGCATGGTTGATTGTGTTTTTAGTTTTTGATTTAATGTCCAAGGTATGGGTAACATGGGAAATAAATGATGAGTTATATGTATGTTATGGTGTAAATTTCAAAAACCTTTTATATTATGGAAATGTGAATTTATTGATTGGATGTTTTTATGATGTAATAACATGGTAGATATGTATGTGTTGTAATTTTTCAAGTGTTATAAAATTAGAAATTATGATAGAAAATGAATTGAAAAAGGGTGGAAAATAGGTTAGGGTAAAGGGTAGCCAAGCTAACCTCCAAAGGCCCCATGCCCTAGGAGTGATGCCTACATAGCCCTGGTGAAAAGGGGCCTTAGGCCGATGTAGTTCTCCCATAAGCTATGGAAGGATATTATGAATTAGAGGAATGGGTTGGTAGTTTTTAGGAATTATTGATTTTAGGTCATAGGCATGGTTGAGTCTAGGTCATAGGCATGGAAATATTTTTAAATGTGTTTATCAATGCTCTAGTATTGCATAGGGGAATCAATAAGTAATGAAGAAGTTGAATGGTAAGAGGTGTTAAAAGATCTGCCTAATTGATAAGAACCCCAATGAGTCCACAATACCAAAGATGGGCTTATAAACGTAAGACCCTAAAGGCATTGCATAATGGACTATTCTAAGGGTGAAGAAAGTCACATGATCATGAAATGTCATAGTTATGGTGAGTCCCTTGAGAAAATAGGAAAATATGTTGAAAAGGCAATGAGGTGAAAATGGGTGGTTTAGTGTAACTTAGTGTACGACAATATGTTTAACTGAGAAAGAAGCCCATGATCAAAAATAGGAAAGTACATGAACAAAAATTTATAATTTTCTTAGTTTGTTTTAAATTTTTGATAGACTGATCGATGTGAAAATTCTATATGGGATGAATTATATTATCTCCTTGAGGTTTTCATGAAGCTGATCAATGCGGGAAGCTTCTGAATATTTCATTGTATTTTTGGAATGACTTAATATAGCTGTCCTTCGAGGGAGCAATCTATTTATAGGGGTGAGATAGAGGGAAGAGATGTATTTTTTAATGGAGTCATATTTTTACTAGGAAGTTTGAATCAAGGAGTTGAATCCTATGTTACTTTGGACGTTTAAGTCATGGAAAAGACTATAAAGGAAGATTAGGTTCTTGTTTAGAAGACAAAACCATAGAACACATAGAGGTTAACTATGAAAGAGATGGTTTCAAGTGATGAACGACCATGGGATTCCATCTTTGAAAAAGACAAAAAGTATCCATGAGAATCATGCCATGAGTAGAGACGTGGTACTCATATTGAAGATAAGGATGAACAGTGACATGGGTAACCACGTGATTCTTGTTTAGTCGTTGATCCTCAAACCAGGTAATATGGAAGGTGAACGATGCTCAAGGAACAAGTGGTCAATAGACAAGAAGGTGATATAGGACCGAATTTCAACAATAAAATGGTCTATGATGGAAGGTGTTGAGGGGATTAGGTTCAAGTTTACCTTCAAGTGAAGATAAATGATAAGCACCTAATCCATAGGCATGAGTAATGATATAGGGTCCAAACCAATTAGGAGAAAATTTGTCCTCATTTACTTTTCTCTTATTTGGTTACATGTTGATTTTCCTTCAAAACCAGGTCACCGAACCTGGAAGGTTCATTTATGGAAACATGTTTTTCGTAGGCACGCTTGATACGTTTTTAGTAGATTTGGAGATGATTAAGAGAATTGATACGACATCTCGTCTAATAACTCAAATTGTGCCAAACGGTCCCGACAAAAGTTCATCATTGTTGATCATGTCTTGGAGTGAGATGCAGATAGATGGAATCTAGACTTCAAGAGGCAAGCCAACCTCGGTATCAGTAGACCAGAGAGAAAGGTGTGGTCACATCGGTCAAAGTGTGAATACTAGTGCGGATAAGCCCACAAGGTGAAATGAATGTACGTATGCTAATCCTTCCCAGTATCGTCAACTACTTCCATAAGAATTTTGTTCAAGGTTTTATTGTTTGTATTCTGCTTGGCCATTTTTTTGTGGGTAATAAGGTGACGAGAAACCGAGTTGAATGCCAAAAACATTGTAGCAAATTTTTCAGTAGATTTTGTATTTTGAATTGCTTTCCGTTATCAGTGATGAGGCGGGTGAGGGACACTAAAGCGACAAATGATGTGATGATTGATGAATTCACATATTTTCTCGGCTTTTATAGAAATGAGTGGAATGGATTCTACCCATTTAGTGTAGTATTCAGTAGCGGTTATAATCCATTGATGGAGTTGTGAAGAATCAAGATTGATCTCTCCAACAAGATTCAAACCCCATTGAGAGAAGGCCAAAGGTCTCATGGGACCTTCAAGGAATGACTAGGTGTGTGATGAAGATTAGTATGTTCTTAGCATTTCACACATTGTTTGACATAGTCATAACAGTCATGGTTTAGGGTTAGCCAATAAAATAGCCTAGGAAAATAATGTTTTTAGCTATAGCTAAGCCACTAAAGTGAATATTATTCAAAATTCACCTTCCAAGGTAAATTTTGATAACTTGGACAATTTCTTCAAGCTTGAGCAGGAGAATTTGATTCAAGGCCCAAAAATCAAATTTTGGGGGTCCCCTTTAGCTCTTTTCTAACTCCCTTGTCCAAGAAAAAAATCCAAGTAGTTAGTAAAAATATGAAAAAATGGAGTCATAGGCCTATTTTAATCCAAATCCAGGCCTAAAATGCTAAGGAGATAGTGTATTGCGAGAAATGAGGATATTTTTGTCCCATGTGGTCTGTAGGACATCGGAATAGTTGGGACGTGTATTGCCGAAAAGGCCATAGTCTAGGAGAAAATTGGAAAAGTAGAAGTATTATTCTCACATGGTCCAAGGGACATCTGAGACACAGGTACGTGTGGGATGAAAAAATATGATATTTCCACAAGTCAGTGCATTGCGGGTGGCACGGAGAAATGTGTCCAGGACGGCTGAAACATCGGTACGTGCGGGACATGAAAAGGTGAAAATGCTACATAAGGGGTCAAGATGGTCAAGAGTGGTGTGGATGAAGTAGATATTTCTGGCCCAAGTCATATAAGGGACATCCAGGACATGAGGACCCGATTTTTCCGAAATACCTGCAATACAAAGAAAAAGTCAACGTTTGACTCCTAAACTTCAAATGGCCATAACTTTTGACCCTGAGCTCCTACTTTCACAAAATTTGAATTTTCAAAATGGGCATGATGCCCTCTACCTAAAAAAAACATATTAATGTAAAGAAATATCTTCAGCATTATTCAATTAAATACCCAGTCCCGTCAAATTACATAAATGCCTGCCAAACCCAAATTAGCTGCCCACACTCAGAAGGCCATAACTTTTGTATTTCTCAACAAAAACACACAAAATTGGTACCATTGGAATCATGGTTCTAAGAACAATGCACAAAAATTAAAAAAAATTAAATTTTATGAAGAAAAAATGGATATTTTTTAGAAAAATTTCCCAAGTTCAGAATAGTGATTTTATTTAGTTGTTGGGATGCATTCAATGAAGCATGGGATGACATATTTCACTACTGCAAGTTATGGGACAGTATGGGGAGCCTTTTGCAAGTAACAGAACATAATTTTACTTAATTTAATATATATTTCAAGTGGTTGAAGGAAATATTTTGGGATTATAATTTTCCCTCTCTCTCTTTTCTAAAATTTCTATAAATTGGAGTTTTGGACTCATTGTAAAGAGGTAGTTGTTAGTGAAAAATCACAGCACCCCCAAATGATTCTTCAGATATAATTTTCTAAGGTAGATTAATTTGGTGTTATTCACATAACATTGAGTTTTCCCCAAAGTGTGGGACTTTGCAAATGGGAAAACTCTCTAGATTAAAGGTTGGTTCATATTCCTCCATTTAGGTGCATACGTGGAAACTTGCAAAGGATCTATTCTTAAACCTAATCTAAGTTTTACCAAGGAGACAAGGATATAAGGAATAAAAGAAATAAAAAATAAGCTACAAGTTGATGCACTAAAGGAATGATGAACATTAATTTTGCTGAAAGACACAAACCATCAAAATACATACAATAATCAAGCACAGATAACCAAATTTATAATAAAAGACTAGATGAGAGCAAAGAGACAAGAAAGGATCTAAAATCAATCACAAACGTGTTTTATTGCTCTGTAGATGGATACAATGCATTATAAATAGCTAGAAGTTAGAAAATATATTGCAATTTAAATGGAAGTTTTGAACTCCATGAATTATTTTGCTAGAAGGAAAAGGGAAGCCTGCAGAAAATAAAAGAATGTCCAACCCTTTACAATGAGTCTCGACCCTACTTTTATAGATTCAACATAGAGGGGAGAAAGAGAGAGAAGTGGGAAAATTGGTTGAAGCTCAACTACTGCTATTAATGCCTCCTAAAAATCATGCCCCCAAATCTATCTTAACTACATCAATTCTTATTCGGTGCCTCGAAGGAGGAGGAAACGGCGGAGCAGATTGAATCTGATCTAGTTGTTGGAGAAAAAGTAGATCCTGCATTAATGGCCTTGAAGACATTTCTCCATTTTTATCCATGCTAACCTCCCCAAACTTAAAGTCTTAGATCTCCATGGTGTAGACGAGGCTGAGATCTTTCCAACGGTGTCAGATTTGTAATATTTTTAGCCATGAGTTGAAAGATATGCCCCTTCAAAGTTTGTATCAGATCCGTACAAAAGCGTGGGCAAACTGGTTTAAAAAAAGGGCCCCCTTTTCTAAATGGGACACGTGGAGGGCTGGCACTTATTCAAGGATGGCCTCTGTATTTTTCTCTTAGAATAGTGCAAGGCTGACACATGGCTCCCTCCACCTGCCTGCTCAATTTCTATGTTTTAGGCTAATTCCTTTGCTCAGGGGGGTCATATTTCTTGACCGGAGACACGCAGAATTTTGGCACTTGTTTGAAAACCTCCCCTTTATTCTTCTCTATAGTTAGCATTGTGTTGAAACTTGGCACCCTCCTCTGGTCTATCACAATACATTGACTATTCAACTTGACTCTATCCCCTTTTTTGAAATTGTACACGTGGAGGCTCCGTTCACACTTAGAAACCCACTTAGTATTTTCCCTCTGGAGGAGCATCAGGTTGACATGTGGAAACCTCTATGGCTCTTAGATTTTTCAATGGACCCTCTTACCTTTTAGGACCCTGTGCTATGTGGTGAACTGACACTTATTTGAGCCTCCGCCTTTTGGAACTACCCTTGGAAATGCACCAAAATGACATGTGGCGGATTCCATGGTGCTTCTATACTTAGCCTCCTTTCTGAACCCCCACCATGTCCACCTTTTGACCTTTGTTGACCATTTGCTACATGGAGGGATGGCACAAGTTTGACCTTCCCTTTTTGGATTCAACTTTAGAGAAGGATCATGCCGACACGTGGCTCTTTCCGCCACCTCCTCTATACTTAGCCGATTTCTACACTCGTTTTAAACCATTTCGAGCCCGAAGACTTTGGATCTTTGCCATTTCTTCTCTTTCTTGCTCCTAGCTTCTCTGTGATGCTACTCCTCTTTATCTGACCCTATTAATTTATTTATGAGCCCACATATAACATGTTAAATAGATTTAAGACATGGATCCACTCGACAATGCCATATCTTTTCTTACTTCATGTATAGGGCTGTTTGGTCCTTTGTAGGTCCCATCATTCCATCATTGAGTCCTTCTACAGCCTTTTTGCAAGATTTAACAATGTTGTATCTAGTTCTTTCTGTGCAGGGTCGTGGTTGATCCAATACTTTACCCGGGGGTGAAATATGGATAACAGTAGTTTTGAGTAGCAAATATCTATAAAAATTTATTTTTGAAGTCAATGTGTGTAGGCCCTTGTAGTGGACTCCTTGCATGGTGATCAAAGCCCTTGTCTTGTAATATATTGAACTGTGCATACTTATGAAGCAATAGATGTAAGTTTGTGGATGTATCTTCCCTTGTTGTGTTTGTTTGCATTCCTCTTTCCTTTTCAATATCATTTCATATATATTGTCTCTTTCTTATGATGTTGCAAGGATCCATTATCATTTTTTGTGCATGAAATATTATTGTGAATGTAGTTGCTATATTGTGGAGAACTGTTATCACCCCTTCTAGTTTACATTTTTCTTCTACTTTTCACATATTGGAAGACTATTCTCACCCTCCTTTCTGGTGTATCACAGATTTAGTGTAGGCTTGGTTTTCATGCACTCTCTCTCCTTGGTCCCTTGAAAATTTAGATTAGGATAGATAGTTTTACCTCCATTTGAGTAGATTGTGGTAGGTATTTTAGGAGCAAGAACCAAATATCTATAGAGGTCTATCTCAAGAAGCAAGTCCCACAAGTTTGAGATAGTTACCCATGTTATCCAATCACACTGTGATCTCAAGCAATTACACTTGTGCAAAGCATAGGGTGATGTGATTCAGAGATAATAGTAACCTCTAAAAATTCTGTCGTGAACTTCCCTAATGGTGTAGGGAACTTTAGAACTTATAAGGCATCATAAGATAATACCTTCAAAGCCACATTTATAAAGTAGACCACCCATGATGACAAGTGAGATCGGGAAGTAGAATGGAAAGGGAAATGTTGTCTACAAACTATTTATACCAAAGGCCACGTGGATTGGGGTGAAATGGTTTCGATGGAGTTGACCTCATGAGATAAATAAGAGGGTGATTGCAACCTTTGTATTGTGAAAAATATTTTAGAGTCGGCAAGCGAAGTGGTTATTTGAAAAGCCAAGAAGGCCATGGTATCTGTGATTTTATTAGTAGAATGTGGGGTGGTTTGAAGTTTGTAACGATCAAAGGTATTCAAAATTATGTCGATGTGACATTTGTACCTTTACAGTATTTTGTTACGACACTGGTTTATACCATAGACTTGGTTTACAACCATTTGAGAGTCACCTAAGATATTAATTGATTTCACAACTAGGGAGATGCCAGTTTGAAGGCCTAATATGAGTGCTTCATATTCAGTGATGTTGTTAGTGTAATCAAAATCTAGTTTGAAAGATAAGGGCATAGGTTCACCATTGTAGACACCTATAATTATGCCCAAGCAATTTAAATAATTAAATTGCGCTAATTATCCCCTTTCTCACAAATCAACCACATATCGTCAAAGGCACTCATTTTCCCTCATATCATCATTAATTAATTACACTAAGCTAATTAATTAAGTTGCCTATCCAACAAATACCCTAATTAACGACCTTCCGTTAATAAATCACCCCTTCTACCTAGACTAATTAATTATTATTAATTAATTAGCTTTCCCGTCCATTTAACCAATAAATCAATATTTAATTGATTTAATACCCTTCTAATAGCCTAAATCACACTAATATTCCTCTAATTGGCTTCTATAAGCTTACACCTACCTATTAATTAATCACCTTTGATTAATTAAAATACCCCCCAACTCCCATGACTTGCTAAACATGTATTAAACCCTTCTAAAGTAAGGTTACCTTTAATAAAGCAACCTTATCCATTCCTAATCATGTTTTACCTTTATCCCACATTCATGAGAATGTGTTGAATCCTTTATCCTTTGGGCTATATAAAGAGCCCTCCACCTACCTTTTTACTTACACCTAAACTTTCTAAGAGAGTAAATGCAAAGCATATAGCAAAGAGACTAAGAGCTTGCACCTTTCCCTTTTGAGAGTTCATCATCTTGAAGATTTAAGCCTCTTTCTTAAAGTGCTTGGGTCATATGGGAGGTGTCAAAAGGGTCTTGTAGCCCAACTTTGATTAGCCCCCATTCCTAGGTTCTTGGAGCATTAAGGACAACTATTTTGATAGCCATGGAGCTTACTTAGGTCCATTCATTTATTTGTTGTTAGAGAATAGAGGAGTTTAGATATTTAGCATTGTTAGTTTCAAAGTTTGTATTGATGAATGCTAGCATCTAACCCTTGTTTAATTCTTATCATGATGGTGTTTATGCTTTGTTTTAGCTAAATTGTAGAACTATTTTAGGTGGTAGTTCTTGCTTCATTTGATTTAGCATTAAGAAAAGTATACATGCACACATTTGGCATGCCCGGTGGGACTTACTCCATTGTCCTTTGCACTTAATTTCAAGTTTTTGTAGTTAAGTTTTATTTTTGGTTACTAACCCTCTTTTACACATGTTGATCTAACTTGTTTTTTTTTAACATGTTTTGTTGAGTTTGCATGTGTTGGGTCTTCCTTGTAGGTATGAAGGAGGTGAAGTGCTGTCAAATTTGGAATTGAGGGGAAAATTTCAAGATTTCTCCATGTTTTCATTTTTAGAGCTTACTTTTTCAACATTCTACATGCTAGTTTTGTCAATTTCTTGAAGATTTTAAATTCTTGAGCATGTAGGTTAGTGTTTGATAGTGCTGAGTCTTCTATTTACATATTAATGTGGTGGGTTGCTGTCAAAATTTAATCTTGGTGAGAAAATTTCAAGATTTCATCATGTTTTCATTTTTTAAGCTTACTTTTTCAACATTTTACATGCTAGTTTTGTCAATTTCTTGAAAATTTTCAATTCTTGAGCATGTAGGTTAGTGTTTGATAGTGCTGAGTCTTATATTTACATATTAATGTGGTGGGTTGCTGTCAAAATTTAATGTTGGTGAGAAAATTTCAAGATTTCATCATGTTTTCATTTTTAGAGCTTACTTTTTCATCATTCTACATGCTAGTTTTGTCAATTTCTTGAAAATCTTAAATTCTTGAGCATGTATGTTAATGTTTGATAGTGTTGAGTCTTCTATTCATATATTAATGTGATGGGTTGTTGTCAAAATTGAATCTTGGTTGGAAAAATTTGCCCATTTTGCATATTAAGGGACGTTTTTTTTGACATTTTTTAAGTGCATGTCAAGTGCATACCCATGAGCATAAGAGCATATGCGTAACCCATCTTCCGAAGGCCATAACTTTTGCTCCCGACCTCGAAATGACTCCATTTTTTTTGCGTTGGAAAGGTATTGAAGTTAACTAAGTAATGAAAACATAAATTTGGGATTTAAAATTACAGAAGTTACAAGTTTTTCTATTATTTTAAAACTGGTCATTTTCTAACATGTCTAATGTTTTGATGAATGTTGTATTTCCATGCTTACTCGATTTAGATCAAAGCGTGTGTATGCTCTTCTCTTGCACCTTTTGGTGATCTTGAGAATAAAAAACAACTTTGATCTATATCTTTTTAACGTTGGGATTAAACTTGGAAATTTAATTATTCATTTTGCTTAAGGGAATGAACCTTTTACAAAGCATTTTTCAACGGTCCTTTGATTTGAAGTTTTCCATTTCTATATAGTTGGGCTAAAGTTTTTGTATGCTCTTCTCTTGCACCTTAGGGTGATCTTGAGAATCAAAAGCAACTTAAGTCTTCATTTTATAACATTTGGTAAATTGGAAACTTCATCTTTCACTTTTGGTTTAAGGGAATGAACATTTATCAAAAATTTTGTATGGTTCATTGATTGAAAAGATTTTATTTACTTTTTAGTTGGATTATTTGTTGTGTATGCTCTTCTCTTGCATCCTTGGATGATCTTGAGAATCAAAAGCAACTTTTAATCCTCTTTTAAATAATGTGATTTTCTTGGAGAACTACTAACGCTTGAGTGCAGGACCTAAAAACGCTTGTCAAAGAAAGGAGGAATCAAAACGAAATCAAAAACTACTAATACAGTTGTTATACAGGTTGCCAAAAGGTGTTCAAGCAAACCACACCTAATTAAACAAGATAAAAAGAACAACATATTCAAAACACTGTATTGCAGGTTTCGGAAAAGGGTACGTCCCTCTCCGCTCAACTGGAACATAACCCCTTTGGCATAACGCCTTAAGCTACAACAATGGGGGTGGTTCCAGGAACCCCAAAGTAGTCCACGCAACAGGGAACCTTGTGGACGAAACGGAAAGTGCTCCGCACTACCTACTTGACTAGTGATTCCTTTGTGAGATAGAGTTACAGGTTGTCCATTGTGGCGACCCCAGTGATAGTACACGTAGACGCACTAGTTGCCTACTGTTCTTGAAGGGGGTAAAGTAAAGCCGAGATACTCCCAAACTAGTCAGTGTGACTTTTTGGGTAAATTGCGCTCGCTCGTGGCAAATTTGTAACACCTAGGACGAGAGAACCACCTAGGAGAATATACTTTGGCCAGGAGCCCACTTTGACCACTTTAAAACAGTGTTGAGTTGTGAACCTTCTTTTTGAGAAATGTGTGACGTATTACTTTCGCCTAGTTTTTACTTGCCTTAGGGCGAGGCGAAACTCTGCCGAAGTAAGACTAGCATTTTTTGTCATTTTTTCTTGATTTATTTCCTTCATATTCTTTTGACACTTTGTTGATCAAAAGAGGTGTGATTACCTTTGTGTTGCCATTCAACTGTTTCTCTCACTTTTATGTCCGTTTACACCCATCCATGTTTGCGGCTGGGTTAGTTAAACGTCTAAAGTGAGTGGAGGTGTTTTCACGTCATTTGGTAGCCATTGTGATCTTGATACCCACGTCAAGATCGTCATTGTAGTTAGGCGTGGTTCATCACTGCGGACTTCCATAGAGGAGTTTGTTTGTTTGTCTCGTATCATTACAATTTCAATATTTACGTCTTGTTTCTTGTAAACTCGACATAAATACCTATATTGTACGGTTACGCTGCACACATTCTTAACTATTCCTAGCTATACTTTGAGCTTTTTTTGTTCAGTTTTATTATTACCTCGATTTCAAAAGGTGTTAGGAACTACCATTTGTGCGTGTTATATCAATAACACCTCGATATCAATACTCCACTTTCTTGCAAAGTGGGTTAACATATCTTGGTGATATTGTTGTGTCATTCGCAAATCGTAATTGACACTTTTTGAGATATAGGTCTTAATCAGACTTGAGCTTGCTCATCGTATATCTTGATTGGGAGATCACATTTAACTTCATGTATTTACTTACGTTTTGTTCATTCCTTTGAACTTGGCATAATTGGAGACATCTTGTTAATCATCTGGCGTCGTAAATTACTTTAAAACGTAATCTAGGAGGTACTTCATTTGATTAAGTTTTGATACCAAACGATTGTTTCATTGGTGACTTTATCATTCTATCACATTGGTATTCTCACACTGTTAATTTACTCTTAACACGTACATCTTGTGTTTCACTTAGGGGTAGTCATTGAATTTTGAACAAATCTACAACTTACCTTAGTGAAACTTATCACGAAAACATGGCTCCTAAGACACGTCTAGGGTTAAAGAAACAAACATATGAGGAACAACAGGCGCAAGCTTGGGAAACCTCTAACAGACAAGGGTCAAACCCATTTATTGGACACGATCTAGGACCACTATTTTCTACAGAAAAGGAAACAGAAGAGATGGTTGATCATAGTGGAAATGAATTAGAATCACCACACGCAAACTTTGATTTTGACCCCACTCTACTAGATGAGTTTCTCCTTAGAAACAAAGATAGAGTTTTGGCATGGGTCATGGAATTAGGGGCCAAATTGCCCATTGAGAAGGAACCAATACTACAAACAAATGACACTACTAAGGAGGAACACCCCCTTATCAATATGGAAGATATTTTAACAGGTGGACATGCTTCCACTTCTTATGTAGAAAATGATAAAGTGGTAGGGCATAGAATACCCCTCATCAAAGTGCCACGAAGAAACAAGATAGAACATGAGACAGGGGAAGAACCTCCACAATACGAAGAGGAGGAACCTTTAGAAGAAGAAGACACAAACCAAGTCACAATCCAACAACAACTCAGTAACTTAAGCCGACAACTAGCTTTGCTTACTTTCCAAGTACAGAAAGACACAAACAAGAATGTTCAAAATTCAAAGCCTAAGTTTAGGATCCACGAACTCCATCGAGAAAACCAAGGAGAAGAAGACACAGGGTATCATCATGTACACATCCCCGTTTCTCCCACTAAAGAACAATTGCTCGCACAAGAAGTACAATCTATGAAAGCAACACTTGCGAGCATACAAGAAAGCAATATAGGGAGTATTAGGAAATACCAATACGAAGAACTATGCCCCTATCCTTTTGACAAGACAATGACCCTTCAACCCTTTCCAAAGAAATTTGATATGCCAAAGTTCGACAAATACAAAGGAAAGGGAGACCCAAGGGATCATGTTAAAGATTTCTACATGGCATGTCAAGAGGTGTCTTATAGTGATAATTACCTCATCAGACTTTTTCCTAAGAGTCTCGGAGGTCAAGCATTAGAATGGTTTACGCGCTTGCCACGAGGATCAATTTTCACCTAGCCAGAATTGGTGGAAAGATTCGTGCGTCATTTCTCATATAACATAGAGAGTGACGTCACCATGGCAGACTTGTGCAGCACAAAACAACACCCAAATGAGACCTTCGCCAGCTTCCTCCAACGATGGAGAGGGATAGCTAGTCGCTTCCCTTGCGCTTTCCCTGAGAAGCAGCTAGTCAGTATTTTCGTCCCTAATCTCAACCCAGATATAGCTTTCCACCTCCAAATGCATTGTGTCCACACCTTTGAGGAGGTTATCGAGAAAGGGATTTAAATAGAAAAGGCTCTCATTGCCAAAGGCACCCTCAAAACCCAATCTAAAGACAACCAAAGTGTCAAACCCGCTGAAAAGCCAAAGATCTTTAACAAAAACAAAAACGTGGTGGGAGACGGAATCACTGATTCCAAATGTGTTCAAACGGTCCAAACCAGTCAACCTTTTAAACTAACCAAGGGCCCAATTCAACCACCACCAAAGCGAAGAACATTCACCTCCCTCAATGAGCCGTTGTCTGTCATACTAAAACAGTTGGATGCGGCCCACATGATGACCTATCCTACAACACAACCGTTCGATGACAACGCTCCTAAACCTTCATGGTATAAGGAGCATGAATACTGCGAAATGCATCGCGTTAAAGGTCATAAAACAGACAAATGTTTGCGACTTCGCCACTATATTCAAGACCTCATTGACAACAGGGAGATAGAGGTGGATAACCCTAGCCACATGCAAACACCTAACAAGAAAATGGGGATTTATAAGGAACCATTCCCCAAACATGATAAGTCGGAAAAGGAAAAACCGGATCGGGGAGAGTCATCCCAAACCTATAAAGCCACGAATTACTTGTATACCAAGAGAGATAACAATCATTACGATTCACTTATCGGATGTATTCGCTCCCCTACTGACCGTGTCAATACCATCCGAATCAAGGGAAAGGACTGCGCTGCGGTAACAAGGCGTGCCCGCCTCGTGATTCCAGAACCTTCTCTGTTGACCCTGCAAACTGGTAAATATAACCTTTTAGAACAACTTGAGAAGACACCTGCTAAGATCTCGATCTTAGATCTTCTCAAGATATCCAATGTGCATAAGGAAATTTTGTATCAAACTCTTCAGGGGTCGGGAGTGCCTTTAGAAGTTGATCCTGCATACCTTCAAGCCGCGGTGGCAAATATTGCACCCAGTGAGTATCTCACTTTCAACCATAGGGAGGTCCCTACTGAGAATCCTACACATAATCTTCCCTTATACATTGAGGTAGTTGTCACCCGCAGGAAAATCAAACGGGTGCTTGTGGACAATGGATCAGGATTGAATATTTGCACGCTTAAGTTGGTCAAACAATTGGGACATACAGAGGTAGATCTTGAGTCCCCTATCATCACTATCACTGCATACGACAACGCGGAAAGAGAGTCAGCAGGCACCATTACGCTGCCAATGGAGGTGGGCCCCACTTGCCATCAGACAAAGTTTCACGTCTTAGACTTGGAACTTCCATATAATATGCTTCTAGGCCGACCATGGATCCATGCCATGCAAGCAGTGCCATCAACATTTCATCAATGCATCAAGCTGAAGCATGAGGGACATACAATAACAATACCTGGAGACTCAGAGCCCTTTGCTCATTGTAGATCTCTTAATAGCTTTGCACGAAAGGGTACATATGCATGTCCCTCCACAGATATAGCTGTCCCTCTTCATTCTGAGGCCATGGAATCTCGAGTAGATTCAAATTCTCTTCGTTCTTACACTCATGGGGCATCTACTTCAACATCTCCATTTAATTCATGGGAGATGAAAATTCTGGAATATGGCTGTGGGGAGTATAATGTACAACAAGTGCTCTTGGTTTCAGACCTCTCCTTGTCACCCAAGACTAGAGGTCGACCCAACTACTGCTTCAAGAGACCTAGAGAGGAACATACTATTGGGTCGTTCCTACCTGGAGGCTTGTTAGCTGAGGAAAAATTACTTGATCCACCTACTACTTGGGTCCCTGAGGACACTCAGCCATCTTGTTATCAAACCCCAGAATATGAAAAATCTAGCAGAATGATGTACTCCATGGGCTACAAAGGCCTAGGATGTGGGAGGAATGAACAAGGACAAAGAGAACCAGTCCCTCTTCCACATTTCAAAACAGAAAGATATGGCATTGGGATTCACCCTTATGGAGCACACCCCAACGATCAAGATGTGACTTGTTCTGAGCATGAGGATAGCTCCGATTATCTAGACAGTGATACGGATTCCTGTTGTAGCCAATATGAGGATCTGGCCTCCACGAACCTTTTCATGAATAATGCTGTCCTAACCATCACCCCCAATGAACCAACCCTTGACCTTGTATACCCCTCCCTTGTTGAATGGGACCAACAACGTCACGTGCCACTAGATTTATTCGAGAATGACGAGGCTATTGCAGAGTTCATGGGCATAAGGGATACAATTCCCATTGGAGATCACAAGAAGGGTTTCTTTATCGACTTAGACACCTGCGCCTACTTCGGCGAGGAGGCTGAACTTCGTGGTCAGCAAAATTTAAAGAAAAGCGAGGGCAAGAGTTCTAAAGAAAAGCCTCGGAAAAAATCAAAGTCCAAGTCACACAGTGAAAACCTCTTTGAGGCATTGGCTGACAAACAAATAAGAAAATCAAAGGACAAACAAAGTGACCACGCCAAGGATGAAAATCTCGTAGAGACATCCTTGGATGAAGATCTCAACCTACCTCCCGATCCCATGCGTATGGAGGATTTATCAAAATTGTTAGTTGAAGAAACCATTGATGTTAATATTGGTACTAAAGAAGATCCCAAGATAGTAAAATTGGGAGCATCACTCTCAGCCAGAGAACAAAAGACGTTCACTATGCTACTGCGAGAGTTTATTGATGTGTTTGCATGGTCTTACAAAGACATGCCCGGCTTAGATCCAACTTTGGTCGTGCATAACTTGGTTGTGCACGCAGACGCTAAGCCTATCAAACAGAAGCTTCGAAAGATGCACCCAAGAGTGGCCTTGTTAGTTAAAGAAGAGTTGGAAAGGTTGCTTGCAGCAGGATTCATTAGGCCAATTGATTATTCTGAATGGATATCAAACATTGTTCCTGTCCAAAAGAAACCTATTAGTATCCGAATTTGCACAGATTTTAGGGACATCAATAAAGCTTGCCCTAAAGATGACTTTCTGTTGCCCAACATTGACATGATTGTTGACTCAACCGCAGGGTATGAAATGCTATCACTTATGGATGGCTTTTCGGGTTATAATCAAATTAAGATCGCTGAGGAAGACCAACACAAAACAGCTTTCACAACTCCTTGGGGCACCTTCTGTTATCAGGTGATGCCATTCGGCCTTAAGAATGCAGGAGAAACTTATCAGCGGGCCATGACAGTAATATTTCACGATATGATTCATGACATCATGGAAGACTATGTAGACGACATCCTGGGAAAGTCCAAAACAAGAGAGGAACATCCTATCATTTTGCGGCGTATCTTTGAACGCCTACGTGAATACAAAGTCAGGCTAAATCCAAAGAAGCGTGTCTTTGGTGTGCTATCTGGGAAACTATTAGGCTTCATCGTGTCAAGACGAGGTATTGAGGTAGACCCTGCTAAAGTATCTGCCATCATAGAAATGCCTCCACCTGAGAATATCAAGCAACTGCGTATCTTGCAAGGGAAAATTCAAGCCATTCGCTGCTTTATCTCCCAGCTTGCAGATAAATGTCACTCATTCACTCATTTGCTTAAGAAGGACATCACTTTCATTTGGGGAGCTGAGCAACAACAAGCCTTTGCTTTGCTTAAACAGTACCTGGCTAATCCACATGTCCTCATGCCTCCCACTCCGGGAGAACCACTTTTGCTCTATATTTCCGCTACACAATATGCTATTGGTGCACTGCTCGCCCAATATGACCTTAGCCATAAAGAGAAAGCAATGTACTATCTGAGTCGCACCCTCATCGCCTATGAATGTAATTATCCTCAGATTGAGAAGGCTTGCTTGGCTGTTGTTTTTACCTTTCAGAAACTTTGCCATTACCTGCTAAATACTAAGACCAAGCTCATATCCAAGGTCGACCCACTCAAGTATTTGTTGTCCAAACCTGCCCTCACAGGTAGAATGGCTAATTGGATCATTCTACTCAGTGAGTTTGATATAGAATTTTTGCATCAAAAATCAATTAAAGGACAAGTACTTGCTGACCAGCTAGCGGAAGCACCTTTGCAAAGCATAGAACCTTTGAGTCTGGATCTGCCAGATGCATCTTTGCTCTACATTGAAGAATCTATCGTATGGCAGATACATTTTGATGGATCTTTTACGTTTCATGGTTCAGGTGCAGGAGTGGTCCTTATTACTCCTTCAGGTGATCCTATACCACAAGCTTTCCGCCTGGCCTTCCCTTGCACAAACAACATTGCGGAATATGAAGCACTCATTGCAGGGATGAAGCTAGCCATCAAGTGGAATATTCAACATGTGAAGGTTGTAGGTGATTCACAGCTAATCATCAAACAGGTTAATGATGAGTATAAAGTTAAGGATGACAAGCTCATACCTTATAAGAAGTTGGTGGAAACTCTGAAGGAGTATTTTGTGCGCATTACCTTTGAGCAAATCCCAAGAGCGCAGAATAGATCGGCAGATGCTATGGCAACGGTGGGATCTATGCTTCGTATTCCGCCAGGGAACAATGATATGCCATTCTTCGTAGAAAATCTACGCCAGCCCACGTATGACATGCCAGAATCTTGCCTGGCTTGTGAGGTTGTTGGTCCCCATTCACCATGGTATGAACCCATTTTCACCTATCTTAAGGACAGTACATTCCCTCCGGAAATCTCCCGCTCTGAAAAGCAGAGCCTAATTCGCCAGATAGCCCGTTACACCCTGTTAGGAGGTACACTTTATCGTCGTGGCTACGATGGGAATCTGTTACGTTGTCTGGATGTGCCGGAGTCAATCCAGGCAATTAAAGAAGTACACGAAGGAGTATGCGGAGCACATACAAACGGAATGGTCTTGGCTAAGAAACTGTTAAGAGTAGGTTACTATTGGCCCACCATGGAAACTGATTGTTGTAATTATGTTAGAAAATGTGTGCTATGCCAAAAGTATGGAAATTTCATCCATGCTCCATCGTAACCATTGCAACCAATCACTACCCCGTGGCCATTCTCCAAGTGGGGACTTGATCTAATAGGGAAGCTTACTCCTACCTCATCTGATGGTCATACACATATCATCACAGCTACAGAATACTTCACAAAATGGGTGGAGGCTGTCCCTTTAACCTATGTCACAGGAGCACAGATTTCTAAATTCATCATGAATCACATTATTTGCCGATATGGTATCCCTGCAGCCATTGTCACAGATAATGGGAAGTCATTTAAGAACACAACTGTGAAAGGTCTTTGCCAACGGTTCCAAATCAGATTGAAATGGTCCACGCCATATTACCCTCAGGGTAATGGACAAGCTGAGGCAACAAACAAGACTTTGGTAAGGATAATGGAGAAGATGGTTAGCAAAACTGGTCGAAACTGGCACCTACAAATCCACCCAGCCCTCTGGGCCTACCGAACATCAATTCGCACTCCTACGGGTGCGACGCCATATTCCCTCGTGTTTGGGACAGAATCTATCATCCCTTTAGAGATTGAAATCCCATCCCTGCGAATTTCTCTTCAGGACTATTTGAATAAGGATGAAGATTACCGAGTGGCAAGATTGGCTGAGTTAGAGCTCCTGGATGAGAGGCGCATTCGCGCTCTTAATCACCTGAAAGTATATCAACACAGAATCTCCCGCAACTACAACAAGATAATCATCCCTCGCCAGTTTGAGGTGGGTGATTTAGTTATGAAGGAGAACCAGTTCAACACTAGAGCAGAGCGAGAAAAGAAAGGGAAGTTCGAACCACACTGGTTAGGACCCTATGTCATAGTTGCCAAGTATGGCACAGGGGCATACAAGTTGGCTCACCCCAATGGCGATGAGCTCCGGGAGCCCATGAATTCCATGCATCTTAAGAAGTTTTATGCCTAAACATGGCACAAGAAAGTCATAAAAATAAAATAAAAAATATATATAAAAAAGAAGAAGAGAAAACAGGTCGTCCACTAGTGAAAACCACGCAATTGTGGCACTTTAGACAAGTCCTTGGGTGAAAACCAGTTTCCGGCGCCTCGGGAGGATTCGTTGTTCACAAGCATTCTGTATCAGAAGGGTAGTTGTCTTTGTCCTGGACCTGGTTCTACCTTCGAGTTTCCTTGTGCACACCATCTAGTCTAGCCTTGATCCGGCTTTCCCTTCTTCTATTCGTCTGTAAGGGACGTGGTCTTTCATTATTTCCCATCTTACACTGGGGGCAACTCAACGAATTCACCTTCTTGTTCATAAGCGCATGGCTTCTGCCCTTGTATATTCCCCACCTAACGCTGGGGGCATCCATGCTTTCTTGGTTACCTGCACATAGCTTTGGAAAACTGTTGAAAACACAAAAACAATAGAAAATTGTTTCACAAAACACAAAAACAATAGAAAATTGTTTCACAAAACACAAAAACAATAGAACATTGTTTTGAGAAAACATAAAAACAATAGAAAATTGTTTCACCAAACACAAAAACAATAGAAAATTGTTTCCAACAACATAAAAACAATAGAAAATTGTTTCAGACAACACAAAAACAATAGAACATTGTTTCGAGAAAAACACAAAAACAATAGAACATTGTTTCGAGAAAATAGCAAAAACAATATATATATATATATATATATATATATCAAAAAAATCTAAAAACAAGGCAAAATTTTTCAAAAAATTCCTAAAAAGTAAAAAAACCCTACAAAATGGTAACTTGCTTCTTACAGTTGAAACTTGTGTCTTGCGCATGGTATTTTCTCCATATCCTGTTGGTTTGTCTCACATCTTCCCCGATTAATACGACTCGCGGATCACTGGATTCATAACCATTCACAAAAGCTAGCTGCTTGCTTCGTCTGTACTCTGGGGCACTTTTGGTTGCCTGGTACTGTTTTGTTGCGCACAAATGCTTTTCATGGACCCCGTGTCCATTTTCATTTCCCCTTGCATGTATCCTTGCTTGGGGCATCATTTTTAACCCTTTTCGTCAATCACGAACTTGTGGATCTCTTCAGCACTGATAACAAACCATTTGTACAACTGTCTTGACCGTTGTTGGGTTAGATATGTGCGTTCGTACTTGTTTTCCCTGTTATATGAGCTTGTTTCCTTCTCGTATTGCATTGCATTATTATATGTTGCATGGAGTTGGTACTTTCAGCAATGGACAATTGTTCGTAGTATGGCTTTTCATGTCATTCTACCTTTGTCGTATGCTTATATTTTTCATAAGGACCGATGATGTAGTTCCTAAGGCAATATGATGACATCAAATTTGTTCCAAACAAATAAGTAGCTAGAGGCTAAGCTCTTCTCTCCCCTCATCCATATTTCTTCTACACGACTTCCCTTTCACCCCTAATTCTCCCTCTCCTTGGGGCATCCTACCTCATCCCCATTCTTCTGCCTACTTCTCATATTTTTCGATCATCGATCGGCTTCCTTCATCACCCCATCGACACTCGAGGGGGCATCTCTCCCTCCTACTAATTTTTCTTCCATCTCTTCAAAATCTCTTTTGTCTACTATCTTTGAAGTGGCATCACTTATGCCACCCCAAAGAGGGGCAAATGTAGACACCTATAATTATGCCCAAGCAATTTAAATACTTAAATTGTGCTAATTATCCCCTTTCTCACAAATCAACCACATATCGTCAAAGGCACTCATTTTCCCTCATATCATCATTAATTAATTACACTAAGCTAATTAATTAAGTTGCCTATCCAACAAATACCCTAATTAATGACCTTCCGTTAATAAATCACCCCTTCTACCTAGACTAATTAATTATTATTAATTAATTAGCTTTCCCGTCCATTTAACCAATAAATCAATATTTAATTGATTTAATCCCCTTCTAATAGCCTAAATCACACTAATATTCCTCTAATTGGCTTCTATAAGCTTACACCTACCTATTAATTAATCACCTTTGATTAATTAAAATACCCCCCAACTCCCATGACTTGCTAAACATGTATTAAACCCTTCTAAAGTAAGGTTACCTTTAATAAAGCAACCTTATCCATTCCTAATCATGTTTTACCATTATCCCACATTCATGAGAATGTGTTGAATCCTTTATCCTTTGGGCTATATAAAGAGCCCTCCACCTACCTTTTTACTTACACCTAAACTTTCTAAGAGAGTAAATGCAAAGCATATAGCAAAGAGACTAAGAGCTTGCACCTTGCCCTTTTGAGAGTTCATCATCTTGAAGAGTTAAGCCTCTTTCTTAAAGTGCTTGGGTCATATGGGAGGTGTCAAAAGGGTCTTGTAGCCCAACTTTGATTAGCCCCCATTCCTAGGTTCTTGGAGCATTAAGGACAACTATTTTGATAGCCATGGAGCTTACTTAGGTCCATTCATTTATTTGTTGTTAGAGAATAGAGGAGTTTAGATATTTAGCATTGTTAGTTTCAAAGTTTGTATTGATGAATGCTAGCATCTAACCCTTGTTTAATTCTTATCATGATGGTGTTTATGCTTTGTTTTAGCTAAATTGTAGAACTATTTTAGGTGGTAGTTCTTGCTTCATTTGATTTAGCATTAAGCAAAGTATACATGCACACAGTCAAGTGAAATGAAGCTATCACCTACACTACCTCCACACTGGACATTTAGAACCATCAAAGAATAAGGTCATCTGGTAAGTGGTATCATTCAAAGAGAGGGTGATAATGGATTTTTTTGGGAAATCAAAGTTAGAGGGTTGATCCCTAGATATAGGTACGTCTAATAGTTGCGTCAGACATTGATTGGCCTTTGATAGAATTTTGGTGGATGAATTCAAGGTCAAGGTCTGCAATAAGCATGAGCTAATGTGTAGCACGTTGATGCTGGTAGGGTTTGGCATACATGTAATGTAGGGGATTTATGTTAGTGATGACAAAGGTTTTGTGGTTGAGTAGGTAATGATGGAGTTTGGTGGCAACGAAAACTAAGGCTAAGAAGAGTTTTTCAGTGTGGGTGTATCTAATTTTGTAGTCCAGAAGGGTACGTCTTATGTAATAAAACTACTTGCTCTCTATGTGTTGCTCATCGTGATGAGCAAACATAGAAACCTAAAGAATGGTCAGTGGCAGAAATGTATAGGTAAAAGGGTCGGTCATCCTTAGGAGGAATGAGCACTAGTGGTTGATGAAGGTATTATTTTAAGGCATTCCAAAGGATTTATGGCATTCATGATCCCATTTGAATGAAACATCCTTTTTGAGAAGATGATGAAATGGTTGAGTAGCAGTCAGAAAGCTGTGAGATAAACCAATGAATGGATTGTCAACTTATCGTTTTAGGCTTCAAAGTTGACAGAGATTAGTAGGAAGAGGCATTTCTAGAATATCCTTTACTTTAGTAGGAATCAACTTCTATGCCACACAAAGAAAAAATGAAACCAAGGGAGTTTTCCTTAAAGTATTACGAAGACACACTTCTTTGGTTAAAGACGAACACAATACTTGATGAGGCAGTCAAAGATGACCTTAAGGACTGGTTAGGTGTTCTGGCTCAATTTTTGGATTTAGAAAGATGATCATCTACGTAATCTTCCAATATGTGATGCATGATGTCATGGAAGATGTAAGTCATGGCTTGTTGATATGTAGCACCAATGTTTTTAACGCTAAAAGTCATGAATCGATAGTCAGAAGGTCCCCCAAGGAGTGATGAAGGTAGTTTTGTGTTGATATTCTGGAGCAACTAATATTTGATTATAACCCAGAGAAATTGTCCATGAGTGATAGCATTTCATGGCCGGTGGCGAGATCAACTAGTTGGTCAATACCTGGTAGAGGAAAGTCGTCTTTAGGGACAAGCTAGGTTGAGGTCATAGCAAGTCCATGTAAATACAGAAGTACCCCTTGTCGCCTTTGTGATAGGAAAATTATGTTATAAATCCATTAGGGATAATCAATGGGTAGGATGAAAGAAACTGAGAGAAGGCATTCGAGTTCTTTTCTTTGACCAGAAGAGAAATGTGAGGATGCATTTTCCATAGCTTTTGTTTGATGGGATTGGCATCAGGAATGGTTACGACATTGTGGACCACATGATTTTTGGGTTAATACCAGGCATATCATGGCATAGGACTAGGGAAAAGCATTGCTATGGTCCCAAACGAAAGAAGTAAAAGCTTCCAATTCAGTAGACATTTAAAGACTAACCTATATTTAGGATGTGTGGGTCATCTTGATTATTAATGTTGATTTTGATAGTCGATTCATTCAACATGGTTTATGTCTCATAGAAGGTAACGAATGATGAATATAAGAGTCTTCCGCGCCAAGGTAGGTGAGGATGAACTCATCATCTTGACATTGAATGAAATTAATATAAGGTGTATCATCATCGATCACATCAGGATATAGGAAGGGGAGAGAAGAGGGAGTCCCTTGCCATCGCACTAATAGGTAAAAAGGTCCCAAGGTAAATTGTGTTTTTGATGAAAAAAAAAGTTAGGAGGAATAGATTCAAGATCTATGGACACCGTGGGAGAAGATGGTGACATGTTTTTGAATGAGGTGGATAATGACTTTTCTTCCTAAATGAGGTCAATGTAGGCCTTCTTGGGAGGTGGTGTGGAAAATCCAATGCCACTATAGTCATTGTGTTTACGGGTGGTACAGGAAATGACAGTATGGCGACCTTATTCGTAAAAATAGAAGCCAAAACCATTCCATGTGCAACGATAGTGGAGGAAAGTATCGGTTGAAGTGGTGATTAGTAAGGGATTGTAGCTTAGATGAAAATGGTTCATGTTTGGGAGGGAGGTTCAAGTGAATAATTGGCAATATTAAGTCCCCTATATGTTAGATTAGTGTGAAGGTGGGGAGGACCATAAGGAAAAACCTTTCCTATGTGAGTAGTTATAACTGAGGGTGCTGGTGTAGGTTCCCATACTCTTGTAGGAGTGAGGAATGTGTCGATATTGTGTAGAGGAAGTACTCCCCCAGAGTGATTCATTGAAAAAAATCTTCTAAGGGATCAATAATCAGATATGTGGGTAGCGGGTATAGACGACTCACTAGATGATTGGGCAGGAGTAGGTATGAGGTCAGCTGGGAAGTAGATGGGTTAGCTACAGAGGTTGTGGTAGTAGTAGGAATAGATAGGGTTAGGATGTGGGAGAGGTGGTGGCAGCATTCATTGCATGGGCTTGTGGGTGAAGGTGAAGTTTGGGTAGTGGAAGATGCCTTGACTGGTACAAGTACATCGTTAGGTTAGTATAACATGGTACAATTTTTGAATGGCAATGGGTTGGTGGGGATGGTGTAGTTATTTCCCTTCATGCTTCAAATTTTACACATCAGTGTAAAGTTGAAGGGACACAACCCATAATCATGAATCTAGGCTCTCCCATGAGTAATAGGTTATATTATACTTCCCCCTCTAAGACATAGAATAGTTTCTGAGATAGTGTGAGGTCCTATGCGAACATGTGAAGAATAATAGTGCCAAGGGTGGAGGTGATGCCGTCATTAAAGGAGCGCAAAATAACTAGGGTTATTATACATACAGTTAGAAGGAATACACATAGGATTATATGCATGTGGTAGGAGATGATGTTAATGATAGTGCACCACCATCAATCATGACACATGTGTCATACGCGTATGTTATCGATATAAATAGAAATGAAATAGAACAGGATATAGGGTCATCTAACTGGAGAGGTACAATATCCTCATCAGAAAAGCTGAGGGCGGTGACATGAGGAGTGTTCGTATGGTGGTAGAAGGAGGATCTTATTTGGTTAGTGAGGCCACATGGTGAGGGGGGATCAATTGAGGCCACTGGTGTGGGGTCATTGGGTAGAACTTCAATGAATTGTAAAACCTTGATAAGGGCTTGTCTGTGGGATTCAGAAGTCTGGATGAGATCATACAAAGACATCTTTAGATGAGACTAATGTAATTATTTTATCATTGTGTGATGGGTGGCCCCGTCAAAGATAGGGTATGTTATGTCCTGTGGATGGGGATTTTTAGGCAGTGGGTGTAGATGGTGTATTAGTTACGGGGGTTGGTTGATGGGCTAGTTTATTTTTCTTTTCCTTTTTCTTTTTGAGCACGGGTAGACAACGTGAACCATGTTAATCTAAGGGGAGGTGGTAAATGGAGAGGGTGTAGTCATGAGTAGTGTATAACAACATGAGGGGAAAAATACATAAGGGGTGGATAAGAGCCTTGTGAAATGAGTAGGGTGCACTGACATTTGGGTGATGGTTTGGCCAACTATCTAATATGGACCATATTGATCTCAAATTTTGGTGGTGGGAAAAATGGTTGTTGGAGGTGGAGATACTAGGTCGCTGAATGAAGTAAAGGACGATGATGTATGGTGACAGGTAAAGGTGGAGCATGGTCCTCATCAAGAAGGTCATCATCATCAAAATTTTATTCAAGAGGACAAATTTAGAGAAGAATGGTCTTCACAGACTTCACAATTTTCTGACATCACGTCTCGACACATGATGATAGGCACAAATATTAGTTTCATCAAACCCTTTTGGTTTATGTTTTAAGAGGATCATAAGGTCAAAGTGGTGGTAATGTGATGACAAAAGTATCCAAAAGATTGGTTAAAAATGTTGGCGTAGGACCCCGCTAATGGATCACAATGGGACGTGAGTGTGGGTTTAGGTTACAGGTGTGGCTAATTATGAAGGTAAGAGGATTTATAGGAGGGGGTAATGGGTTGGTCTACTAGTTTGGTATGTGGTAGTGGTCTTAGGTCTTGTTGGCATTTTTTTTGAGTAAAGGTGGGGTAGAAGAGCTGATGCAATGGAAGGTTTGGTTGGTTTGACTATCTTATATGGAGGGTAGTGCAGATTCTTATCTTTTGAGTTATACCTTATTAGGTAAAGGTGATGCACGGGAGTAGGGGATGTAGAAGGAAAAAAATATGGTGGAAGAGGAATGAGTTACCCATAGGGGACAACCAAGTTGTGAGTGGAGGTGGTCTGGTAGAGGTGGGGTAGGATGGTACATTGGTTGGAGTTGTATAGGCAAATTTGGGGTTATAGTAACTGGTGGAGGTATAGGTGGCAAGAAGTGCACGGGTGAGGGTGAGGGAGTTTGGTTTTTGGGTGAATGAGGTGTAACAAAGGTTTGTGATGCAGTATCGACATAGGTTGTTCAGCTTTTTAATGGTCTTAGGTATGAGATTTTTTTGTTAAGGTTGATGGATGAGGCCCTAAGATGGACAGAAGGGGGGGAAGGTGACAAGGGTGTAGTAGGTGAGAGTGGTGTACGTGGCCTAGAGGGTTGGGTTTTATTTTTAGGTGGGAGGAATAATGATCGTTGTAGAATTTGGAAGATGTGGTTAAGTCCAATTCTGACAAGTGGGTGAGTAAGGCTTGATGTCAGCATAACACCAAAAGTAGTGATGGGTCTATATACGGGTGGGGGGGTAAGTGTGGGTAGGTTTTTAAGGTGTTGGGAATAGCTTGTAGTCATGGGTAGAAGGTTTGGATGGAAGTAGGGATGATGAAGTAAGAAGTCCATGTTTCAATCGGCATGGTTAGTGTCGATTTTGGTTGTTGAAAATACCTTTGTGTCAAGTTCATGGAAGTATCTTTAGGAAACATTTGACATTTGGGTCAAAACGAGGAGCCGAAGACGTCCCTAGAGCATGGAATGATCAACATAATATAAATGATCGACCAAACTGTGAAAGTAGGACTACTTAAAGAAGAGGATGGAATGGGTTGGGTGGCAATTCCTATAAACTATGTCTATGAGACAGGGAATTGGCTGGCCTCAGATTCTGTAGGTAAGAGATTTGTGATCATGTCAATAGGGTCATGGGATGCTAGAGGGAGAACTAGTCCTTGACAAGTCAGTGACATGTCTGAAGAATCTCCCATCGGTAGGAGAGATAATAGGTCAAGTGAGGTAGACTTCTCCCTCAGTGGAGGAGAAGGCGATGATGATTCTCTTATGGATGGGAGAATTAACAAGTGTTGACGACTCCGAAGGTTGGGAAGGCAGATGATGACATGACATCGGTAGAAAGTGTGGGTTCCTCCTCTAGAGTGAAGGAATAGATGAGGGGGGACTCCTCTGTGGGTGGTGGAGTAGAAAGAGGTATGCTCCTTTGTGGGTGGAGGAGCTCATGCTACCATAATTTCCTTGATAGATGAAGTAGGTAGGTTTTGAGAAACAAATTGTACATGATATCAAAAACTACATGTGAACCTCACAGACATTGTTTTCACTGGATGAAGGTTCAATATTTTTATTAGATGATGGTTTATGATTAGGGAATGGATTTTTAAAGATGTGCAAATTTTGATTTTCTGGTGTGTTTGGGTTTTCCATGAAGAGGTTTCCATTATCTATCATCTCTTGAACAATGTTCTTAAAAGTGATGCAGTTATAGTCACTATGGCCTTTGAGGTAATGGTAATAATAGTAGTCATGCTCCTTATACCATGCAGGCATAGTATGAGTGGTATCGAAACTAGTATGAGGCTTTATTGGAGGAAGTGTAATGGCTCTAGATTTAAAAAGATTTTCCAATACTGAATAATAGGGCTCTCCAATTTAAGTGTACTTTTGTTTCTCCCACCAGAATTGAAAGGCTTGGATAGGGGAAAGATTAAAAGAAGGTTGGGATTGATTAAAAGGATGGGATGGACCCACTTTGAGAACTACCACATTAGCAGATCCTTTAGTTTTTGAATAATTATTTTTGGGTTTTAAATATGAAGAATAATCATTTGGTTTGAACAGGGCGTTCTTGTTTTGCAAATGGATTTTCTTTTCTTCAATGGTGTGAATTTATAGCTTTCGTGTCATGGTGAATTCTTCATTGAAGGTTAGGAAGGTTTGTACCTACAGAGTTGGTGAGATGTGTCTGGCACAAGCTCTAGTGAACAACTCAATAAGTTTAGTTTGAGGTAACTAGAATGTCAATTGGTTGATAAGACTCCACCAACCAGGGATAATTTTAGTGGTGAATATTCGTAATATGGTGAATATTCCATTTTTGAAAAATTTGAAAAGGAAAATTTTCTGGCGTGGGTTAGTGACCTGTTCACCTAAAAATTACAGTTTAATTTTTTTAGGGGTTGGCTTCACCTACCCTTGAAACTATCCCCTATATAATCCTAGATTATTCAGCAAGTAGAACACTACTAGCTCACTCATACCACCTGGGGGCATATGTATTATTGAGTACAGTAAACATGAGATAGGAGGGTGGAGGCTATAGACACGTGACAGGAGGAAAAAGGCTACAGACGTGTGATAGATATTTTTTTGACATGTGACAGGGGAGAGTTTGTTGACACGTGATAGGAGTGCGGAGGAAGTAGGTGTGTAATAGAGAGTTTTTTGACGTGTGACACAGAGATTTTATTGTCAAGTGACTAGAGGGTGGAAGCTACAGACATGTGACATAATATTTGTTGTCACGCGTAAACAAACATCACTGATGCGTGTCAATAACCTTATTGATGTGCATCAATGAGCCTCACTGACGTGCATCAAAAACCTTGTTGACGCACATCAAAAAATCTCCTGTCGCGCATCTATAGCCTTCTATCACACCACTTAAAAATTAGGTGAAAATTTTGTTGTCGGACCCCCAAAAAAATCGCCTTCCCAAAAAATCGGTTCCAAGGATATTCGCCAGGTATTTTTAACCTCCAATTTCTAAGAGGTGTCTTAAAATGAACCCTACCACCAGCAAGAAACAAAATCTGTGATAGATTCATCTTCATATTATCATGTCAAATACAGGTTGGCCATGGTGGACTTCTTGATTACATTGATTAAGAAGTGGTCCAGGAATGCCTGAGCCAATTGGTTAAAAGAGTAGATGGAATGTCTAGGTACACTAATGTACCAATCTAATGCAGGTCCTGTTAGGGACATGGGAAATGTTTGTAAGAGAAAAGCATCATCATGGGAAATTAGGTAGAACCCATGCTGGAATGACTGCAAGTGTTGTTGTGGGTCCTCTTTACTATTGAAATGGTTGACCTTGGGTATTTCCCAATGCACAGGATATGGGAAAATAGGGATGGATGGATGAATAGGCTCATTACAAATTTTTTCATTCGTCAAGGAGTTAACAGAGTCAGAAAATGATGCTTATAATGTCTACATATTTTCCATTATCATCCTAATGAGGTCACTGGTGGGTTGTGAGGAATGGGAGCCGCCTACAGTAAAGGGAGGTTTATGATGGGTGTATAATGTGGATGGAATCCCAATACATGGGGGTGCTAAATATGAAAACTATGAAGGGGGGATATATACAATTGGAATGTACCCAAAATAAGTGAAAGACAAGATTGGGGGTTGTTGGTGATGCATGTAAATAGGTGGGGTGGTCACAACGAATATCGTTGTAATGAGAGGTAGAGACTAAGGGATAGAAAGAACCATATTTTGGAAAGGGGTGTGGGTTGCTAACACTGGAGATGGTTGTGATGCAAATAGTATATATGAGGAAAAGGGGGTAGATGGGGCTTTGCTTGAGGAATTCGGTGAACGAACGATTGACACCATGGGCGTAATAGACATCATTAGGGCATTAGTTATCGCAGAGGTGAAACCTAACTGAGATACCACAGGGGGTAATGTTTATGAGGGAAGTGCCAACCTAGTGGTAGCTGATGAAAAAGTGGGTAGGAGGGTAGGAGGGATAGATACATGCATTTCATATATTAACTGTCCTGAGGAGTCCTAAGTAGATGAGTGAGAAAGATAGTATTTTAGGGTCACGAGATTCTGATCAAGGAGTCTTGTGAACTCCTCATCACTGGTAGCAATGGGGATAAGCTGAGTTGAATCCATAGGTGACAAGATGGATGGAAGTGATAGACTAGGTGGGAGTGGTTGATAGCTGGCATAAAATACAAGGGCATTATTTTAACTACAAGTAAACACCATGTGAATTACTGTTGACTTGGTAAGAATGTATTCACTAAATTACATAGAAAATAGCATAAGCATGGAAGGATAAAGTTTGGGGGGTAAATCTCATCAGTGTTTTGATTAAAAATCAAACATAGAAATTGATGACAGTCAGTATGACCAATGGCAGTTACAAGGTAACCGATGACGGTTACAATAACTGATACCGGTCACTATGGGAAATACTAGTTTGAGAAAATGAAATAGAATCAATGAATGTGAACTGGGGAAACTATACATGATAGAGATATTAGAAAGTTGGGGGATATGATGGTGTCCTGAGGACCAAAAATAGAAAAAGAATAGGTTATGAAGGTCGTTTTAGGTAAATAACCAAAAGAGCTAGAAACTGACACCGGTTAGGTAAACTGACGATGCTCAAATGTAAACCGATGATAGTCGCTGGACTGACGCCGGTTACTGTGAAATTAGAAGAAATGAAGAAAAAATGGATTTTGGTGAATTAAAATAGATGAAGGATCAACCCAGAAATTTGAGAATGATAATATGAGGTTTTGACACACTTAGAAATAGTTAGAATACTCCAACTATGATTAAGAGTGTGAAAGGAAGAAGAAAAATGGAGAATCATAACTCACACCTCAAAATGCAAGTCAAGAGTAAAGCTAAGAAAAGCATGTAATCCTAATAATGAATTTATGTTTTTTTAGCTTATGCTATTAATACTGACTTATGAATTTATAACAGTTTTTTGGTTGGGAAGGCATCCTTTGAAGAAGGAAATCTAAATGTGAGGTTTCAAGTTATGTTTTGTTGGGGGCAGTCCTTTCTCTGAGGTGATGACTGGATAGAGATAACTATTTAGGTGCCCACTTCCAATGTTGTGATCTTTGATAGCTTATTCTGGGTGGGATGTTGTTTAAGAAGATGTGTAAATTCAAATGTTTGCATTTTAGCAAAGAGAGAGAGAAGAAAGTGCTTTCTACATTCAATTGTGTCAACCATCAGCTGGGCATGACTTCCAGCATATAGGTTGCCCTCATTTTTAAATGTGAGCTAATAATGCAGAATACAAGGATGAAATGCAACAAATTTTATAACCCAAATTGACAATTATATTCAATGAAACAAATGATGAATATTTCAAGAAAGTGATCTTTCACTATTATGCAAATGCAAGAAGGAAGAATTGGTTCGTTTTAAGCAACAGATGAAAAATGTCGTTTAGATAATTATAAGAAAAGAATATTACTAGGGAGAAGATTAAATGTGTATTTTTTAAAAGGAAAGAAACACACAACAATTTTCTCTTTATGAAGAAAATGCAATGAACCCAAGAGAGGGTCCCACCGAGTGTGAAAAAATGTTTCACCGAATATTTTGTGTACGTAAGAGAAAAACAGATAAGGTGAGGATGAGGAGGAATACCTATGAATGAAGGCAAAAGGGAGAGTACATGCATTCTAATTTTTTGATCCAATGTTGATTGCAAGAACTTCCTTTTTGCTAGGAGGAACTACCTGCAAATACAAAATAATACCATAAGATGAATATTTAACAATATATGTTAGTGGACTACCTATTGTATGCTAGATCTAGGAAGTGTGATACTTCCTAGATGGTTTTCAATCCAATGTCTAAAAAAACTTAATGCAATAAATGATGTAAACCAATAATGTTCTATTGTCATTGATATGATTTAGGTTTCTCATTCAAGTATAATAAGTAAATCTAATATAACAGACTAGCTTATGATCAGATCTAGAAGTCAAACATGTAAACAAGGTGGTTAGGATAGGTTAGGGTCAAGCTTTAAGTGATTTGGTTTATTTAGTTAAATGTTATGGGGTTGATGTTATACGCAGGTTTACTAGACACAGAGACTGATGTAGATCTATTATGACCAAGGCCAGTTGAGGATAGACCAATGACGGTTTAGGTTAACCGGTATCGGTAGGGTCGGGATGATAGAAACTTAATAAAGTTTGGATTTGGTGATTCTCCGTGATTGCATAGATAATGGAAAAAGAAAGGGTGAGGTTGATGACAGTGTTGGGAATACTCAGAGATATTTGGAATTGGGTAGGGAGTTCTGAGAGGTTGTAGGTGATTAGGTGCATGGATTGGCAAGAAGGTGAGATGTGATGATATGCAAAGGATACTAAGACTCCTAAACAAAGATAAATAAACTGATCTAACTATGGAAAGATACAAATTTGAATGTACTTACTTGTACTTGCAAACTTGGTGGTTGGATGGAGGTGATGGTTGATCCATGGAACTAGTGGTTAGTGCCATGGCTTTTTATCCTAGAATGTTACTGTGAATGCTTGCCTTTAAAATCAATGATTGGTGTTGGTTCAGGATGTCTGGATGTGCAGGAGTGCTTTGGTGCATGCTTGCAGATCTCTCTTCTCCAAAATTCAAATAATTTTTCTAACCTCTCAAATAAGGTTACTAAAGTGAATATATGGTAACTGACAATGGTTTAGGGTGATCGACATAATTTTCAGGTTTACTGGCATCGGTTAAGGTGGGAAATCCTAGGTTTACAAAAAATGACAGATCTTGGCAATCTTTTTGGTCATCTCTGTACATTTTCACAGATCAAAATGAAATGTTGCATTTACATAAGCAGGTATGCATGTGATTTTAGGGTTGAACTAAGTCTTAGTTAATTAAGGTAGGTAGGACTAAGTCTTAGTTAAAAGGAAACATGCTAAGAATAGGTCTTTGATGAGGTGTCTAGGTTATGTGGTGGGGTGAGGTGTCTAAGTGAGGTGGAAATTAATATAATTAAGTTGTTTATTAATGAATATTGTGAGAGTGGGCATTAATTTAATTGTAGGTAATTAAATTAATATACATCTAGGGTAAATGTCGGAGTGTGACCCAAATTTGTTGTCTACACTCCCACCTTGGGCTAACCCTCAAGGATGAGCCCCATATCCTAACCAATCTCAATAATAGTGGCAACCTCAATTCAAAGGACAACCATACAAATAATGACAACAACCTCCTCAATCATGGTAGCATCCTTGGAGGGGAGGGTGATAATGGAATAACCCACCTCCAAATTACCAACAATCTTATCAGCAACCCCCTTGCCATAATAGTAAGCTCTGATGTTAAACCCCTGCACATGATCTCAACCAAAATCTACCAAACTACCAACTCATCCAATGCCTAACCCTAATAATAAAATTTCCGAGCCAGACTATTCCACTGAACCAGCTTAATACCCTACCTATTATGTTGATATCAATAATATCCATCTTTGTTAGGAAGAGCACTTCCTTCGCCATCTGGACCCATTATTATTGATATTTTGAGGGACCACATATGCTACAGGATGACCTATAAAAAATCAATAAAATGCTACGTGATGATCCACAACAGCCTGAAATAAATTCCAGAAAGGGTAAAACACGGGGGTACTAAGCCACCATTTCCTAAAATGTTACAAGAAGAGAATATTGACCTCAAATCAGAATCTGATTCTACTTTTGTCAACTAGCTGAAATACATTTGTGTCAAAATTCCATTGATTCAAGCTATTAAGGATGTGCCCATCTATAAAAAAATTGGTCAAATATCTATGCATAAAGAAACCATGCAGAAAGAGGAAAGATCTAACTACTGTGAAGGTCATTGGATAATTAACTGATATTATGCTTGGGAACTCAATTCTTCCTAAATACATAAATCTAGGTAGTCCTTTAGTAAATGTCATAATCAATGACATAGTAATCAAGAACACATTGGCTGACTTGGGGGAAGCAATAAATATATTGACAAAACAAATTATGTATGACTTGAATTTAGAGGGACTAATACCAATAGCCATAATCTTGCCACTTGCAGACATATCAACACTTAATCCTAAAGGATTCCTAGAGGAATTAGTAGTAGTAGACTCTAGGGATTACCCTGCTAATTTTATTATTCTTCAGCCAAAAGAGAGATTGGGAGGATATCCTATTATCCTAAGAAGGCCATGGTTGGAAACTATTGACGCATTCATAGGATTCATATCTAGTAATATGATTATCTCTAATGGAAGTGGTACTAAGAAGCTCATGTTTTACCCCCTTGTACAATCATTCAATGAAGAAGACCAAACCATTTAGGTTGAAGATCTAGAAGAATACTAAAGCTCGTTTCAGTAGCTCATGATGTTGGAGAATTCATGCACAATTGAAGGGAAATAAGAATATGTTGTTCTTTCTAACATCTTGCAAAATAATTATGGGAAGAATGAAGAAGTAGATGGAAAATTACGGTGTATAAGTTGTCCTGGGAATCAAATTCTACCACAGAAAAGCACTATGAACATTCCAAGTAAGAATTAAATCCTCCACCAACTTCTTCCACATGATTTTATATTGAATTATGTAAGTATCAGTATATGCCCCATGATTGATCTCTCTAAGCAAGTGCAAATTTCTCCAGAAAATCCACTCAATGTGATTAAAATGTTGAGCATGTAGAAAGATCAACTATTAATTGATCTTCTATAGAAACACAAGACAAAATTTGCATGGGACTATGTAGATATGCATAGAACCCACCCTAAGCTCTGTACACAAAATATATACATCAAAGTCAGCTGCGAGAAAATAAGGTAGCCACAAAGAAGAATGAACCCAACCATAAGGGATATAGTGAAAGAATAATTAAAAAAATATTGGATATTGGATTCATATATCCAATTTAAGACAGTTAATTTGTGTCACCCATTGTCATTGTACCTAAGAAGAATGTAAAATGGAGGATCTGCATGGACTATAGAGAGTTGAATGTAGTAACAAAGAAAGGACATTTTCTGCTTCCTTTCCTTGATCAGGTACTTTACACTCTTGCTTGTAATAAATATTTTACTTTTCTGGATGGCTATAATAGTTATAACCAAATTCAAATTACACCTGAGGACCAGGACAAGACCACATTCACATGCCCATGGGGAACATTTGCATATTCTGTTATTCCTTTTGGTTTATGTAATGTACCTACTACATTTCAGCGAGCAGTTTTGATAATATTCTCATATCTAACTAATGACTACATTGAGGTATATATGGATGATTTTACAGTACATGAAAATACTTTTGATGAAGAAATGAAGAACATGGAAAAATTATTTAAGAGATGTAAGAAGCATAACTTGTCCTTAAGCAATGAAAAATGTTACATGATGATGTCTAAAGGAATAGTGTTTGGCCATTATCTGGCATCTGCTAGAATTCAAGTAAATCCAGTAAAAAAATATGTGATTATAAATTTGCCAACACAAAAGAAGCAAAAATATGTGAGGAGATTCTTAGGCCATGTTGGCTATTAAAGAATATTTATACAAGACTTCATTACTATTGCAGCACCTTAATTTTTCCTATTAGGAAAATATGTTTCCTTTGATTGGACTGAGAAATGTGATATTGTATTCCAGACTTTGAAGAAAATGTTGACTTCTACACTATGTTAAGAGGACCAGATTGGATTTTTCCATTTCACAGTCATATTGATGCCTCAGATCATGTCATTTTATTTTTTCTAGGATAGAAAGATGGAATTCTAAATTACACAATCTACTATATTGATAAGTGTTGGTTTGTATTATTTTCCATATCATTAGGTTAGTCATCACACTTAGGTGAGATCGTAGGTCCACATGTCATTTAGGGGTCATTATGAGATTCTCTTACATGTCATATGTGTCATTGGGAGTTACACTTTTATTTTAAGAATGTAACTCCCCCTCTCCACTCGAGTTGTCATGACTGCAGCATTGGGGGTTACTCATCACCTCCTATATGTACACCCCTTTGGATCTATGAGATAGAGGAGAGTTTTGTGGCTTATCGAGGTTCTAACCATTTGTCAAGTCTTTGCATGCACATTCGGTTGATGCTCGCTCCTCCCAAGATCTCTTCACGCTATTGTTCGCACGTCCGTTGATGTACACATCATCCCTCGTGATCCTCGCTTGTGGGTTTTGAACCCTCTTACATGGTATTAGAGAGGATCTTGTGGATCTATGCACTCTTCGGTGTTTCTCATGAATTTTCTGGTGTGATCTACATATTTCGTTGCGTGTGTCATAATGAATATTCCATTTGTGATCTTCTTGACTTGATTCGGGCTTTTATACCTCTATTCAGTTTCAGGTTATTCATATTTTTTTAACCTTGAGGGGTTTGCATGATGTTTTGGAGGTGTTTTATAGCTTCAGGTTTCATTTTAGAAGTTTTTTTGCTAGTTTGATGTGTGTGTCTTTGAGCTCTTTAAATCTGGTTTAAGTCCAACTCGGCCCCAGCTTGCCTTTGTGCACTCACCCTCCTACACACAACTCTGTACTACACTGTTCTGGCTCGACTCGCCTTTGCATCACTTCCATCACGGGTTGTTTTTTGCATGCTTTGACTCATGGTTTGTGTGGGCTTTAGTCTTCAACTCACGTATTACTTGTGCTCAATCTTGCCGTTCTTTCATTAGTGTTGCCCCTGCCTTGGTTGATCCTGTGTCTACGTTCATCTCAGGCTCCTACTCTAGAGCTTCAGATCTAGCTTGGGCCTCATTGTTTCCATGACATTACTCATGTCCCTAGATCCTGTTTGCCTCCCCCAAGCCCTGCACTCCAATCCATCGTTGGTTCTTACTTTTCCGTTGTGTTCCACTCTTGGTGTTCCTTACTGGTTCTTAACTTGGATGGTTTGCATACCAAGAATCCCGTCATCTACGACCCTTTTTGCTATCTCTGCTCATGTCTATCTGTGCACTAATCACAGGTGTCTACCTTGACACTGTATTGTGATACGACTTTGTATGGTTCTCTACCTGGTTCGTGGTGTCCTAGCTAGTGCTCTACCTATGGAATGACCTCCTCTGGTTTGTGTTTTCATCTGATTTGGTGTTTCCTAGCTTCTGGTTTTGATTTTGCTGTGGTATTGTGTTCCTCAGGTTTTCTCATTGTCCTACATAATTCAGTTTCTACCTGGTTCTCCTATGCCATCTACCATCTCAAAGGGTATCTCGATGTGGATCTATATTTTCCACTGTTTGCTATGTCTCTATTTTGGCACTCGTTACAACTCAGGCTCGGATCGGACGTGTGGCCTCTCTGCTCCATGACCTAACCGTTGGTGTGACCATTCCCTGGCATCTCGGGCTTCCCTCAGTTAACTCTCTCCCAGTTCCATGTCTGACTACCTTGATCACACCTCACTAGTTCCATCTATCCACCACTCAGGTTGACTAGCCTTTTCACCATCCTAGTAGCTGCATGCGGACCTAGTCATTGTTGGCATTTTTAAACCACCTACCGTCACTCCTTGCACCACGTGGACCTTCCACCAACTCAGTCTAACCTACACATGCAACTTGGTCAAACCATAATCCCTTTTAGAATTATTTTTAGGTTAAAACAATCCCATTTTTTAATGTTTTAAGGATTAAAAACATTCACATGGCATTGTAATAATTTTTGGGTTCTAATTTCACTTGTATCATGCCCTTCCTACGTGTGTCGAAGACGGAGGGCAAGGTCCGGGGTTGGTAGGAGGCTAATCCCCCCTCGCAAGAAAAATAAACCCTTGCTAGGAAAATTTTATTCCATTTACAATGAGTACCCACATGACACCCTTTGCACCCATTTCAGGCATATTTTTAATGCATTTGTAGCATTTATATGGCTTTTTCCATCAGTTGCAGGAATTGTATTTATGCTATAACTTTTGAATCGCTGCTCATTTTTTAGCGCTTCTTTAGTCAAAGTTGCATGATTTTTTGCACATGACATGATTAAATTGTCATTTTTTGTAAAAGCAATACTTTATAAAGTGTCACATTTTGGGGGGGTTCACTAGTACTCTTGGGTTTTCACACACAGACGCATTATCGGCCGAGTTCGACATCTTGCTTTTGTGCACCTTGTACTTTTGATTCTGAATCATGGAGAGTTCTCTTTCCATACTTGAGCATCGTAGGATCACTTTACAGCCTCCAACCACTTCTCACTGGGAGAGGGAACTATTCAGCTTGGCGTGCTTCCATGGAACATTACTTTGCTCACGAGGGTCTTTCACCCTTCTTACTTGGGCTTGTTCCTATACCCACTAATCATCATCATCTAGAGGACTTTCTTGACACTTGCGACCATGTTTTTAGTCACTTGATGATGCATGTCTCCAAATCTCTCTGGTTTCACGTGGAAGACTCAGATCCACCCCACTGTGTCCTAAAGCATTTTTCAGTCCCTTTATGGAGACCCTTCACATACTACCACCATTATTGCTACTACTGATTTATTTGTCCTCATCTATTTCTTCATGTGATGATAGTTCCACTGACACAGGCTCGCTTGGTTCTACTTCTGATGACAAGGATTGTGCTTCTAGTTTTGATGTCGAGAGTACTACAAAGGACTTCTCTCCTCTTTCTCTCACTATTCTAGAGAGTGTTGACACTTCCCACATCTCATCAAATATCAAGAACTATCTTATTCAGTCTTATACAGTCATCACACACCCACCTCCTTTCCACTTCTAGTGTGCAAGGCCCCTTCCACTCCTCTACCTTCATTGGATAACTCATACCTATCTGACATTGGTCTTCTATTTGTTGAGCCCCCTCATTGAGAGGAGTATCTGTCTGACCTTTGTTTTCTTTTTGTAGAGTCCACTTGTGATTCTCTATAAAATTTTCATCCATCTATAGGTATTTTAGAGGAGTTCATCATCTCTGTTTTTGGGATTGCCCCTTCTAGGACTCTTACCACTTCCACTTTTCTGGAGACCTTCATTGATCCACCCTTACTTGTGGATCCATTTTTTATTATGGGGGATGCTTTTTTGCCTTCACATCAGTTGGAAATCCTTTCTATAGGTGTTCACCCTTCATACTCTGACACTATCTGCACTCATGACATTACCTTCGGTTCCTTCTCACTCACTAGCTAGACCTATGTCACACTTTTATGGACCAGACTTAGAGTTCTTCATGCTACTACCTTTGGTTTCCTTCGTGGAGTGGGCAGACTTCCAACACGTCATTTCTATCCTTCCTAAGGGTAGGAACATAGTTCATTTTGGGTGGATCTTCTTCAATCCAGAGGCATAGGATCTCATCATCGACATTCTTTTGGGAGACCTCCTAGAGCTGTAGAGTTCAGATCTGTCCATGGCATCTTCTGCATCCCTCTCATCTCCCTCTTCTTCTCTCTTCTTCTTCTTTTCTGGGATATTTCCTCTTTTTACATGGGTACCTTTGCAGGCTCGTCTATAGCTAGGACCCATCTTTAGCATCTTTCTTAGATAGAGAGTGTTTTGTTATCTTGTGGTGAATGTTTTTCCCACTGGGTTTTCCTTCACTGCTTGGGACTTTCTTTCTTGTGCATGGGTACCTCATCAGGATTTGTGCTGGGACCCATTTCTCATTTCTAACTTGTCACCTCATCCTAAGTTATGATGAAGGGGAGGTGTTGGTGTGTATTATTTTCCACATTATTAGGTGAGTCATCTCACTTAGGTGAGATCGTAGGTCCACGTGTCATTTAGGGGTCATTATGAGATTCTCTTACGCGTCAGTGCATCATATGCATCATTGGGAGTTACACTTTTATTCTGGGAAAGTAACTCCCCCTCTCCACTCAAGTTTTCATGACTGCAGGATTGGGGGTTACTCAGCACCTCCTATATGTACACCCCTTTGTATGTATGAGATAGAGGAGAGTTTTATGGCTTATTGAGGTTTTTCCCATTTGTTGAATCTTTTCATGCACATTCGGTTGATGCTCGCTCCTCCCAAGATCTCCTCACGCTATGTGTTCCACATGTCCATTGATGTGCACATCGTCCCTCGTGATCCTTGCTTACAGGTTTTGAACCCTCTTACAATAAGAACCTACAACACATTGAACTTAACTATACTGTCACAAAGAAAGAGTTCTTGGCATTTGTTTATGTTATCAATAATTTCAGGTAGTACATCACCGGTTATCCAATATTCATTCATACAGATCATACAATAATTAAATATTTGATCAATAAACCAATTGTAAGTAAAAAAAAATCAAAATGTTTCTACTCTTGCAATATTTTGATGTCACCATTGTGGATAAGCCTGGTAAGGACAATGTTGTAGCTTAATTTATTTCAAGAATGGGGAATAATAATGAAAAACAAGTAGTGGATGACTCTTTCCTATATGAGCACCTATTTTCCATTTCCACTAGAACATCGCAGTATGCTAATATATCCCATTATTCGATCTCAGGTAAGAAAATTCCACACTATTTATATTCTTAAAAGAAATACATTGTTGAGAAAAGTGTCAATTTTTCTTAGATAGCTGGTTTTCTATTTCACACGGGGTAGGATAGATTTTTCTGAAGCTCAAAGGCAGACAAATTATTAAGAATTCACTTAAAGTAGGCATAGATTTGTCTGAAGCTCAAAGGCAGAAGATTCTCCAACTCAATAAGTTGGATGAAATGAGGAGGCAAGTTGTGCATAATATAGAAGTGGTAAAAAAAGTAAAGGATCGAGTGGCACGATAGATTCATTAATACAAAAAAATTTCAAGAAGGTGATTGATCTCTCTTATTTGACTCTAAGTACAAGGACCACATGGGGAAAACTCAGGACAATGTTGCTAGGCCATATGAGATTGAGAAATTATTTCCTAGTGAATCTATGAAACTCACTACCATAGATCATGTGTGATTCAAACTACACATCAATGGTCATAGTTTGTTGTTGTATAAAAATCCAACTAATAGGAGCATATTTATGCAGCAATTTAAAGGAGGTTAAAGAATGGTGGAAATGAGAACATAGAATTAAGGTCAGAAGTTAAACTTGTTGGTTCATATTTTGAATTTGATAAAGAATGAGATGTTTAGTGGTCTTGGTATATTCATCTTGTTGGATACTCTAAGGGTAAATAAAAGTGATGTGATCAGCCTTCTTGGTGATCAACACCACTCAACTAACATGTTTTGTTTTTTGTAGAAATATTTTTTTTGTAGGATTTGGTATATATGTGCAAGAAGTGCATGGTCTTTAATAGCAGGAGATGGTACAAAGACTAAATTTCCACTTGCATCAGCATGTAAAAATATTTTTTTTCTTTCCTGTTGACAAAACTTGTGATTGCATGGAGAAAAATAAGGAAAAAAATGCATGTGTGATTGTGATGAAGAGGTTGGCACCATAAAAATGTAGTCTTTTCTCTCCGTGAATTAATTGATTTCATTAAGGATCCTTTAGCATAATGATGCACACACTTGCAGCACTGAAAAAAGAAATCATGGCACCTCAACATGTAGCATCATGATAAATTTTCATGTATCAAAAGGAACAAATTACAACAAGGCACGTGTCATCATCATCCAGTGCATATCTCAAGATAAGTGCACTCATTTCAATTTAATAAAGTAGAAATAGAATGATTATGTTTAATTAATATTCATGTCATATCATGAATGAATTTAAATATAATTTATCAACACCACCTTTAAACCTTATGAGTTTTCACTCCATGTCACCCCACTCCATCCCACCAATGTCACCTCATATGTCTGCAACATTCAAATGAATTTAATTCATTTCCCTCTTACACTGTGTGTGAGCCGGTTGCAGAATTAAAAAATGAAATTACTCCAAAAACTTTAACAACTCACTTGAATTCTTGCATCATCGCTACAAACTATGAAAAATTTCCCTCAAATCTCAAGGAATTTAAAGAATTTAGGATGTGAGGAGATATGATATGCCATGAGCATATAGACCATTTGGAATTGTGCAACCAACCACAAATATTGCATTATTTTGAATATAGTGGATGGATGGGGTATATTAGTAAGTTCCATGGTTTCATAAAACCAATATCAAAGGAATTTTCTGCTACATTCAAGGATGGAGAAACTACTATCCAAGGGCTAACAGTGAAAGTAGATGACAAAATTTTAGCTATAGTCACAGGAAGTCATGTAGAAGGTGATATTTTCCCTAAGAAGGAAAACCCAAATGCATCCCGAAGAGAGTTTAGTGATGCAAATAATAATTTCATGAATGATAGATAGGGTACATTTCACACTTCTCTAAAACCATTTTGGGCTAATGTTTCCAATTACATTATCAAATACTTTACCTGTGAGGGTAGATACTCCATATTAAATAATGTACATTTTATGTTGTTGAATCATTTGAAGAATGATGTACATGTTAATGTTCCCATCTTCTTAAATGAAATTATAATGATTATATATTACCAAGGGGAAGGTCATCCTTGTCTCACCTTTTTTTTATTACTCCTATTATCAAACACACATTAGAAAGAGAACACAATCCATTGAATTGGGGAGATTTTTCAAGGGTTAAGAATATTAATGAGTTATTGCAGCATGGAAGGAAAAGAATAAGAATCATAGGAAGTTATTCCACTCAAAAATTTGAACCCATAGATTCCACTTCTCATTTTGAACCCATAGCTTCCACAGCTCATTCCATAGAAACCCCTATTTCTGAGAAACCACCATCTCCAGAGTAGAACACTTGGTATTTTTCTCCTGAGAGGATTCTTTCTATAGAAACCCTACTTGAAATTTTAACCCCTAAATCATCCACCTTGAGAATTCAGACAAAGTGTTCCAAGCCTACTCCTAAATCTTCCAAGTTCACTCATTCATCTTCCAAATCAACTCCTGCACCACCTAGGAATTCTCATCTCCTAAGAAATAAAAAGCCACAAAAATAAAGAGCCACAAAAAATAAAACCATAGCACTTTGTAGTGATAAAGAAGTGGAAGAGGAGAATATTGAGGCCACATCCATGAACATTGATTAGGAAACTATAGATGTGGATATTCAAGAGCCCAGGGAAGAGATGGAGGAAAATAAGGAGGAAGAATGTGGTAAGAAACATGTTCAAGAAGGTCCTGCTATATAGATTGAAGTTAAAGAAGAGGTAATTCATGTTGGGGAGACCCATGACAAGTGTAACAACCACTTTTGTCACTTCGTCTCTAGAAATTTTATTTTACTTTATATAGCTGATTTAAATACCCATATATTTAAATCTACATAAACCTTAATGAAATACATTTCTGATAAATGTCATGAACCATGTGCAGCTATATGAGAGAATATTTAACCTACTCATTCTCCCTCAATGCTCTATATGAACCCTTACATGAAATGTATCCTTTGGTTCTCCTTTTTCAAGGTATGATATATAAGTGAATACTCCTAAGTGTCTACTTGGGTTCCACCTCTAAAATCTACAGGCATCTGATAGCTTAGGTTAAAGGGAAATATTGACAGTGTAATCAGTAGCTTACACCACTTTTCACAAAAATTTTGAGTCCTGTATGTCATGATCAATCCCATAACGACACACTCGTCAATAGAATCATATCATCTCACCTTCATCACTTATTCATGTATATGGATTAACAGTCAAATGTTAATGCTATATATAGCTATAAGTCTAAAACAAGTTAAAATTCCAATTTAACCTACACAGAGATGTACCTCTATGTACTCACCCACATCCCTTCCCGTAGCCATCATAGGTTGATATAAGGGTGTGTACCCAGGAGGTCCAATTTGTATTTGTAAATCTATCAAGGTTTGTACTTAGGACAACACCATAATACAATCCAATCTCTTGATGAGAAAAAATTATTACATTTGTTAAACAACAGTATCCAAATGGTGATAATTGTCATCATAGGGATATGACCATGTAGCATATGCAACGATTTCACCCACCTAGAATCCTGCATTGGTGCATAGTGTTCAATGTTTTCAAGGAAATCATTATCATTAATGAATAGTTAGGTTCTATGACACCTTCTCCATGAATAGGTTGTACCTAAGGTCTGATTTTAGGTTGATCCCCATACCTTTAATCTCTGTAACACTTTATTACCTTTCTAGGTCTCGCACTCAAATTATCCATAAATGGAGAAAACTTCCATTCAAGATTAGAACCAGTATGACAAATTAAGATCTAACCTTTCTTAATCAATTAATCCCATGCTTTCTTCATTCCATACCTTAGGGAAGGGTACTTACATAAAACTAAGTATTTATATGTGATTCATACTTTTTAACAAGTACCAAAGGCTATCCATACCAACCAAAGAATAGTGTAAGCGCGTTACATTCTTAATAACAGCTTAAACAAGAGCATTCAATTATTTTAATATTTATATACAAAAATTAAGATATATCTAGAGTATTTGATAAAAAAAGTTTAATGAACCACTTTACCACTCATTTTCCCCTGCATAGGTCTTTCATCCCTTTTTAAATGATCACTTATTAATTTTCCTTTAGAGATAATTACAGTGATGACAAGGGTTAAGGTTCAAATATTATGTTCTTTTTTACTTAGTACATAGGATCTCATCTTACTTAAATTGTATCTAAAATTCTTAGGTTCTCATAGTGATGCATCAAGGGACAATCCCCTTTTAAAATATTTCATCATCTTTGAACCAAATATCCCATAACACGAATTATCACAATTCAGTAACTCTGAATAGTGTTAACATTCTTAAAATATATTCATGTTAGATCACCATAAGATTTTCGTTTTGATACAAAACTGTATTGTCCTCCTATGGGACTTAGTGATGCTTCCACATGATTTATTTATTGAATTCTTATGACCTTGGATCGGTTTTAGCATAACTTAAGTTATAAGTCAGTTATAGCTTCAACTATACCCACTCACCATGACTTTACAATGGATCCATGATCAACCAGTTGCTTACTTGACAATGGTCACTTGAGATAGTTGATTTTATTTTACTTTTTTTATTAGAGGTAAAAGAGGGTTAAGGGGACACTACCCCATACAAATATTACAATCTGATAACCACGAAGGCCAAGGGTTCAACCATTGAATCCCATACAGAACCAAAAGAGCAACAATTCATAACATCAAAAAGAAACTACATAGATAACCCATGGAAGAGTAACTAACAACAAGGGTCCAAGTAACTAAAAACATAAAACTTATGAAGCAGCGTAGTATTAACAAATAAGAAGAAAAAAAAATCTAGGAAATCAAACCTCTTCATCCTTCTTTTACTAGTTCCCCCCACAGTACTCATACATCCATTCCATTCTTTGACAAGGTTGGCTATAGTGGACTTCTAGTACTTGTAGTTCAGTTCAGCTGTCTATAATTTGGGGACCATTTCCTTGTTTTTATTTCTCCTTAGCTAATTTCATAGAATGGATCATCTCAGAAAGGAGATTAAGGTGATGAATGGTACTTTTAACATTGATAATGTGAACATCTCTTATCTGAAGAATTATTTCCTTCATCTTCAGCATTTCATTTTCCATAGCCAGGCTTCTTCCATTAGCATTTTTTAATTGTTCACATCAGAACAATAGAAAAACAACTTCTCCACTTTTTTATTCAATTCCCTCAAGTCCATAGACACCATACTAATCTTATGTCTGTTAATGTCAGTGTCTAACCTACAATTCTCAAATTCTGTCATAAAAACATTGGATTTGACCACATAGTCTTGAGCATTAAAGAGTTTATTTTGGGCAGTTTTGAGAGCATGTAAAATTTCTATAGCCTCCTCCAAGTTCTTCGATCTATTTCCCTCAAATGATTCAGGAGATTTCCCACTTTCCATCTCCTCATTGTAATTCCCTTCTAAGTCCTCTTCCTCCTAACTTTCACTGGAAGCAAAATGAACAGACTTACCTTCCTGATTCTCTTCCGAATCCAAAATAACTTGCACCTTCTCATCTGAAGCTGAAACCTTCTCCTCCCTGCACTACTTCTTGAGGCTGACATTTTCCACATGGGATCTATTTCTTTTTTCCACAGTCCTAATAGAAAAATCATCACTACTAATAACCTCCTTGACATCCAGGCTTTCAAAATTCCATTCTGAGGACTCGTTCTTTAGGCTCATAGAGGCCCCCAATTTTTCATTTTTTCCAATGAGGGGAGTTCCCAGCCTAAGCATAATGAGACCTTAATGTAACGGAAAGAAGAAAGTACCTTTCTCAACCTAAGATATAGATTTGGACAAAGAGGAGAACAAAAAATAAGGGAAATTGTAGGGCATGTTGTTTCTAACATGGTTCAACATCAAAAATTGGTGCCCATAGATCACTTTGTAGCGCCCTTCAAGTAATAAAGATTATAATTAATTGAGAAATTTCCCCATAAGGATGGGGAAAATTACCTCTAGCATAACCATTATGGAGAGAGACGGGAACACCCTTACCTTGCATGAAGCATTCAATCTCCGAGATATAGTCTAACTTAGGTTTGAAAATTCTCCTTCCTTCCATGGAAAGACCAGAAACTTTAGCAATAAGCTTGGAGGAAATGGTGAAAGAGAAATTTCCAACCCAGATGTGCCCTTCCTTCCAATTTTTTTCCATAGCTTCACTCAACTTTTCATCATGCCCATCAAAAATGCTAAAGAAATGTAACAATCCTGCCTTTTTGAGAAAAACCTCAGCCTCTTTTGACATCATCGGGACCTTTCTTGGTTGAGTACGTACTAAATCCCCTCCCATTATACTAATTTTATTCTTCTTTTTCTGCTAATGCTTGGTTCAGATAGTTAATTTTATTACCATGGGTATCTTGTTGGTTAAGTACCTCCCCTACTTCAATCCATTAGTGAACTTAATACAATTTATACAAGTAGGTTGATATAATGCATTTTATAAAGAGGCACTTAGCCACTGGTAATCTTATCTATTTCCAAGTATGCTTAGCATATGGTTCATTAATACATGATATTCTTAAGCAACATTCCTCTCTTAGTTCATTATCCACTCTCTAGCATTTGCACATATTTTGTGTGTATCACTTACTACTTGATTTATACTAATGTTCATTACAATAGTATTAAAGACACTAAATACCTATCTTGATATATTTCCAACTCATAACACATCATATACCAATCAATCTCTTATAATACAATATATTGCAACTGGTAATCTACCTTTAATTTCTTCTAGGAATAAGTACAATTCATGTTTATAAGCTTGAACAAAATCCTTATTTTAATGAATAACAGTTACATTAAATAGCAAGGACACTCTCATATACAAAGAGAAGTATTTTATTTAAGATAATTAAAAAATGATTATATCTTTAGACTTCCCTCAATCAAAAGATTAGGAAAAACTAAATACTTCACCCTTTCTTCTCTACATTTATCTGCAAAATTGTTAGCACGAGTCAATTCAAAAGAACTGAGCATGATAAGCACCAACTCACCATAATAACATGCTTTACTTAGTTATTTCATAAAAGGAACTCTCATTATCTTTATGAATTCATATTGTAGAAATTAAGAAGGTAAGCCAATCTTTCCCAAGTATGCCAAGAACAACAAATAAAATGATCCAAGAAAGAAATCATTTTCAGACTTACATTTCAATATAAATTATTCCATCACTAAAATTTTGTCACTTAAGTTCTAAGGTTAACATAAGAACTGAAATTACTCAACAGATTAAGTACATGTGTAACATGATTTCTTTCATATTATCGATACTTGCATACCTGAAATTTTCTACCCAACCATTAAGTAACCATAAATATAGCAAGTATCACAGACAAGCAATATCTGAAGTCTTTCTTAACATAGCCTATGAAGTATCTCATACATCCCTAAGGTCAACTAAGATTCAAGCAATTATGCTAAGGCTTTAATATTTTTTAACTAAAAGTATATAATCAATTCTTATCTACAAGATGATAAGCAATCTTATCATCATGCATGAAAATGAACAGATCAAACTCCAACCACTAATTTCATAGCCAACACTTACATCATCTTAAAAATTAATTGATAATTCTAAGCTCAGGAAAAGAACATGGTTTCATACCTTAGTATTTGTTTCAGCATATCAAGATTGGATAACACTATTAGCACTTAACATCCTCTAAGAGAGTAGTGTTGTCAAGATAACATGACTATTACATGATCCAGATAACTCATCCGGACTCTCAAAACCTTATGAGTTTGTTTATAACACATTCAAATCAGTAATATACGTATTTCCATGGTAAGTCAAAGACACCAATAGAATGAGAAATGATCTCCTAACCCGTTCCACCAAACAAGGTTGGAACATACCAACAAATTTCATGTCATAACCATGAGAAAACAATAAGGAACTTCCTAGATGTCAAGAAACTCTAAAATCATTACAATTAGTAGATTACAGATTGCTAATGGGAAAAGAGTCACTTCCAGGTGAACTGAATACCACATAATTTGAATCATAAACCTATCACCCGTCGAGGTTCTAACACTTTTATTTGGACTCAGTTAGATGAAGAAACCAACTAACCCATAATAATAGTTAGGAACATGTATAGCTTAATCATTTTGTCCCACAATAAGTTTATACACTAGCTTGATGCAACCAGTTATTAAAAAATTACAAAACATGGTTAAAAATATCAACAAGTTTAGTTTTGTATCAAATACTATGAAGATTTAATGACACTAGACTTAACAACTAAGAAATCAATAGACTTTATATCACAGAAAACTTAAAATCCCTAGCCATTCTAAATGACTTAGATTTAATCATTTGAAACATAAAAACTGGCTTTAGATAAAACTGAACAGCTCGTCAAAAGAATCATTTATACTGCTAAATCATTTTGAACTAGTTTTCCTAAACCTTATAGCAGATGTGTGATTGATGGTTCGATACTAGTGATAAATAATCATCATACTTTCAGTACAGATTTTTAAATCCAAGAAGAAGGTTATCAATAAAACCCCGACCAACCATGGACTAGATCATAAAGATCTCAAATTAAAAAAAACTACCAATACCATCCTGCTTGTTTAGATATCATGTTCCTAATAAAAAGAAATGTTCAAATATTTTTTACCACAAGATCTAATGCAAAAGCTTCTAGAAATTCAGCTTAACCATAAGAATTATTTCCTTAAAACAGTAGTAGACTACAAGTCTTTTAAGAGGAAGGAGGTTCCTAGTCGAGATCGACTTTAATTTCAAACTCAGATTTGTGTTGAAAGGACATCCTAGCTTAAGAAGTTCACAGTAATAACATTTAATATAACGATAGATCACAATATATCATACGAGGTCTCCAAAGGAGCATATCTATTTCTATTATCAAGGCTGGGATGAAAACATGAATGACTACATCATACAAGATGGTCTTAATCTTCTCAATACCCATTTTTTAAAACATAACATTACCACAACCCATATTAAACCCTGAAAGCATTGAATACATTAAATAAAAAAAGAGATCAATATGAGTTAGAGTAACCAACACACAAATAGCTTGATGAGAATCTATTGTTCTCAATTTGCAACATAAATGCAACAATTTTATGTTAGGGAAAACTAAAAATCTAATCAAGATCTCATAAGTAGCTTGAAGATTAAGTCATTAACGTCATTCTAGAATGCCCATCCAAGGGTCAAGGAGGTAGATTTAGTATTTTACTGCAGCTACCCTCATTATCCTTAAATAGAGATTATTAATACAGTTGTTTTATCCTCAACACAATTACTTACTTGAATTAAAACCAGGTCTACTAAGCATAGAGGATACCTCCAACAAAACCAATACAATTACATGGGAAGTGATTTCTTTTAAAAAGAATTAAACCCATTTTTGTAAATCTAATGATTACCAAGATAAGGAAATTCATCTACAACAAAACCTTTCAACACTGGCTTCTAGTATTCCACCATATCTTGCAATATTTAAATAACCCCAAAAAATATGGGTTAAAATTCAAACAAAGTTTTCTACTGTTTAAATTCCTTATTAAATCACAACTTGAAATAAGAAATCAAAACACACTGGAAGTGTTAAGCCAAAACCCAATGATGAGTATAGATGCAACACTTATTCATCCTAAGGAATACGTTGTTTAGAAAAATAATAAATCACATTGCATCCAACAACCATTAATTTATTTTCAAACAACATTCATTACAAATCAGAGGTAAATTACTCTCTACATAAGTAAAATTAAATAGATTCTACACCATTGAAATTATTAACACAAATTTCAATCAAAACAAGTTTTTTGTGAAATTGCTAAATAGAGCAAGAGATTATGATGAGTTCAGAGCGTATAAAGCTTGTTGCTCCAATATTTCTTTCCTTGTAATTTTCTTATGATTCTTCAAAAGATCCCAAAACTTAGAAATGAATTTCTTCCTCCAACCAAAACACAATACTTCCTCAATATTTATTCAGTCTGGAAGACTTTTTGTCCAGTGAATATGCTATTGTTCTCATCATGCAAACTCACAATAAATTACAGTTCAATTTTCTTGCATACAGAGCTTATGCGGATTTCTCAAAATGAAATGAATAAAAACCACAAAACGATTTACTTTTCCCCCAAACCTTCCATGCATTTCCCAAGAAAGGTGATAATTCATTGCGTATTTAGTGTCATTTAACCGAAGTTACTTTGAGTTTGCCACCATGTTTTACTAACTATTTTTAGCTTTTTAAATTTAGCAAGGTCCTTTTGCTTGGCATGCAAGCACTTTAAATTTAGCTATCAGAATATCATTTCCAAAAACTCGATGGGCAGGAGAAATTAAATAAAACAATAAATAATTCTTGGTATAGATATTTATGTGGTGGGGTACCAACCCACCACTTGATTCAATTTAAAAATCCCTAAATCATATAAGGTTTTTCTTAAGAACCCATACAATATCTAAGCAATAATAATTTCAGATGCCCATTTCTTCATATAACTAAGGCTTCACAAAATTTAATATGTTTATATATCATTTCAAATAAACAGAGTAGTGTCAAATCAAAATTCACAAACAATAAGTTCTTATGTTAGATTAAGATTCATACCGCAAGATTAAATTTCCCCTTTCCTATTTACACAAAGCTATTACATCCCCCATAGTAGTTATTTAACTACTTTAAACTTTGAAAATTCCCCCTTTTGTAATATATATATATATATATATATATATATATAATATATATATTATATATATTATATATATATTATATATATATATATATATATATATATATATATACATATATATATATATATATATATATATACATATATATATATTCATATATATACATATATATATATATATATTCATATATATAACTATGTATATATATAATATATATATACATACATACAAAACAGTTATAACATTAGCGTTGCTCGAGTAAGTTGCTTGAATATGCTCCGAGAGAATTGATGTCTTCAATTTCAGTGATTAATTTCCTTGACTAATGATTGTAGTTCTTTATCCCTAGAAATGAAATCATGATAGCATTAGTCATCAGATGGGGTAGACTATCGGATGGTTAGATCAAGACCTATTATAAATCAAAAGGAAGTCTTGTTCGCATTCCAAATTATGTCGTTTAGCGAACCATCAAAACTATCAAGGCCCTTAACATAACTCAAATGTTAACAATTTAACAAAGATGAACAACAACAACAACATTATTCACTTTCAAGGCTTAAATTTATGCCAAGTATTTCATGACATACTTTATCAAAATGACGTTACGTCCCCTTAATTGTTGATACATAAAGATGCCAGCAACAAAGGCTAAAAACCATTTTTCCTATCATTCCTTTAACAACAATAATGAATCCACGGGGTGTTACGTACCTCCCCTCTTAAAAGAATCATCATCCCAATGATGTGATCTTTATTAAATGAAATATAAAAAATTCCACAGGGGTTATAAGAATAATTTCTTCAGCATAGACACCATTTTACCAGATAGTTTATGGTTTTCAGATTCTGAACTTAAATTCAGTAGCTATATAAGCTTATCAAACTACATGTAGTTACGCAGTCTTCATTGTGTCATGATTCCTCCACTAAAGTAAATAATTTTTGTACAATATATATATATATATATATATAATATACAGAAGATATAGTTAAAACAAGATTACCTGGTACCTTTTAAGGAAGATCTATTCATTTCTGCTAGGATTACAACTTGTGGATATGTGGTAGTTCATTCAGACATATCACCTTCCTCAGCTCTGTTAAAGAATTTTTGACTTGAGGATCCAAAAATTTGCAACATTGGGTCAAAAATATAAGGTACCAACATTCATTCGTTTAACTGAACTTAAATATTTCTATTTCAGTTATCAACTACCTCAACATATCTTACACTTTTTATCTCATATACCTGGTCCAATCAAAGAATGTTGTCAACATGGTTATACAAGCTTATGGATCCACCAAATTTGTTTATTTAAGAATTTTTTTAACAAATATTAACTCATGAATGAGTACTAGCAACCCATTTTCTTGTCCTCAAGAAAGAGGTTTACAAGTTTATAGATGTTTGAGAAAACCAGCTTACCAAAAACCTCTCAAAGTGTTAATTAACAAAGTTACCTTATAAGATATAGACTTTGACATCCACTACATTTTTATTCCACTGTTAAACCTCCTCAGTGGATTCACAGAATCGGTACTGGTCCTAATATTACCAAGGTCATGCAAAAAGTCCACTTGGTTTGCACGAGGGTTTCAAATAAGTAGTGTATTATTTGTAGAATATTTTACTTTAATATTTAGAAGTATGCAAATTACTTACTTATGTTATTTAATGACTTACTAAATTCTCTTGGAATATCTAAATAGTCTTCTGACTTACAAGTCATCGTATCTTTTTCCCAACATAATATAAAGCATACAAGTTAAGCCTAAAACTCTAAGGGCTTGAAGACGCCATGTAGAGTTACATAGAAACTATCACAAGAGAGGGATTTCATAATACAATCCCTTAATAATGAACCTACACATTTCTATAACAGGGTTCATATTAGTGAAGTATGAATTCCCTTATCTGGGTTTAACTAAAAATACTGGAATCAACCACAAAAACCCACGAAAGTTCATAGTAATTCATAACCAGAATTCCCACATAGCCAGAACATGTCACGATAGGTGAACAGAGGGGAATCATGTTGTGATAGGTAACATAAAAGAAGGCATGTTTCGAGAGGTACAAGATATTACCAGAAGCTAAATATAACCTCATACTATCTATGCTTTTATATGAGTCAACCCAGAACGAGCCATCATCAAACCATTTGAGTATTTTAAGTGATGGCTTGTCAAGCTCCCAAGTTCAAACTTAAGATCCTCCTTACAAAGTGATGATAACCCAAAAAAATTGGGTACTTGAGTAATAAAATCCAAAATTAACATATACCATATATATATATATATATATAACAACCACTATTAAGAATCAATAGACTGAATACAATAGTTTTAGTTTCTTGGAGTTGAAATATAATTATGTACATCAAATATTTGACATAATACAGAACAATCATTCAAATAAATGCTGCTTTATCTGACATAAGCAAAAAAATTGAACACTTTTATTCCATATCACAAGAAAGAGTTAGGATTCACAATTGTTGACCATTTTTTCATCGAGTAAAAAAAATCCATATTTTTTTTCTTTTAGTAGTGAAGAACCCTAATCTCATGGATTCATTCACAATTTCCTCTGTATCCTATTAGGGGTACATGTTCCTTTTCCATGATGTCTACTCTCGTAATATGATTCCTCATTCAATGATTTTCCATCTTCTTTAAAGGATGATGTAGCCTAGAATTTACCATATAACACCCTAGTTATGCTGGCACATCACTCAGCCTTGACTGAGCACTCACTTGAAACACACAAAGGTACCAGGTCCCTCTTTAGGTTTATTATAGTATGATGTTATCATGATGAAGTAATAAACATATATATTCATAACTAATCCATCTTTCTACAATGCATGCTACCCTCAGATCTATGAAAGAATGAGCTTAAACAGTAATCATGATTGAATTAATAACATGCACTACTCAACTACACATAGAATGACACTTAGATTCAGTCAATATCTGTCCATCTATTAATAAATACATAAGCTCCTTATAGTATTGTCAATCTATACCAATGTGTGTATGGATTTGATACAGTAATTCATTCATATGTGTATAAAACACCTACACACACTCTGTATATTCTCTGTTACACAAACACTCACACTTCTACTATGTACCATAACATCATATATATAGGCAGGGGACTTTCCCTTCACCACTTATCTATTCCAGAAATAGGCCGCATCTTATTGATAGCCACACATCGTTTACAAGCATAGCCACACATGCAAGTGTGCTATCTATAGTCCTCTTGCAGTTAACTAAAGTTTCAATTCTATTTTTAGCTCATCTCCATACAAAAATGATTTGGTATGCTCCGCCAAAGATAGACAAAGCATGACATGCACGTCTCTACATAATTGGTGTGTTCCACATGCCATCTTCTATAAATAGGTCTTCATGCTCAAAATTGGGTAAGTCTTGAAAGCTAAACTTGTCTTCCACGTGTGGGTCCTTCCTATCCTTCTACACCCCTTTCTTCCAGGCCTTCTATCCCATGTGGACTCCTTGTCATATCTTTGACAATTATTCTTTAATCAACATTACCCCACACTAATCTCATTGTCATCCCAACAATGGATATCTCCAAAAATTGAAGTAAATAATAGAAGAATGGAAATAATAAGAATGAAATAATATAGATAAATAAAGAATTTCTATGAGGTTATGAGGTAGCCTCCTCTGTAGCATTTTGCAGTATCAAACTCTTGATATTCCTCCTTCATTTCAGCCTCTAAAACCTATCATTCAATGAGTTCTTGCTCTTCTTTTTCTGGGATGTCCATAGAAATGGATTCCAACTCATCCCTAGTAATCTCTCCTTTCTCATTTTGTAGAACTAACACAATGTTGGACATAGATGTCATTCTCCCTTCTAAAAGATCCATCTTCTGTGCAATTAGCTTCCCAAGATCTTCCAGTTGAGTCTTGTGTGGCTCTTGTGCTATTGTCAGGGCCTCACACTTCTATTTAACCATTGATAATATTTTTTCGTGGCTTAATGTCTCATCCTTCATCACTTTATGGACCTCATTGTTATATTCTAGGGTGGGTCTTGATGTTGATAAGTGCCTCTAGAGTTGTGCATATGTTTAAAGCTTGGTCTACTTTTTTCAATACTTCCTGTAATGATTACAACAACCCTTCATAAGATGTAATTTTTGACATCACTGATGCTTTCTCTCATTCAGCATCTTGTTCTAATCTTTTTGGTGCTTGCATGTGCAGAGATTCATCTTCAATTACCAAGTCCACCAACTTTCCTACATAGTGTATCACTGAAGGAAACGTCTATGGTACCTTGACATCCAAGTGTGGCCTTGCTCTGATGACATTGTACCCAATCTCCTCTGCGATGTTGATAAACACCTCATTTTTCTTCTTTACAAATTCCCTCTCCTACATTATGTACACTAGCTTTGCATCCTTTGTCTTCAGCTCCTCACATAGCACTTTGATTATTACAGCTTTGTCCATGTTTCTTCTAGCCACCTTAGCAGAAACATTCACCAATGCATTGCTGACCTGCTCATCTAACATGACAATAGGATTTATTGTCATGTGTCTAGCTTGGGGTGTCTTCTTTAGTTGTCTCAAAATGCATGAATATTTGTACACATCAAATTCAGGCTCATCCATGTGGGTGTGCATTGACCATGATAGTTTCTTTCGAGTGCGCACAATCATCATATCCTCATCCATTAACTCCCAGCTGAATAAATCCTGCTGTGCTATTTTCTCTGGAAGAGGGCATGGAAATTTTTTCTTGCGTCCTCTGTATACCCCATGGCCAATGGAATGTACTCTCCACTTATTCTTCTAGATAGTTGCTGCTTAGGAACTTTAGCTTCCAAATTTAGGACTTGTGTCTCTATGTCTTGAACATTCTCTGCAGCTGTCTCCTCGAGTCTTTTCCCTCCCCCATCCTCTTCTTTTTCCTTTGATTCTTCACCCTATTCTTATGTGTTCTCTGGAAGTGTAGGATAATTAGGTGCACTTTCCTCTGACTCTTCCACCTCCTCATTTAACTTTAGTTTCCTCATTCTTTACACAGTTGCCTCCTTCTGTGGAGAGAGTTTGGGTGATTTGCGCATAGTGGTTGGAGTAAGCACCTTGGGTCCTTGTTCTCCTAAACATCCTCTTAAACCTATTATCCCCTTGAAATGCATTCAAGTCCTCGTCATCCCCCCTCTTGTGGCAGAGGTGGTGAAATGGCACGTTTAACTTCACCCTTATTTGTAGGATGTCTCCTACCTCTATGCTCCAAACCACCACTATCTTTGCACTCCTCCTCCTCATCCTCCACTTCAATTGGCTCTGTGGGCTTAGGCACTGGGATGTTCTCCATTGTATGCTTTCCCTTTGGTGGTGCTAAAAGTGCGAAGTCACCTTCCACATACTTATTATTCTCCATCTTTAGCTTCAGCTAGACATACACCAATGTTGCCCCCCACATCTGCTACAACCATACTTATTGTCTTGATATTCAGCACCTCCGAAATGATCCTCTCTGTATAAGCACTTATGTTAGGATACACATACTTCTTCCTCAACATATGGTAGTCACAATATACCTTATCCTCATTGAATACTAGTCTGTGCGTGTCTGTACATATATGAATAGATGTTTGGAAATACCTTGTAGTGAATGCGTAAAGTAATTTACACTAAGGGCTCCAGAATCCATCTTTTATTAGGAAGCATGAAATGTAGAAATGTTGATGTATAGCAAATTGTACGTGTTTCCCTACCACTACTAGTAGGTCCTTTGGGATGTGCCACTCTTCCCTAAATGTCACGCGGAGCCTATCATACCATTTCTCTGCCATTTTCTTTACAGCATCTGTAATGGCCCCTTTGCATAGATACATGTTGAATCTTTCAGCTGATGACTTGTTCTCCATGGGGTATTCCCATAATTTTTCCTTCGGTCCGTCTAGTACTCTAATCTCCATGAATACCAGTGATAGTAGAACAGCCCCAAAGCTGATCTTCCCTCATGTGCATGCTTCTTCGACTATTTACTCAGCAATATAGCCCTGCAATGTTGTAGATTGTCCCTTCTAAAATCTTACACACCACATGTAACTGTTGTTGCAGACTCACAACACCCCTGGATGCAGATCAAGGGTTCTAGGTTGATCACTCTAGCATCCAGTGTGATTGCACAACATGGAAACCTCTCTCTAAGTGTGGGGACTTCTGAAACTGAGAGAGGAATTTCCAGATTAGAGGTTGGTTCCTCAAAACTCCTCTGATTTAGATCTATATTTTGCAAAACTACAGAGGTTCAGATCCTAATCCTACTCTAAACTACCAGGAGACAGGGATAGAAATGCAAAAATTGAAACTAACTAAAGATGGTGATGCACCAAAAGGAGTGGTGAAACATATTTGTCATGAAAATAGACACAGACCAAAGTTCACAACATAAAACATACACAGACTGATAAGGTATAATTTAGTATCTGAAATTAAGCAAATAATACAAACAGAGGATTGAAAACCCATTCACAGAGCTTACATTATCATTTCGGTGTCAAAAACATGCATTACACCCTCAGAGAGGTAAAAGAAAACTGTTACAATCTTTGGAGAGGTCTGATCCTTGCATCAATCACTTGCTGGAGGTGAAAGAAGAAGTCTGTTATGCCCAAAAATGTTCCCCCCCTTCAGAAATAAGCCAAATTTGGCTTTTACATTGCATGGGTCGAGTCCAGGGGACAGAAAAACATACAAAACATGAGATCCCATCCCTTCTTGACTGCAGGTGCATTAAAATAGCATGGGGGACCTTACAAACCCATACCCTATCATTTTGACTGGATTACAGGAGAATGTGACCCATTCTACATTAAATCTGGCCACTGGAATGTCACTTCTAGCCATGAACACGCGTCAGAGCTGTTTCTCAATTTTCTCTCTCCAAACTAAACCAAAACTCAAGATTCACACTGAAATCATGTAGAGAATTTCACAAGATTTCCGTTGATATAAAGAACGTGCAAATCCAAGCTCTGGATCGAAAGATATGTTGATTTGAAGATTTAGGGCACGAAATAGGTGAAAATGCGTTTTGAAATTTTTCCCGCGATCTGCCACCTGGATGACACGTGGCACGTGCTGATTAGATATGTAATTCCCTCTCCTCTCTATCCCATGGGTTTTCCTGCTTCATTGGACATGTGTCATCTTTTTATTGGCTCGGGTTAGTGCTTGAAACATCGCCCTTTGACTTTTGGACCTTTTTTCCCTGTGACACGTGTTGTGATTTGATTGGTCCATAGGTCTGCCGGATTTTCGTGCCCTTTGCGTCCTTTTGTCCTAGGTGTCCCAGTGCTGTTTGGGACAGAATCCTCTGATCCACCTGAAATGGGCTTCCTTGTCCCTTATCTACCGATGACACGTGGCGCAACCTGATTGGCTCTCAGATTTTCAGCTATCCGTGTCCCTTTGTCCCAACTGTCCCCATACGAAATTTCTCTGCTTCGAGCAAAACCAGTCAGTTCGTATCCTTCTCATACTCATGGCCCAAATCTCCCAGTGTGAAAGTTTCCCATTCCGGCCAAACCGCCCGTTTCACGTCCTTCGTGTCCATTTGTTCCAACTGTCCCAGACTGTTTGGGACAAATTCTTCCGAACCGCCTGAAATGGGCTTCCTTTGCTTCAGCCGCTTCACCTTTTCACGTCCTAGATGTCCCAAATGCTTAGTTGATTTCTTCTCCTTCGGTTGAACCAGCTTTCTGCATCCCACGCGTCCATTTGTCCCAGATGTCCCTTTGCTTCGCAGGCCACCTGGAGGCTTTTCGGCTGATCCGCGTCTCGATGTCCCTCGCGTCCCTACTGTTGCAAGGACTAGGACTTAGCCAATTTTCATAATTTTTCCTGTCCCAAGCTTGTTTTCTGTAACTTTTTTCACATTTCCTCAGAGCTTGCTCTTTCCTTCTTCGGCCAGGGGAGTTAGAAAAAATCTGAGGGGACCCTAGAACATGATTTTTGCCTTGAATCAATCCATTTTCCTGAGACTTGATCATTCTGATGCATGTTATCAAATTAAACCCTGGGGGGTGAATTGGGATAACAATTTGGTGACTTAGCGGGGTCATCTACCTGCTAGATGAAAAGACCAGTTTCCTAAAGAAGTCCATTGGGCATGGAGTCATCAAATATTTTGTTTAGAACCCTAACTGACTCAGAATGTGCAAGGAGGAAGATGGAATGTCACCCGATGAAAGCAAGGACTGGTAAACATCTTCATGGACAGCAAGCTATGCCAAAGCACTTAGGGAAAACAAAACTAACCTACAGCAAAACAATGTGCACAAGCACTTAGAGGAAAGAAAATATAATCTAATATTTATAGAGGTAGTGAACTCCCTTCTAGAAGTAACGCTTGAGATAGATTCCATTAACTGGAATCTGTAGTTCTTCACCATCTAATGAGGCCAATTGGAAAGCATTGTTGTTCTTGCACTTTGTGACCATGTATGGGCCACTCCAAATGGCATCAAATTTTGAATGCCTTCCCCGGTTTTGCTCTATCCACATCCCATTTCAACACTAGACCTCCAACTTGAAAAGATCTATCCTTGGCCTTTCTATCAAAGGTCTTCTTGATAAAAGCTTGATCCTTTTCCATTGCTTGGGATGCCTGATTTCTGATCTCTTACAAGCTCCATCAACTCTGCATACCTTACCTCCATGGGCTCAAACTCTAGCAACTCCAGCTGTTTCATGAGTTCCAACGTTGGTAACTCAAGTGACATGGGCAAGATTTCCTCTCTTCCATAGACAAGCCTAAATGGAGAGTTACCTGTGGATATTTTGGGAGTTATCCTATCAGCCCATAAGGCTAATTTCAGCTTGGTATGCCAGGACCCTCTAATTCTCATCAAGAGTCCTCCTAATAATCCTCAACAAGTTCTTGTTTGTAGACTCGGCCTGGCCATTACCCTGAGGGTAATAGTTTGATGAAGTGCTTAGGTAAATACCGTTCTTGACAGCCCACCACAGTCACCCTAGATCCAATGAATGCCAATGCATTATCAGAGATTATTGTAGTAGGTACACCGAATCTGGTCATTATTCCCTCATAAAAGTCTAAGATGTTAGACTCATTTGCCTCTTTGAGTGCTACTGCTTCTGTCCATTTGGTGAAGTAGTTTGTGGCTGTCAAAATCCATTTGTGCCCTTGGCTTGAATTGGGATTAATGATTCCAATGAAGTCCAAACCCCCATTGCATGAATGGCTGGTCAACTGAGATTGGATACAATGGGAGGGCTGCAAGTCTCTCTTTTCCTATGAAGAATGCACAATTCTTACACCTCTTGATCCATGCATAGCAATCACTGAAGATTTTAGGCCAATAATAACCAGCCTTCATGATTTTTAGAGTTGTCACTCTCGGTGCAAAGTGGCCGCCATCTGGTCCAGCATGAAACTCTTCTAATACCCTTTGAATCTAAAATGTGCTAATGCATCTCAGTAGCACTCCATTTACATCTTTTTTTTAATAAAACCCCCATCAACGATGGCATACGGGACAGCCTGCAATCTGAAGTGTCTCCTTTGGGTCTTGCTCATCTCTGGAGGGCATAGGCCTGTGCCTAGGAAGTGCATAATACCTTGGGTCTAGCAAGGAGTCAAGGCAGCATTGTCTTCTTCTTGTTTGCCACTTGGCTCATGACTGTCCTGGACTGTCAAAACAACCTCTTCTTCACTGCATATTTCTTTTTACTTCCCCAAAACCAGCTGCTCACACAATCCTTTCCCTCTTACCAGCTTGGTGATCTTGATCTCAATGTCATACTCCATGACACGGGTGATCCAACCTGCCCTTTTCCTCATTCAATTCCTTGTTGAGGAGGAAGTCCTTAACCCTAGCATGTGAGACCAACAATTGAATCTTATTGTTTGAGACCGAATGTCTGAACTTCTTCAAGCTCCTGATGACAGCAAGGACATGCTTTTCGATGAAAGAATACTTTATTTCGTAATCTTCCAAGGTTTGGCTAAAGAATTCTATGGGCTGTTCTGAACTTTCTCTATTCAGCTGTGTTAAGATAGCTGAGATTGTGTCTGATCCTCCAAATGCATACAACATGAAGTCCTTTGAAAAGTCTGGGTTGATAAGAGTTGGAGCTTGTGATATTGCATGCTTGATGTTTCAAAACTCTCTTTGCCTTCTGCTGTCCATTTGAATGCTAGACTCTTCTTTAACATCATTGTTAGAGGCTTCACAAGAGTGGAAAAATTAGGCACAAATCTGTGGACAGTTTATCCTTCCTAAGAAGCTTTGAAGAGATTTCTTGTGGTGTGGCAATGGGAGCGTTCGGATGGCTTCAACCCTTTCAGGATCAATTGTTATCCCTTCCCTAGAGACAATGTGGCCCAACAATTTACCCTCGTGTGCCAAGAATATACACTTCTTTGGATTCAATGACACTCTGAACCTTCTACACCTCTGAAACACTTATCTGAGGTGAAAGAGATGGTCTGCTGCATTCTTTGAGAAGATAGTGATATCATCTAGGTATACCGGCACTATATTGTTGATTAAGCCTTTGAATGCCATACTCCATAGCTCGCTGAAATGTTGCTCCAGAATTTGATAGGCCAAATGGCATCTTCTTGTAGGCATAGGTGCCCCATTTGGTGGTGAAATCCGTCTTGAATTGATCTTCTTCCTTCACCATTATCTGATTATAGCCTGAGTATCCATCAAGTAGTGAGAACCTTTTTGAACCAGCTACAACTTGCAATATTTGCTCCATGGAAGGGAGTGAGTAATGGTCCTTAAGGGAGGCTCTGTTCAAGTCTCTGAAGTCAACACACAGTCTGATTTCTCCATTTATTTTTCTCACTGGCACCAATTTTTGTAACCCAACTTGAGTGTTTGATGGGGAAGATGATACTGGCCTCAATAAGCTTGCTTAACTCTTTTCTCATGAGAGGTTCAATATGGGGATTCATTGGCCTTTGCTTTTGCCTAACAAGCTTGGATTCTGGATCCAGCTCAATAGTATGTTGTGCCAGCTTTGGGTTGAAACCTCTTATATCTTTATAAGTCTAAGCAAAGATATCTGGGAACTCTTGACAAAGCTGAACAAAATCAGATTTCTCTTGTAAGGTACTTACTTTGCCAATCTACAATGTTTTGCCTTCTTCCACTAAAATAGTCTCTAAATCTTCCCCCTTCACTTGAATGTTTGTTTTCTCCTTCCGGAACTGATCATTCGGGTTGAATATTGACTCCAAGGTTATGAGGCCTTTCGGTAATTTGTTAGTTCTCAGCTGTACTACCTGATCACCATATTGCTGCTCCAGCTTGTCTTGATTTCTGGCGGAGAACTCAGCTTCTTCTTGTAGGAAATTAACAATTTGTTGATCATTCTCGAAGACTTGCCAACTTGTGTTGTTATCTGGAACAGCTGGTCTCACAACCAATTTGATATGAGGCTGAGATTTCTCACTTTTGATACTTTCTACAACATCAAACGCAGCCCCAATTTCTGCAAGTCTGTCAGCGGCTTCATTCTTTTTCCTCGGGATGGAATTGATGCTTAAAGCTTCAAATTCTTCAATAAGATCCCATACCCGATTTTTGTAGCACTTAAGTGGATCATTTTTGGCAGCATTTTTTCCTTTGACTTGGTTTACGACCAGCTCACTATCACCAAATACTTGTAAATTCCTGATGCCTCTCTTCATTTCCCAGTGCAGTCCATGAATTAAGGCTTCATACTCAGCTGTGTTGTTTAAGCAAGAAAACTGAAAACGGAAGGCTGAGTAATACTTTATACCTTGCGGTTAAATGAGCATTGCTCCTCCTCCTGCACCTTGTCTACTCCTTGATCCATCAAAGAACAATTGCCATACTTCATTCTTGTCCTTATGATCTGCCTTGGTGATGCTAGGAATAGGTTGATTCCCTTCATGTAAACAATAAACTCCTAGTGCAGATTCTTCTACTTCTTGATAGGGATCAAAAGCATGCACCTTACTTTCCCATTCATCAAGAGTTAGATCCAGGATGCTTCCAATCTTGGTGTCAGCCTCATCAGTGCTAGGGTGATCTTCTTGATCAAATGCTGAGAAATCGGCATTAATCTGACTTGGAGTGTAAGGTTCAATATGGAAGTTTGCAATAGGTTCGGATCTGATTGTAGCCTTAGTTCCATACCTTGTTCTAAATAGCATGTGTGACTAATAAGCAGACAAATACCCCCCAATCTTGGCTATGAAGTCCCTTGACAAGCAAAGGGCAAAGAGTGGTGGAAGGTCTATGACTGATACATCTTGTAAGACAACAACATTTGGACATGCATGCAAGGTAAGGCTCAAATTTCTAATCAATCCAATTGTTGCTATTGCTGTCCCATCTGGCTATACTACTCCTTTAGATGTTATTTCATACTGGATCCCTAGCTGATTAGCTATTTGTTTGGGCATGACAGAACTACTTGCCCCAGAATCAATCATGCAGTTGTGTACTAGCTAATTTCCAATTATCAACGAAACATAGAAAGGAGGGGGCTTCAACATTTTACCTTGTTGTCCTCCATGACTTCCTTCAGGCTGGGCAGCATTTGTAACCACTTTTTCTTGTATCTGAACCTACTAATTCAAAGTTAGCCAATCCTTCATGGTAGCTTGCAGCAGATCTCTTTGTCCTGGGATGGATAGGGATTCCCACATTGATATATTGGCGTTAGTCTTCTTCATCTGTTCAATGATACTGAATGGGGATGAAGTATCCTTTTGTTGTCCCTTGGTTTGTACATTTACTCCTTACACATGGGCAGTAACAGCTGGCATTTGAGTTGGCCTAGGGGCTGTTCTTGGCTGCCCTTGTGCATTTGAAATGGGACTTCGCTTGTCAATAATTTCTGGAGTCATGGAAGGTTGTGGATTGGCTGGGGCTAATGGCTGTTCTTCACCCAAATTTCTCCTCTTTGACCTTTTGTTGGCTGCAACACCTTGAGAAACTGCTTGATTCATGCCACATAAATCTTCTGCTTGCCAGTTCACCAATGTGGTGTCATTTGGGGTTGATTTCTGTTGGAATGTTTCTTGTTGTTGATTGTTTCCTTGACTGCCATCGCCCTCCACACCAGTAGTTGTCACCATCAATGCTTGATTGAGAGTACCATTGAAGCACATGGATTGGTTATGAGGCTCATTGCATGGAAAACACCAATCATATTCCTGAGCAATGTTGTTCTATGTTGGCACCAATGCATTAGAGGCAGATATGGAATTTGGATTGTAGGGTTGGAATGGTCTATTAGCAGGAGGCCTTACTTGCCTTTGATTTTGATTTGCAGCCTAATTTGGTGACCTATTTTTTTGGTATGAGGGCCTAGCCTGGTACTGTGCTTGAGGCTGATACAGTCTAGCACTTTGAGCTTTCTATCTTTTGATAGTAACTAGCTCATTTCCCAAATTTTACAATTGTTTCATGACCTCTTGGAGTTCATTTGAAGCACTAGAGGATGAAGTAGAAGTTTCACTTGAACTTTGATTTCTAGGGGTGGGAACAGGAGCCAAAGTGGGTGCTTGACTAGTGCTTGGATTTTCTAAGTTTGGATACAAGGGCATGGGAGGCCTAAGAGCTAGTTTTACTGGCTTGAATAAGACAGTTTTCGGCTCTAATGGCAATGTTATAAGCAGCAGGTAAGGTTGTGCCACCCATAGATTGAATTAACATAGAAATATCAAAATTCAAAGCTTTAAGGTAATATAGAAAAGCACCTTCTACTGTTGGCCTGACTGCCACTGGAATCCTATCCCAAGACCTTTGAAATCTGAAGTTGAAGTCAGTCAGCTGCTCGTTGGGGGCTCTCTTGATAGTTGTTAGCTGCTCCAAAGGAGACAAGTTGTCTCCCTTCTCCCCAAATTGCTCGTGAAGTGAAATACACAGCTGATTCTAGTTGGTGATAGAACCAACTCCAAGGCTCCTAAACCATTGTAATTCTTTACCCTTAAAGGAAGATGCCAGTAACTTGACAGCCACTTGCATTTCATTGATTTCATGGATTACACAAAGGTTAGCAATATCTTTAACATGATCACCTGGAGTAGTCTGATTTTCTCCAATGAAGTAGGGAATGTTCTTCAAGGCTGCAATAGGAACTGGATGTTGTGCATTGAGAGCAAGTGGGTTGTTGCTTGTGAAGTTGACGTAGGGATTGTTCTGAGCCATTCTAATTGGTCTTAAAACCCTTGTTGACAGAATGAAAGGCCTACCAGGTGGAGGAGTTGAGAGAGTTCTGTTTGGTGGAGATGGAGACCTTTGAATCCTTCTTCCTCTTTTCCTCATTCTTGGAGATAACTGCAGGTATTCAAACAACACTTCTTCTTCTCCAACTCTTGACCTTGTGGTGATTCTTCTCATGAGTTTTCAGGCCTGAACTACTGAAACCAGTTGATTCCTCCCCTTGGAGTCGCCAGATATGCAAATAATAGCTCTTTTTAAGAAATAAAAATGCAGCAGATGCACATCAACCCTGCTGCAATAAAATGAGACCTCTTGTCCCATCGAGCGTGCCAAAACTATTGTTGTAGACTCATAGCACCCCTGGATGCAGATCAGGGGTTCTAGGTTGATCACTCTAGCATCCAGTGTGATTGCACAACATGGAAACCTCTCTCCAAGTGTGGGGACTTCTGAAACTGAGAGAGGAATCTCTAGATTAGAGGCTGGTTCCTCAAAATCCTCTGATTTAGATCTATATTTTGTAAAAAATACAGAGGTTCAAATCCTAATCCTACTCTAAACTGCCAGGAGACAGGGATAGAAATGCAAAAATTGAAACTAACTAAAGATGGTGATGCACCAAAAGGAGTGGTGAAACATATTTGTCATGCAAATAGACACAGACCAAAGCTCACAACATAAAACATACACAGACTGATAGGTATAATTTAGTATCTGAAATGAAGCAAATAATACAAACAGAGGATTGAAACCCATTCACAGAGCTTGCATTATCATTTCGGTGTCAAAAACACGCATTACACCCTCAGAGAGGTAAAAGAAAATTGTTACAATATTTGGAGAGGTCTGATCCTTGCATCAATCACTTGCTAGAGGTGAAAGAAGAAGTCTGTTATGCCCAAAAATGTTCCCCCCTTTAGAAATGAGCCAAATTTGGCTTTTACATTGCATGGGTCGAGTCCAGGGGATAGAAAACGTACAAAACTTGAGAGCCCATCCCTTCTTGATTGCAGGTGCATTAAAATAGCATGGGGGACCTTACAAACCCATACCCTATCATTTTGACCAGATTACAGGAGAATACAACCCATTTTGCATTAAATCTGGCCGCTGGAATGTCACTTCTGGCCATGAACACATGTCAGATCCGTTTCTCAATTTTCTCTCTCTAGACTACACCAAAACTCAAGATTAACCCTGAAATCATGTAGATAATTTCACAAGATTTCCGTTGATATAAAGAACGTGCAAATCTAAGCTCTGGATCGAAAGATATGTTGATATGAAGATTTAGGGCACGAAACAGGCGAAAATGCGTTTTGAAATTTTTCCCGTGCTCTGCCACCTGGATGATACGTGGCACGCGCTGATTAGATATGTAATTCTCTCTCCTCTCTGTCCCATGGGTTTTCCTACTTCATTAGACATGTGTCATCTTTTTATTGGCTTGGGTCAGTGCTTGAAACCTCGCCCTTTGACTTTTGGACCTTTTTTCCTTGTGACACGTGTCGTGATTTGATTGGTCCGTGGGTCTGCCGGCTTTTCATGCCCTTCGCATCCTTTTGTCCCGGGTGTCCCAGTGTTGTTTGGGACAGAATCCTCTGATCCACCCGAAATGGGCTTCCTTATCCCTTATCTACCGATGACACGTGGCGCAACCTGATTGGCTCTCAGCTTTTCGGCTATCCACGTCCCACACGTCCCTTTGTCGCAACTATCCTAATACGAAATTTCTATGCTTCTAGCAAACTACCCTGTTCGCATCCTTCACATCTCACGGCCCAGATGTCCCAGTGTGAAAGTTCCCCATTCCAGCCGAACCGGCCGGTTCGCGTCCTTCGTGTCCATTTGTTCCAACTGTCCTAGATTGTCTGGGACAAATTCTTTCGAACCACCTGAAATAGGCTTCCTTTGCTCCGGCCGCTTCACCTTTTCGCGTCCTTTGCCTCCATGTGGCCCAGATGTCCCAAATGCTTAGTCTATTTCTTCTCCTTCGGCTGAACCATCTTTCCGTGTCCCACGCGTCCATTTGTCCCAGATGTCCCTTTGATTCACGAGCCACCTGGAGGCTTTTCGGCTGATCCGCATCTCAATGTCCCTCACGTCCCTACTGTTGCGAGGACTGGGACTTAGCCAATTCTAAAAAATTTTCCTGTCCCAAGCTTGTTTTCTACAACTTTTTCACATTTCCTCAGAGCTTGCTCTTTCCTTCTTCGGCCAGGGGAGTTAGAAAAAATCTGAGGGGACCCTAGAACATGATTTTTGCCCTGAATCAATCCATTTTCCTGAGACTTGAGAATTCTGATGCATGTTATCAAATTAACCCTGGGGGGTGAATTGGGATAACAGTAACCACATAGTATTTACCTATGACCACTGCTCTTGATCATTCAACTTGTTAACAAGGTGTGTTGTAGCTTGCACAGCTAGAAGGTTCTTCAATTTTTCTATATCCATTATGTATGGACCCGTCAGGTACCCAAACTCCTATCTGGTCTTTAAAATTGCAGATTTATCTATGAGATCACCTTTTATGTCCTCTCATATGGCCTTCAAACCTATAACTGATGAGACAAGTGCAGATGAGATTCTAACTCTACTTCCTGTAAAGTAGAAGAAGTCCTTGTGCACCCTACTCATGAGCCATTGATACAAAGGCTCATACTTCCTAAAATATGGAAGCTCATATAATTGGTAGACCCTACTTTTCTTCAGAAGCTTCTTGCCTACATCATCATAAACTGGCATATCATCTGCCGTGTGCTTGATTGTCTTAGCAGTGAGTAAGGAATCAAGATCCTTCTTGTTCTCTGAAATCTTGTGATTGTATTCACTTACTTTGCTCTTTCTGATAGGTGAATCCCATTCCTGGCCGACAATGAATCCTTCTAGATATTACATTTCTAAAAAATGGCTTTCAGGTGCCATCTCTTCCTCCTCGACGACCACTTTCTTCTTTCCTTTTACTGCTATTGCAGATTCCTTCTTAGGTGCCATTTTTACCTTAGAAATGTCTCTTCTTCAACTCTACAACTTTGCGAATCAAAACCTAGCTCGATTCAATCTTACCCTTGGTGGAAACTTTATAACCTAACTCTTTTATATCTCCCTGCTTTTCTCAAACCCTTCACCACCAAGGACATAAGCTTCTTGTCACATAGATCTGGTTGTCATGCTTGATTTCACACCCTTCACACATTAACTTGATCACTTGGATCTTAGCACTTGGCTCTTTCCTCGAATACTCTTATTCATAATGGTAGAAATGAATCTACATTCCATCCTTATATATGTTTTTCAAATTTTGATGCATTAATTGATCCTTCACCTACCAAATATCCCCTCATTCATTGATCAAATCTATTCATTCCACAGGGTACATCTTTGTGCCCCAGCTATAACCTTCTAGCGTGCCTTCCTACCCTCTAGTCACATAATTCTCTTCAGCATGCGCTCCTACGCCCAAGTACCTTATCACTATATCTTCTCCTAGTAGCTATCATGGCCTTCACTTACCTCACATTAAATTGTTCTTTCATTCATCTCCATCCTTGGTCACTTTTGAGAAGGAATCTTATTTTGACTTAAGGCACACCCATAACGGCTTATTCCTTTCACCTTTCAATTCCCACAGTATTTTTCTTGGATAACTACGACCACCCCACATGAAAGGTATGTGCAGTCCTCTACGTATAAACATTCTTCATATAGTAATTAGCTTCATGCACGCAAGCGTGCCTATTACACAAGAACAAAAACTAAATTGACAAAGCATAGAAAAAATGAAGGAAATACAGAATTGAAAACCTAAGCTAAATGGAAATACTTCCTTATTACAAATACCAAGAAGACTTATTAATAGTAGGGCTTCAGCCTACTCCTGTTACAGTAACCGGGTATTCGTGTTCCATCAAGTGCTTCTAACTGGAAAGCACCTAATTCAAGTATAGAAGTGATGACATATGGCCCCAACCAATGTACTTTGAGCTTGTCTAGATGGCACAAGAACTTTGAGTCATAAAGAAGTACCATTTGTCCATTCTCAAACTTCTTATCTCTTATGTTTCTGTCTTGCCATGCCTTCTGCCTAGCCTTTTCCTACTTCTAACTCCACCGTGTTATGGCTCGGCACTCATCTAGTTTAATCATCTTGTCGATACAATCTTCTAAAGCCTATTCACCAGCTAGACCTCCAACACGTGCAATGTGCAAAGAAGGTAACATAAATTCTATAGGAAGAATAACTTCTATGCCAAACACCAATTGAAATGGTGTGGCTTTGTTCAATCTCTTGTAAGTTGTTCTATATGCCTAAAGAACAACTTAAACTTTTTCATCCCAATCCTTTCTTCCAACATCACAATTTTGTGTCAAAGTCTGACTCAAAATATTGTTGAAGGCCTTAGCAATTCCATTTTCCTGAGGATGGTAGGGTGCAGTTGTATGGTGTATAACCATAAACTCATCTAATAGAATCCTGATTGTCTCATCCAAAAAGTGTGTACCTCTATCACTTGTCAAGCTTAAGAGGCATCCATATCTTGTAAGAACATTCTCCCATATAAACCTAGCTATTGTAGATGTCGTACAATCCTTGATAGGTGTTGCTTCTACCCACAGTGTGAGATAATCTATGTAACTAATGAAATATCATGATCTAGTCTTGTGCACAACTAGCGAAATAGGTCCTGCAAAGTCAAGGGCCCATTTCTCAAATGGTTCAACACTAGTAATCAGTCTCAAAGGCATCTCATCTCTTTACCTTGGTTTTCCTAGGCACTGATAATGATCACATGCTTTACAATATTCTTTACAGTCCTTATACAATGTCTCCCACCATAATCCAGCAAGTAGTATCTTCTGGGGAGTCACATCACCTACATAATGGCCTCCTATAATACCACCATGAGCTTCTTCCATGATATCCTTATGCTCATGCTCTAATACACAACAACGTAATACTTCATCTTTGCCTAGCTTGTAAAGGTCACCACTAATTAACATAAATGGTGTCACACGTATAGCAAGCTACTTCTTTTCTAATGCTTTCATTCCTTCTGGTACCATACCTATTTGTAGAAAGACAGTAATATCCTCTAATTCCATGGGTGCCCATTGTAGCGTATATAACTATACATCCAGCATTGTTTCTTCAATTTTCTGTGCATCCTCTCCTAAATTGATTCTAGATAAATGGTCTAGTCTAGAATTACTTTTCCCTAGCTTCACCAAAACTATGAAGTCAAACTCTTGAAATAGAAGCAGCCATCTACATATGCACCCCTATAAGACAGGCTTGTTTACCAAGTACTTCAATGCCATGTGATCTATATAAAACACAAATGGTGTTACTAATAAGTACTGTCAAAACTTGTGCAATGCATAGATCATTGACAAAGCTTTGCACTCAGTATTTGTATAATTCTATTCAGCAAGAGTTATCTTCTTACAAGAAAAACAAATTGGATGATCTATAATACCTTTGCTAGGTTGAGCTAACACAACACTAATGGCCATGTCAGAAGCATCCACATGCACATGAAATGGTTTATCCCATGAGGGAAAGTGCAGAATGGGTGTGGTAGTAAGTTTCTCTTTTAATATCTCAAACGTGCACAACTGTGGTTCTCCCTGATAAAATTTACCTTTCCCCTTTAGTAATTCTTCCAAGGGTGCAACAATTTTGGCATACCATTTGATGAAGTTTCTATAATATTCTGTATGACCTAAAAATCCACGCACCTCACATTAACTAGTAGGTGCTTCCAAGCCTAAAATGACTGCAACCTTGGCTGGATCAACCAACAAACCTTCCTTATAGATTATATGTCCTAATAGTATCTAAAATGGTATAGAAAATATGCACTTCTTGATGTTCAAAGAAATACTCAATTGTCTGCATCGTTCAATTGTTAAGTGCAAATTATCACAATGATCTTTCACAAGCCCATATACTATCCAATCATCTAGGTAGACCTGTAAGAAGTTGTGAATAAAATCTTTAAATGCTTGAATAAATATGCTCGAGAATACATCAAGCGTATTTTTCAATCCAAAAGGCATCACAGTATAAGCAAAACTGCTCCATTCAGTAGTAAATGTTGTCTTTTCTTGATCCTCCTGAGCAATCCTAACTTGATGATACCCAAAAAACCCATCTGTGAAGGAATATATTTCACGCCCTACAACTCCTTCTAGTATTTTCTCAGTGAATGGTGTAGGGAATGCATTTGTGACGCATGCAACATTCAGCTATCTGTAGTCCACACATATTCTAATTTGTCTATCCTTCTTGATACTGATCACCATTGGGATAACCCATTCTAACTCATCAAGGGGCTTGATAATTCCATATTTCAACATTTTATCAATTTATTCTTTTACCTTTTCGTGCTAATTAGGATTCATTCTGTAAGGTATCTTTCTAACTGGCTGTGCACCATCCTTAATTTTTATCTTCATTTCCCCAAGGGATTCATGCACTCCTTTAATTTCATGATACCCTAAAGGGAATAAGTACTGATAATCCCTAAGTAAATCAATGATATTTTTTACCTCTGAGTCTAACTAGTAGTCTTCAATTAAGGCCTCCTTAGGCTTAGCCTCCAAACCTATATTCACCTTCTTTGTCTTCATGGGTTCATGGTAGGTGTGGGTATCCTTGTCTGCACTGTCCAAGACCTCGCGTACCCCTTGTGGATGTTTAATATCTAGGTTCTCAACTTCCTCGTCATCCATGATGTAAACCATATTTCCTTTCTCTTTCTCTAGGAAAGCACGTTCAATTAGTATGGAGTCCATTTCTCCTTCCTTTTCAAAACATGTTCTGAACTCTGCTTCACTAAATAATTCCTGAATATGCTCTTCTTATTTTGCACTATCTCCCATAGTTAAGCACTTGAAAAATTTTAATGCCTCTTCTACAAGAGGTTTAGTTAAGAAGTAGCCAAAAGTCTAGATCATTCCTGTAGTCAAATCTTTCAAGTTTCCAGTTTCTCGATGTAGTTATACATATACATACCAGGTGTGTGCACATCCTTATAGTGTAGAATATAGTTTATGTACCCAGAGGGAAGGTGGTAATGCTTCATGTCCTGCTATTAAGAGTCTCTCACACATCTGAATGTGATGTTGAACAGGTTGATCACCATGATAAGTGTAGACTTTCATAGGTGCATTGTTCCTTATAAACCTAGTAGACAAAGTGATTACAATCTCTTCCCAATTTATAAGATTATCTTTATGGACTACCTACCAGCACACTTTTGTCCCACATGGTGTATATACTAACATATCTCTTCTCTTAATTTCATCAGTACATTGTGTTTCCATGGCCTTCAAAAATGTAGGAATATCTTCTACCTATGTATACCATGGTACTGTGCTACCTATCCATCGAATCAAACGAAGTCCATTCTTACACACAACCATGCTTTTCACCTCGTGTCCTACTAATTCATATGTACCGTGATCCTAATTGTTACAAGTAATACTTGTAGTATCACTAATAGATTGAGAATCCTCCCACTATAGGATGCCTTCTTTTGACGGCTCATTGACCTCTGGGTCCTAAATAGCTCGTACATAAACCCTGTTTAAGTCCTTATCACTTAGAGGCTCAACATATGGTGTAGAATTCCCATCCGTCAAAGGTATCACAACCCTTTCCTCCTTGTTTTAAAAGCTGATATACCCCTTATTGAATCTCAAGTCGGCATTATTCGTGTAACACCAAGGGCGTCCAAGCAGGGCTGGAAAATTGTCTACTTTTACAAGTTCTAATATCTTAAAATCCCTAGTGAACTTGGCCCCTTGTATAGTTATAGAAGCATCTTTCAAGACTCCTAAGGGAGTGACCTTAGTTGTCTTTTCCATAAATAGCACATTAGATGATGGCTGCAATGGAGACCTCCCCATTTGTACCCATGCATCTAATGTAAGCACATTTACTTCCATACATGTATCAATAAATATGTTTCTCAATAGCCACTCATCCACAACAGTATTCAGAGTAATTTCTTTGTCATAGTCAGTGCTATCAGGTGGAATATTTTCATACAAAATCTATCATCCGGTCTTAAGACTTACGTGTGGAGTGTTCCCTTTTAACCAACTTCCTAATAGTGGAATAATGTTCTCCTGGTGTAACATCTTGCACACCTCTTATAGATCATCGATATCAATTTGGACCATCTTTTATGCTTTCTTATTCTCTTTTAGGTATTGTATCTCACCCTGAATATTCCTTAGCACTTCTATGGTATCCTGGGAAACTTCCTTCTGATGAACAGGATCTAGGTACCTTACATGTAGAACCTCCTCCTTGGTGATCATAGGCTTCTAGTCCAATGCCTCTCTCATGTGTTTTTCTTTATTGCGTGTAATAATCTTCACTATCAATGCCTCAGGTCGTTATAATATCTACGGCATCCACTGATCTTCTACCATGCGCTAGATTCTAACCATCCCAGCACCTTTGTTCTCTTGCTTATGTTGCTTACTCAGATGCTCATATAAGTCCGGGAACTCTTCATAGCCATGGTTCTTTCCATGGAAAGAACATGTAATATTTTGAGTAAATTTTCACCTATAGTGGTTGGGATATCCACACATATAATATGTACCATGAGGGAACTCACATCTTCCTCCACCAAGGTCTCATCCTCCATATCCACCATGATATCCACATCCCCTTCCATGACCTCCTTCAAAACACCCCTCATTTATATCATAGCACATTTGATTATGATCCCGATCCTGGTGCTCATTCTTACCCTTAGAATTATCTATTATACTTTTCTACCATACCCCATGGTCTATAGCATCCTAGATCTAACCAATCAGCTGATAATCCTTAGTATCATGGGTCATAGACCTGCAAATTTTGCAAAAGAAAGTTACGTTCTTCCTTATTATGTGCTGTAACAATGGATAGTGACTAGCATCATGATTCAAATGATAGATCTCATAGTCCAATAGTAATGAGCATATAGATCTGCAAGGGAAACTATCCTTGGTGTGACCTTCCACTTCATAATTTGTACACTAAATTCCTGAGCACATTTCATGGGCTAAATTTTCTAATAGCTTCTCTAACTGCTTTGTCATAGTTGTAATCTATGCCTCTAGAAATGGACTAACACCAATTTTAATTCTCCCAACCACCTCAGCATGTAAAGTTGCTTCCAGTGCTTCATGAGGATCAGTGTATGTCTTATGTGACAGTGCCCTTCTAAAAGGTGTAATCAATCCTCTAATGAACCACTGTGCATGTTGGATAGCGTGAATATCATAAGATAGTTTAGATATAAGTTTCTTAAAATGAGCATCATACTCACATGTTGGGCCCCTGAAATATTAGCTAAGTGTAAAAAGGCGCATAGGCACGCAGGGCCTAGTTGAAGAAAGGCATGCAAGGAGAAGGTGCGTAGGGAAGGGTTTAAGGAAACCTGTGGTGCGCACATGGACAAAGCCAAGGTTTTAGGACTTAGGCATATTGGGCATTTTGGGAAGGATACGACAAAAGCATGACCTGACTGCGAATGTGGAGTGGATAAGGTGCCAACCTGGCGATAGGTTGGCCCAGGAAGGAATATGCCCTACGTTAGAAGCTTTTAGAAGGACATCATGGCAAGGAGTGGTGAGCTCAGGCCTAGAGGAGCATGTGCTCATAGAGGAACACATTCAGACACTTGGTGACATATCTGAGGCCATAGAATAATGAGTTGGAAGTTCAAGAAGGCTATATATATAAGTTCTTGTAGAAGTAAAATATATAGAGATATAGATAGAGGGTAGAGCTCTGCAGAAATACTGCAAGGACTCTATTAGGTTGGGTAAATAAGGGTAGGAAAGGATGTATCAAGGGTTTGGGAGTTATAAATTTTATTTTGAGGGCCGAGTTGTATGAATCCAGTTATAATGCATGATTACAGTCTGCCTTTCTGTGACATTCTATGATGGGCCTAATGAATGTAATGAGGTTACTAGTTTATATGAATATGAGCATTAATCATTCTGATGCATACATCCTTCTTCATAGATATTTTTCATTTATGTTTATGAACTAAGTATGAATGCTTGTACAACTTCCTTTCTATTTTGGTGTAAGTTTTGTAATCTATTAAGCACTTTATGTCTAGAATGACTGCAAGGATCTAGAAGTCATTTTGAGCTCTATGGTGCTTGTATGTCTTATTTCCTTTCAAATATCTTAAACTCAGACCATAGATGATGTTTCCCACTAAACTCACATAAAAGAGAGACTCATAACTCGAGTTTGCCTCGGGTGAGTGCCCAGCGCCTACTGGGTGATAGGCTGGCGCGCATGGGATTTCTTTCCTTTGTGATGGGGGTAAAAATGAATACATCTTGGTTCCATTACCAGGACCTCTTTTTGAAGTTGTAGTGGGAAATGGCATACATCATGATCTATGTAATGAGTAATGATAGAGCATTTAACTTTGGAAAGTTTTGAATCATGGTTCAAGAGCATGAAGGATGAATTTTCTCAGAGATTCAACACTGGACTTGAGTTTGATGCACGTAGATGGGAAGAAGAGAACCTCTACCATGATTTATATGAAACATTTTTTTGTTGCTTCCTAGTAGAACTATATGAATGGCTCTCAACATATGCATTTAGATCAAGATGGTTTTATATAACACAAGCATGGACTCAAGAATAATACCAGAGGCTATAGGATGTAGATTTGAGGTGGACTCATGTTGTGGATCATTGGTGGAAAGGTGTGTTGGCTAACTACACTCTGGAGTACACTATTTCTACATATTCTTGTCCAGAAGTTGTTGAGTTTGAATTTTTGTGGGAGCCCAGAGGATCATTTTTGTGGGTTATTCCTTTAGTAATGAAGATCTTGATTGTTACCTTGGATTTTAGAGGCATTTCTGATGGCCGGTTAAACCGTTTTTGAGCACTTAGTGCAAGGAAGCTAGGGTGGCGGAAGATGGTAGATATTACGACAGAGAAAGAAAGGGAGGAGAGACAACTCAAGTATATTTAAGCGCATGAAAGAGAGATTACTAGACAACGTGAGGTTACGAGTGTGATGGATCTATGGAGGCAGACGTTGCGTGAGGGAGTTAAGGTTCATGCAGAGGACATGGAACCTGAGCAGTCTAGTGCTACCCCATCGCGGAAAACACATAAGAGAAACCCCTTCTAGATTCTGATAAGAGTTCTTCGACATGGAGAGAGAAGAGTCATTAGCGCACGTATCTGAACCCACCTAGTGACCAAAGCCTGGTGCTTGGTTTTGTAGATCAAGGAAGGAGTATTGCTGACCCAGTTGGTAACAGTGCAAGTGATAGATCTTCACCCAAGATGATACAATTTCTCATTTCCCACTTCTATGGATATGCATACTATTACATTATATCAAAGGAATTTTTGGACAAGGAGCAAGTACACAAGCCTTCGATCTCGTGTCTGGGAGTGGAGCATGGGGTACACTAGTGGTAGTGGAGCATTATCACAGACCGTCGGCGCATAGTTCAGTGGAACTTTAGGGACCCTTAGCATGACCACTATAGGACCTAGTTGACCTGGTGGACCTGGTGGATCAGGAGGAATATGACCTGGTGGATTTAGTGGGTCAGGAGGAATAGGACCTGGCAAATCTGGTGGATTTAGTGCCTCAAGAGGCATAGGACCTGGTGGATCTGGTGAATCCCATGGTGGAGGGAGGAAACACCGAGAGGAAACCAAGGCTCTGACTCAAGAGGACAAGGGCCCCAGCCACCTCCTCAAGTCTTCTTTGAGATGTCTTTACAATTACCAGATTACAAGAGGTATTGAAGATGATGTACAGAGCACATGTTCACAAGTGTGAGTCTTTTATGGCATGCAAAGGGAATCACAACCTCGGAATGGAAGGCTAATCAGTTTGTAATGACATTGTTATAGGACGCGCGCATATAGCTGATATAGGAAATATGACCCTCGTCAAATGGTGGTGGATTATACTACTTTAAAGAATGCCTTATTAGCAGAATTCCACATCCCTAAGTTTTAACAGAAGAGCATCAATGCCCTAAAGGAGATTCAACGTGGAATGGACGGAGAGTGTGCATGGGAGTATGATGTGCACATAGTTTAAGACTCTCCTCTCAAAATTGGTCATATGACATTCACCCTTAACATAGCATGCTCAATGGTTTTTTGGGGGGGTTGATCAGCTCCATCTAGAAGGAGCTTTATCTCATAAAACTTTCACATACCCGCGTGAAGGCATTAGAAGCCACTCTATGCACTGAAGCTGTTAGAACTGTTGATACTGTTGTTAGCCCATTTTTGGAGGCTCAGAATCACTATTATGGCTAAGCAGTTGGAGAATTTGTCTACGAACTCATGGCCTATGAGACTCAAAGTGGTATATGGTGTATAGATTATGAAGTAGATGGGCATGTTTCAAGGATAGTTGCCCCCATAGGATAGTACACACCGTAACAGTAGACTGTGAGATTTATCATAGGGGACTCATGATCTTGAGTAGATGTCCCACACCCTATTGCAGTAGCATTTGATTCATAATCAATCTTGTCAGCATGCTGCCCCTATAAGATTGGTTCACCTCTACAGCCCACTGATCACTAAAAACTTGTAGGTTGATTATTCCAAATCTCATGATTGACCATTGCAACCATGGTGTGCACCAAGGCTAGCATTGTTCAGTAGCTGTTATTAGGAAAATGACAAACTGAAATATATGAAGCTAAATAATACTTAGATTGGAGGAGCATGTGAAACAAGGGTAGCTCACGGGGGATTCTGCACATTTTCTACTTCTTGGTCCATCGAAGAAGGAAGAAGTACCATTTCCCTCGATTGTCATCCTTGTGGTACAATGGCTATGGTGATGCTAGGAATAGGCTGATTATAAACGATGAATGCTCTAGAATCCTAGCTTGCAATGCTTCTATGGTGCGGGAAGAAACATAAAGTATGAGGAGTTCACCTGAGTTGTTTAAGCACATGAATAAGCAACATTCAAAAAGAAAAGGGTACATCTAATCTTGGTGTAATCTATCATCAGAAGCTTCGACACATCCAATGGATGCCACACACTGAACACGTGGTACTGATTAGGCTTAGAACCTGTTATGGCTAACAACAAGAGAAATTGTTACAATAGCGCCTAAAGGATTTGACCAAGGAAAAACTTCCATACCTAGTTCTCAAGGGAGGACAGTGTCTGACCAATTAGAAGTATCCAGTACCCTTCCCATATTAGAAGGAGGTATACCAGGATAATTATAGGATGTTATAAGTAGCTTGTAGGGAGAAATCCAGTGTCTTAAGGAACAGTCCAGGAGGGAGGAAACAAAAACTTTGAAGGTCGAGGCATGCCAAAGGATGACTCTAGTTTTTGAGGTCAACTCCTAGTATGTAAAATGCTAAGGCAAGAGAATATTATTCAGTTGCTAGGACCCATGGTTGAGAGATGACTTCAGGTACTGATGCGCCAACTGATCGGCTACGAAAGTTTAGTGCATTACACGCAACTACCTCCCCTATGGAATCATAGCTTGCAGTTATGTACTAATTAGCTTACACTGATCACTGGAGTCGTAGGATGGAGGGGGATTCAACATTTTACCTTGTAATATCCTTCATTGATTCCCTTCAGGCGTAGAGCAGTCATTTGTAAGTCACCTTAATGCATGGCATTAGATGGGAAGGCCTGTTGATTTGACAGCCATCTTCGACCATGTGTTGTATATGGCAAACAAAATGAAGGCAAATGCCCATTGGTGTCTTAAAGGATGGATAGCTGATTCACCATTCAGGGGGCTATTTTTACATAGGTACTTCAAAGTCTTGGTGCTCACCGATGTTGCAAACAATTTACTAGCATCCCTCTACTTGGGTGCCTCATAGCCTACTATAAAAATAATTCCTTACACCTACGGAAGCAATAAGGGGTACATCTGGGCTTTAATATTGAGGAAGAAATGGTTATCATTGGCCCTTGCACGATGGGAACTTCATTTTGTTTTCCAATACACAGAGCCCTTAGGTAGAAGAGGTTCTTGATCAAATTGGATCTAATGTGCTTCTATTCGAGACCCAGAGATTAATCCATTTCAACCAACGGAGTTGGCTGTAATAGTTTGAGGATGCTCAGTTTTATTAAGTACCACAACCACTAGTCTAGCTTGTCAGTTGACAAATGGGCGCATCAGAACTTATGGAGTTGGTTGGGTGATAGCTGGGATGGGCCTTGTAACCAAAGTTGATAATGTGCTTGACTCACTTAAGCACCTCCAGGAGGAAGTTGAATTGTTACGATCAAGGCTTGATTATGGAGGGGCTTACACTGAGACCTTCATTGATAGGAAATGTGATGTTTAGTGGAGAAATGAGAATGAAAGACCAGATCAGACTCCTAAGCTATGTCTTGCTCAGCACTGGCAACACAGTGCTTTAGAGGACGACACACCACAAGAGCTTATAGGGCAGAAATGGTACTATTGTGTAGAATTGCCTTCTTTGCTTCAGTTCTCTAGAAGTAACGTGCCCACAGCTGGATTGGGTGGTCTTTGAGACATGATAAGGATCCCACCACTGTTCCAGGCATCCAAGCATGTGAGAGATCTTGGATAAGAAGGTGCAAAACTTTGGGCCACCTATCTCTTGAGTGTACACTAACTCATATACCTACACTATAGGGTTGTGCACGTGCATGGTACATCCACTTCTTGAAGTTCATTTGGCCGCCAAATAGGGAAGTTGAAGTAGAAGCTAGTCATTTGAATCTCTAATTTCTAAGCATTTGAGTATCGAAGCTACCAAAAGGGGCTTCATTAGTGCTAAGACTTTGCTAGGATTTGGCTACAATTTCACTTCGCAGGGTGCAAGATGTGCATTACCCCTCAGCTTGTTTCACATTTTACAGGCCTCATGGCTGTGAAGGAGATAGTTTGGATAGATGACCTAAGCAAAAAGGGGGAAATTAAGGAAACTATCACTCTTATGAGTATAAAAAGGGGTCGAGGTACTTTGATATCACATACATCAAGGACCTGGTAATGAATATGGTCGCACACCTAGGTGACAAAGTTAAATGTGCTAGAAGAAGATGGACCCTACTTAACAAGGGAGGTTGAATTGTTTGTAGGAAAATTTCAGAGGGCACCATCTCCAACTTGTCTACATTCATCGTGGATGAGGATTTTCAACAGCATGAAGAAAGATGATAAAATCATTTTTGGTAATTTCCTATTCACCATTGTGCTCTCAGAGATTGCAATGTCGGATACAGCAGACAAATTTGTGTGGTGAGTACCAGTGATGAAGACCCTTCACCCACGAAGAGATTTGCAGAAGCACACCTATGATAGTATGACAGATGATGTGCACAAGGTGCACCTAGAGAAGTGGTATACATGCCTGATGAACATCATTCAGGGAAGAATGGAGGATCCCTAAACAAATTCTAGCGACTACCAAGGGAGAAGCTGAGTTTTTTGCATTTACCAAGCATATCTGCCTCGGTAGATTTAAACTGATCAATGAGACATGGAGTCCCATGGTGCAAGCTAGAACCCTTTTGGATCCTTCATAGGCTCAACACTTCCAGGTAGGAGTGAACATGTATAAAGAATCCAAGAAGATGAATTCGGACCTTGGTAATTCTTCTATACTAGGACCACAGATAATTGAAGATTTACAAAGGGTTGGTCTACCACAACAAGCATGTGTACGTGGAGAAGTACGTGTCACATAAGTTTCTAACTAGGTGAGACCCATGAATTTTCCCATTACTTGGAGGATCCAGATGTGTAACAGGGATGAGTTTGTACCTCTGCATAAGACCCAAATTTGAGAAGGGTGTGCATCTACCTTGAATGGGATGTGCCAAAACTGTTAGTGCAAATCAGTAGCACCCTTTAGATGTTCTATCAGATTTCTAGTTTGACATCTCAGCATCTAGTGTGATTACACAACATTGAATCTTTTCCCCAAGTGTGGGACTTGTAAAAGTGGGAAAAGAATCTCCAGATTAGAGGTTGGTTCCTTCAACTCCTCTGATTATAGTGTGCATAACATTGCAAGTTGCAGAGGTTTTAACCTCAAAATCTTAATCTAAATTCCAAGGGAGACAGGGATAGAGAATGTAAAAAAGAAGTAAAAACACTAGTCTAAATAAGGTGATGCACCAAAGGAGTAGTAGACACATTTTACTTCTACAAACATGACACAGATCCACAAGAAAATATAGCATAACAACATGCACAAATTGATAAAATGTAATGAAATATCAGGAATGAAATGATGAACATATGAAGAGGATTGAGGAAGATTTAATCACAGAGCATTAGCATTTTCATTTCCAATATCAAAATACATGCATTACAACAACAGGGAGGTAGAAAAGAAGTTTCAGTATTTGCATGGAAGAGGTCTGGTACTCCACAAAATCACTTTCTAGGAAGAAAGAGGGAAGTCCTGTAAAACATAAAAATGTCCAACTCTTTCAGAAATTGAACCAATTATAGCTTTTAACAATGAAAAATTCAAGCTTAGGAGAGAGAAATGTGGGAAAAAGTGAGAGAGCTTTCATCCACAGACCAAATTACATTAAAACAGCATGGGCATCCTCAAAAGTTCCATTCCCGTGATGTTTTTGACCATGCTAGGAGAGAATGCGAGCCATACTTGCATTAAAAATGGTGGTTGAAATGTCATTTTTATCATTTCCACGTACCTTAGGGACATTTCTCCAATTTTCTCTCCACAAATATCCATCAAAATTCACAAAATAATCCCTAGAAACATGTAGATAATTTCACCCATACCTTTCCATTGACTCCATAAAGAATGTGGAAATCTGAGCTCTGGATCGAAAGTTATGCCGATTCTGAAAATTTAGGGCAAAACATGGCTGAAAATGGATTGGCGGGACAAAAATTTAAAATTTTCCCACTTTTTGCATTTGGGAAAATTTCCCTAAAAATCTCCGCGCCCCACCAGTTTGGTGCCACATGACATGTTTTGATTGGATGCGGGCTTTCCTACTTCTTTTTCCTCATTTTTCTTTGGAAAATTTTCCAAAAAATTCTCCTCCCTGAAGACCCGAGGACACGTGGTGTGATGCTGATTGGACGCGAGGATTTTTTCTAAATTTTTTTCATTTTTACCTACTGGACACATGGTGCAGAATCCCATTAGATGTGGGTCCTTCATTTTTCTCTGTGGGCCTCTTGTGTTTTTTTTTTCCGTGGACATGTGGCATGATCCTAATTGGCTCAGGTTTTGGGGGGCGGGACTTCCCTTTGAAAATTTCCTTTGATTTTTCTTTGGGAAAATTTCCCAATTTTTTCCCGCCTCACACCATCCCACGACTTAAGGACACGTGGTGAGATTTTATTATTTAGCGGGCCTTGGGGGCAAAATTTTATTTTGCGCGCTAACCTTTGGGAAATTTTCTCACTTTTTCTCCACCGCTCTGATGCCTGATGCCCCCTGAGGACACGTGGACACTTGTTATTGGCTCAGGCCCTCGGGGCCCAGAAATTTCCTTTGCTGAATTTTGCCAAACACTTCGGTGAAAAAATTTTTAATCTTCCCTCCGCCCTCACCATTCCCTTGATGTCGTGGCATTCTCTGATTGGCCAGTAGGGCTACGAGCTAGAATTTTCCCCTTTGGCAAATACTTGGTGAAAATTTGAAATTTTTCTCTGCCCTTCACCACTTTGACGCCTATGCCGACGTGGCATGGGTCTCTGATTGGCCAGCGGGGCCATTGTCTAGGGAAAATTTCCCACAAAAACTTCGCCAAGCCATAACTTCAAAAATACATGGAGTTAGGAAGAAAATTTTATCTTTCTGGAAAGCTAAGAAAGATCTCTATCCCATGGTGCCACTTTCTAGAAGGTTTTGAGTGCCTGAAAAGTAAAAAATTATGACTGAGGCACAAGGGAGGAATGAAATGAAGGGAGTTAGCCAAAAAAAATTGGCTGTGTCTAGGATGCTAGATTCATTTGCTTCTTTGAAGTGCTACTACTTCAGTCCATAACTTGGTGAAGTAATCTATGGAGCTATTAGAATCCACTTATGTCCTTGGCTTGAATTTGGGTTAATGAAACTCCAATGAAGTCCAAACCCCATTGCCATGAATGGTTGGTCAACTGAAATTAGATACATTGGGAGGGTAGCTAGGCTCTCCTTACCTGTGAAGGAATGAACAATTCTTGCACCTCTTGAAAATCCATGCATAACAGTCACTCAAAACCTTGGGCCAATAATAGCCAGACCTCAAGATCTTGAAATTTGATCACCTCTTGGTGCAAAATGACCACCAGCTGGTCCACCGTGGAACTCATCCAACACTCTGAATCTGATTTGTCATAAATGCATCTCAGCAACACTCCCAGCTTCACATCCCTTTTGAATAAAACGCCATCAACAAGAGAATATGGGACATCCTGTAATTTCAAGTATCTCCTTTTGGTTTTATTCATCTCTAGAGGGCATAGACCTGTGTGTAGGAAGTGCATTATGTCTTGGACGTCCAATAAGAGTGAAGACACCATCATTTTCTTCTTGAATTCTTCCTTAGCACTTCATGGTTGTCTTGCAACGCCAAAATAACCTCTTTCTCATTGCATGCTTTTGTTTGTTTGTTCAAAACCAACTGCTCACACAATCTTTTTCCTCTGACTAGCTTGGTGAATTTTATCTCAATGTCATATTCTATGACATGAGTAATCCACCCTGCTCTCTTTTCATTTAGGTCTTTATTAAGAGGAAGTCTTTAACTCACACATGAGAAACCGGCAATTGAACATTGTTGTTTGAAACTAGATGCTTAAATTTCTTCAGGCTCCTAATTACTACAAGAACATGCTTCTTAATGAAGAGAATATCTCACCTCATAGTCCTCCAGGCTTTGGCTAAAGAAAGCAATTGGCTGCTCATCATCATCTTTTTTCTGTTGTACCAAAATTACAGAAAATAGTATCATCACCTTCAAATGCATAGAGGATGAAATCCTTGGAGAAATCTGGGTTAATGAGGGTTGGAGCTTGTGAGATAGCCTCTTTGATTTCTTCAAAAATGCCTTGCAACTCTGCTGTCCATTTGAAAGATATGATTTTCTATAACATCTTGGTGATAGGCTTGACTAGGACTGCAAAAATTGGGACAAACCTCCGAACAAAATTTATCCTTCCCAAGAAAATTTGAAGGGCTTTCTTATGGCTTGGCAATGGTAGTGCTCTTATGGCTTCAACTCTTTCCAGATCAATTGCTAACCCTTCATTTGGAGACAATGTGGCCAAGGAGCTTTCCTTCATGAGCTAGAAAAATACACTTTTTGGGATTCAAAGATACCCCAAATCTTCTGCACCTTTGGAACACTTGTCTCAAATGAAAGAGATGGTCTGCTGCATTTTTTGAAAAACCAGTGATATCATCTAGATATATCAGCACCATTTTGTTAATCAAATCCTTGAACGCCATGTCCATTGCCCTTTGGAATGTAGCTCCCACATTGGACAGCCCAAATGGCATTTTTCTATATGCATAGGTCCCCCATTTGGTTATGAAAGTTGTCTTGAACTGATCCTCTTCCTTCACCATAATCTGATTGTACCCTGAATAGCCATCAAGCAATGAAAACCTTTCAGAGCCAGCAACAACTTGTAAAATCTGCTCCATAGAAGGAAGTGGGTAATGATCCTTGAGAGATGCTCTATTCAAATCTCTGAAGTCAATGCACAATCTGATTTCTCCACTCTTCTTTCTAACTGGAACCAAGTTGGCTACCCAACTAGAATGCTTAATAGGGAATATGATACTTGACTCTATCAACTTATTCAATTCTTTTCTCATGAGAGGCTCCATGTGTGGATTGACTGGCCTTTGTTTTTTCCTGATGGGTTTAGCACTTGGGTCCAATTCAATAGTGTGTTGAGCTAACTTGGGATTGAAGCCTTTCAAATCCTCATAGCTCCAAGAAAACACATCAGGGAATTCTTGACAAAGCTGTATGAACTCATACCTTTCTTACTCAGTTGTCACTTTACCAATTTGGAGTGATTTTCCTTCTTCCACCAAGATGGGCACTGAATCTTCTCCCTTGACTTGGATGTTTGCTTTCTCTTCCTAAACTGATCATTAGGATTGAAAATGGACTCCAAAGTGACAAGTCCCTTTGGTAGTTTGTTGGTTCTCAGCTATATCACTTGATCACCATACTGTTGTTCTAACTTTTCCTGATTTTTAGCTGAGAACTCAGCTTCTTCTTGTAAGAAATGGATGATTTGTTGATCATTTTCAAACACTTACCAACTTACATTGTTGTCCAGAACTAAAGGCCTCATAATCACATGAATGTTTGGCTATACTTTTTCTTTCTTGATGCTTTCAACAATATCAAAGGCTGCTCCAACTGCTGCAAGTCTGTCAGCAGCTTGGTTCTCTTTTCTAGGGATGGATTTGATACTAAAACCCTCAAAATCTTCAATGAGGTCCCACACCCTATTTTTGTAGCACTTGAGCAGATCATTCTTGGCAGCATGCTGCCCCTTAACTTGGTTGACAATCATCTCACTATCACCAAAAACTTGCAAGTTCTTTATCCCTCTTTTGATTGACCAATGCAATCCTTGTATCAAAGCTTCATACTCAGCAGTGTTATTAGAAAATGCAAACTAAAATCTAAAAGCTGAATAGTACTTAACTCCTTGAGGTGAAACAAGCATAGCTCCCCCTCCTACACCTTGTCTACTTCTTGATCCATCAAAGAACAACTGCCATACCTCATTGTCATCCTTGTGGTCTGGCTTGGTGATGCTAGGAATAGGCTGATTTTCTTCATGCATGCAATAGACTCCTAGCTCAGATTCTTCTATTTCTTGATAAGGATCAAAAGCATGCACCTTTCTTTCCCATTCATCAAGAGTCAAATCTAGGATGCTTCCAACCTTGGTGTCAGCTTCATCAGTGCTTGGATAATCTTCTTGATCAAACGTTGAACAGTTGGTATTGATTTGACTTGGAGTGTGAGGCTCAATGTGAAAGTTTGCAATAGGCTCAGATCTGATTGTGGCCTTAGTTCCATATCTTGTTATGAACAACATGTGTGACCAATCAATAGATAAGTAACCTCTAATCTTAGCTATGAAATCCCTTGACAAACATAGGGCAAAGAGTGGTGGAAGATCTATCACTGAGACATCTTGCAAAACAACAACATTGGGGCATGCATGCAAAGTAAGACTCAAGTTTTTAATCACTCCCACTATTGTCACTACTATGTCCCATCCAATTGCACTACCCCTTTGGATATGACTTCATATTGAAGCCCCAACTGATTAGCTATTTTCTTGGGCATTACTGAACTACTTGCCCTGGAATCAATCATGTAGTTGTGTACTAATTGGTTTCCAATGATCAATGAAACATAGAATGGAGGGGGCTTCAACATTTTACCTTATTGTCCTCCATGATTCCCTTCAGGTTGGGTAGCATTTGTGAGTACCTTCTCTTGCATTTGGGCCTGTTGATTTGAAGTTGACCAGTCCTTCATGGTAGCTTGTAGCAAATCTCTTTGGCCTGGGATGGATAGTGATTCCCACATTGATATGTTTACATTTTTCTTCTTCATTTGATCAATGATGTTGAATGGAGATGAAGCATCTCTCTTCTACCCTTTGGCTTGCACATTCATTATTTACACATGGGCAGCAAAAACTGGCATCTGAGTTGGTCTAGGAGCTGATTTGGGTGGTCCTTACATGTTTGGAAATGCATTTTGTTTGCCAACAGTTTTTGGAGTGGTAGAAGGTTGTGGATTACTTGGAGCCAATGGCTTTCCTTCACCCAAATTTCTCCTTTTTGACCTTGTGTTGGCTGCAACACTTTGAGAGATTGTTTGATTCATACCACAAAAATCTTCTACCTGCCAGTTTACAAGTGTGGTATCATTTGGAGCTAATTGTTGCTGGGATGTTTCTTGCTGTTGGTTATTTCCTTGAGTCCCTTCACCCTCCACATCAGTTGTTGTTACCATCAAGGCTTGATTTAGAGCACCGTTGAAGCACATAGACTGGTTGTGAGGTTCATTGCATGGGAAACACCAATCATACTCTTGAGCTATCTTGTTTTGTACTGGCACTAGTGCTTTAGAGGTAGATGTAACATTGGGATTATAGGGCTGAAATGGTCTATTGGCAGGAGGCCTTGCTTGGTTTTGATTTGTAGATGGACTGGGTGGTCTTTCATGATGATATGGCTGCCTGTTAGGCTGAGCTTGAGGCTGATAAGAAGTTATAAAACCTTGAGCTTGCTGCCTCTTAAGTGTAACCAGCTCATTACCTAAATTTTACAATTGCTTCATGACCTCTTGAATTTCATTTGAGGCACTTGGATTCTGATTTCTAGGAGTGGGAGTAGGACCTAAAATAGGCACTTGATTAGTACTTAGACTCTCTAAATTTGGATATAATGGCATTGGATGCCTAGGAGCTAGCTTACCAGCTTGAATCAGACAATTTTCAGCTCTAATGGCAATGCTATAAGCATTAGGGATAGTTGTGCCTCCATGGATTGAATTAACATAGAAATATTAGAATTTAAAGCTTTAAGGTAATATAGAAAAGCACCTTCTGCTATTGGCCTTACTACCATTGGAATTCTCTCCTAAGTCTTTTGAAATCTAAAGTTGAAGTCAGACAGTTGCTCATTGGGAGCTCTTGATAGTTGTCAATTATTCCAAAAGGGACAAGTTATCTCCCTTTTCTCCAAACTACTCATGGAGGGCTATACATAGCTGGTTCGAATTTTGGATAGAGCCTGAAGCAAGGCTCGTGAACCATTACAAAGCTTTCCCTTTGAATGAAGATGCCAGTAGTTTGACAGCAACTTGCATCTCATCAATCTCATGGATTGCACAAATATTAGCAATATCCTTTACATGATCACCAGGAGTGGTCTGATTCTCTCCAGTAAAGTATGGAATGTTCATTAATGCTACAACTAGGATTGGATTCTATGCATTGAGAGCAAGTGGGCTGCTGCCAGTGAAATTGACATATGGGTTGTGTTGTGCCATTCTGATTGGCCTTAGAACCCTTGTTGATTGGATGAAAGGTCTACCCGGTGGAGGAGTTGATAGAGTTCTATTTGGTGGAGATGGAGACCTTTGAATTCTCCTCCCTCTTTGTCTTCTTCTTGGAGATAATTGTAGATACTCAAACAACACTTCTTCTTCTCCAACCCTTGACCTTGTAGAAATTCTTCTCATGATTTTTTCAGGTCTGGACTACAAAAACCTAGCTGATTCTTCTTCCTTGGAGTCACCAGATGTGTAATTCAGGGCTCTCTTAAGCAAGAAACTTGCAACAAATGCACATCTATTTTATTGTAATGAAGATGAAGACCTCTAAGGTCCCACCGGGCATGCCAAAACTGTTAGTGCAAATCAGCAGCACCCTCTGGATGTTCTATCAAATTTCTAGTTTGACATCTCAGCATCCAGTGTGATTGCACAACATTGAATCTTTTCCCCAAGTGTGGGACTTGTAAAAGTGGGAAAAGAATCTCTAGATTAGAGGCTGGTTCCTTCAACTCCTATGATCAGATGTACTACTTGCAAGTTACAGAGGTTTAAAAATCAAAATCCTACTCTAAATTCTAAGGGGACAGAGATAGAGGATGCAAAAAAAGAAGTAAAACTAGCTACTAATAAGGTGATACACCAAAGGAGTGGTGAACATTTTACTTCTAAAAATTGACACAGATTACAAAAATGCAACAAATATCATGCATAAATTGATAAAATGTAATGAAAGATCATGAATGAAATAAACAACACAAGAACAGGACTGAAACTCATTCACAGAGCTTGCATTGTCATTTCCAATATCAAAATACATGCATTACAACAATAGGAAGGTAGAAAACATGTTGCAGTCCTGAAAGAGGTTTGGTATTCCACAAAATCACTTTCTAGGGTGAAAGAAGGACCTTGTAAAACATAAAAAATGTCCAACTCTTTCAGAATTGAGCCAAATCTGGCTTTTAACAATGAAAACTTCAAGCCCAGGAGAGAGAAACGTGGGAAAAAGTGAGAGAGCTTTCAACCACAGACCAAATTGCATTAAAACAGCATGGGAACCCTAAAAATTTCATTTCCCTTAATGTTTTTGACCATGCTGGGAGAGAATGCGAGCCATACTTCATTTAAAATGGTGGTTGAAACGTCATTTTTGTAACTTCTTCGTGCCAGGACGTTTCTCCATTTTTCTCCCATCAAATATTCACCAAAATTCACAAAATTGACCCTTCATCATGTAGATAATTTCAATACCTTTCCAATGCCATAAAGAATGCAGAAATCTAAGCTCTGAATCGAAATTTATGCTCTTTTGAACATTTAGGGACAAAACAAGGCCAAAAATGGATTGGCGGGACAAAATTTAAAATTTTCCCACTTTTTGCATTTGGGAAAATTTCCCCAAAAATCTCCACACCCCACCGATTTGATGCCACGTGGTACGTTCTGATTGGCTTGCAGGCCTTTCCTGCTTCTTTTTCTCACCATTTGGCCTTTGGAAAATTTTCCAAAAAATTCTCACTGCCGACTGAATGCCCCGAGGACACGTGGCATGCTGTGATTCATCACGGGATTTCACCTTCAAATCATTTCCATCACTTTTGATCACCCTCCCTGAAATTGGACACGTGGAAGTGATGCTATTGGACACGGGCTTTTCCTTTCATTTTTCACTGTGGGCCTGCCTTATGTTTCTTTTCCTCCATGTGGACACGTGGCATGATCTTATTGGCTCAGGTCCTTAGGGGCGGGCTTCCCTTTGAAAATTTCCTTTGATTTTGCTTTGGGAAAATTTCCCAAATTTCTCCCATGTCTCTGCCATCTCCGATGGTCTTAAGGACACGTGGCAAGCTTTGATTGAGTTAGCACGGCCTTGGGGGAAAATTTTTACTTTGCGCTAACCTTTGGGAAATTTTCCCACTATTTTCTCCACCACTCTGATGCTTAATGCCCCAGAGGACACGTGGACAGCTTTCTATTGGCTGCGGGCCCTCGAGGCCCAAAATTCCTTTGTGCCCCTGCCAAATACTTCAGTAAAATTTTTAATCTTCCCTCCATCCTCACCATTCCCTTGATATCGTGGCGTTCTCTTATTGGCCGGTAGGGCTATGGGCCATATTTTTCCCCTTTAGCAAATACTTGGTGAAAATTCAAAAAAATTCTCCTGCCCTCGCTTACCACTCCTATGCCGACGTGTAACGGTCTCTGATTGGCCAGCAGGGGTTGTCTAGGGAAAATTTCCCACAAAAACTCTGTCTAAGCCATAACTTCAAAAATACATGGAGTTAGGAAGAAAACTTTACCTTTCTGGAAAGCTGAGAAAGAGCTCTATCCAATGGTGCCACTTCCAGAAGGTTTTGAGTTCCTAAAAATTAAAAAATTCTGACTGAGGCACAAGGGAGGAATGAAATGAAGGGAGTTAGCCAAAAAATAAGCAAGGGGCTTATTTTGGATAACAATGTCCATTCCTTAGGACCCAATTGGCAGGAAAAGGCCCATGCCCAATTGGGAGGAAAAAGAACTAGAGAAGAAAGTACCAAGTGTAGTGGATGCACAGGAAATAGGTACCCCTGGGACAAGTGCCAAAACAAGTATGTACTTGTGCAAGAAAAATTCCATATTCAAAGAGAAGACTTTGGAGCCAGAGTTGTCATTAGACAAGGAGTCATCGGAAGAAGAAGAGATAGAGTCACCTACATCAGAATCCCCAGTTAGGAAGAAGAAGAGGATAGAAGAGGAGACTGCCTCAGAAGAAACTGATAATTTGGAGAGATACATAGGTGAAAAGGATGATGATGATGATGAAGATGATCCTAAAAGAGATCAAGAGCCACCTATCTTCAACGTGCATGATTTAGAAGAAGAGGGTGGAGAAGAATAATAGGGGTTCCTTTTTTGTGTGGTGCAAGGGTAGTCAGGAGGGGGAAGGCACCCAAGATATGGGAAGAAGTGAGGAGGTTGGCGCATAGATGCAGAAGGCTCTAGGCCTTATGTAGGAATAGATAAATAAGGTGGTAGGAAGAGAGGCTGAGAAAGTCATTTAGACCTTGGTATAAGAGGGGTTGGAACGTATCATTGAGCTGGTAATGAATAAGGATAAGGAAGAGAGCATGGAAAAGAACCACGGCAGCACTAGAGGCCCCACTTTAACTATAGTTATTTCTAAGGGCACGCACACGAGAGGAAAGGCTAGGGATGGGTTATATTAATGACCCCAACAAAGTGTTGTGCACACAGTTCCAAAGCATGATTCTAGTAGAGGAGCTCATGGAAATGTCATCTTTTGATAAGGAGGTTGCATACCTATGGATAAGTAAGATGCTCTCATAGGGATATTTGAGTCCCATCTTGATGAGACATAATTTGAAGTAAGCCACGGGGCAATAATAACATTACTAGAATCAAAAGGAGACAACCAGTTGGTGAATGCTCAGTAGATATCAAATGAACAAATGTGTAACACACTCAACAAGGTCTCTATTGAGGTGGAATCTATACTCTTTGGGTGGAATGATAGAATTAGAGATTTGGAGGATGAATAGAAGAAGAAAGAGGAAGAGCTAGTTGCGAGGACAAAGGAGCTAAGTCAAGAAAATACGATCAGCACCCAGTGGCAATGTGAGTTAAGGGATGAGAAGGCTAGAGTATGCAAGGTATACAAAAAGGTGGAGTCCATTACAGATGTCATAGTGTTGAAGCATCTAGACCTAGTACCTCCCGCGTAGAAGTATGCATCTTCCCTGGAATGCTTGGAGGACTTAACAAGAACCCTCACCATGGAGAGGAAGCTGCTAGCTTTTGAATCTATAGAAGAAGTGGTCGCATGCTTAGAAAAGGAGGATAAATTAAAATTCATGGTTCTCATAGCTGAATATAGTATGTTCCTTGCTAATTTAGAGATTACCTCCCAGAATGCTAAGGTCGTGTACGACAACTACGCGGACAGAGACAAAGTGGCGAGCATGTTGGTCACCAATTGATGAAGCAGAACTTAAAGAGTTCTAGGAGAAGAACAAGGGGAATAGATAAAAGTGAGAAAAGATCCTATCCTAGGTCAAAAATAAATTTGAGGCCATTGAAACCTTAAGGGGTTCAATTAAAAACTGGTTGAAGGAACTATACCCACATAATACACGAAGGATAGATGCGCTAGAGGATATAGGCAATGAGTTAGAAAATATTATTGACACCATGAGTGCAAAAGGGGATGGTCTGGGTTTTGATCAGGTGAGCACCTTAGTAGGTGATATTTTCCAGAGAGAATAGAACAAAATCGATTCCTGGAACAAGTTGGAGGTCGACTTGCAAAAAGATTTTCCTAGCTTATTGTAGTAATGCCATCACTATCCCATTCTTTTTTCTTTCCCAAATTCTTCATCCCTTATTCTTTTTCCGAGGCATAAGTCTTCTATGATTCCTTATCCATTTAAGAATTTTTCCCACAGATGGAGAACAGACGTAGTGTGGGGTGATGTTGGGCCCTTGAAATATTTATTAAGTGTAAAAAGGCACGTAGGCACACAGGGCCTAGTTGAAGAAAGGTACGAAAGGAGAAATCGTGTAGGGAACGGTTTATGGAATGGTTTAAGGAAACCTATGGCACGCATTTGGACAAAGCATAGGTTTCAGGACTTAGCCATATTGGGCATTTTGGGCAGGATATGAGAAAAGTGTGACCTGACTATGCATGCGGAGTGGATAAGGTGTCAGCCTGGCGACAGGTTGGCCCAGGAAGGAATATGCCCTACGTTAGAAGATTCTAGAAGAACATCATAGCAAGGAGTGGTGAGCTCAGTCTTGGAGGAGCATGCACTCATGGAGGCCAACATTTAGACACTTGGCGATAGATTTGAAGTTGCAGAAGAACAAGTGTGCAGTTCAAGAAGGCTATATATACAAGTGCCTGTAGAAGTAAAAGATATAGAGATATAGATAGAGGGTGGAGCTCTACAAAAATACTGTAAGGACTCTGATAGATTGGGTAAATAAGGGTAGGAAATGATGTATCAAGGGATTAGGAGTTATAAATTTTCTTTTGAGGGCCTAGTTGTATGAATCCATTTATAATGCATGACTACGGTTTTCCTTTTCTGTGACATTCTATAATGGACCTAATGAATGTAATGAGGTTACGAGTTTATATGAATATGAGCATTAATGGTTCTGATGCATACATCCTTCTTCTTATCTATTTTTTCATTTATTTTTATGAAATAAGTATGAATGCTTGTACAACTTCCTTTCTGTTTTGGTGTAAATTCTATAATTTGTTAAGCACTTTATGTTTGGAATGACTGCAAGGATCTCTATGGTGCTTGTATGTCTTATTTCCTTTCAAATCTCTTAAAATTAGATCATAGATTATTTTTTCCACTAAACTCGCATAAAAGAGAGACTCAGTGCCCGTGCTTGCTTTGGGTGAGCGCCCAGCGCCCACTGGGTGATAGGCCAGTGCGCATGGGATTTCCTTCCTTTGTGATGGGGGTAAAAATGACTACTTCACATACACTCTTAGTAGTATCTTGCATGATATCCTTGAACACAATTATAATCTTCTACTCAAACTCATGGATATGGAACTCTTTCAAGATAGCATCCCTTAATGATGCATAATCCACACAATTTTGATCAGGGTCAAACTTCATATACCAGCTATGTGCACTCCCTTGTAAAATAGTGGTGAATTGAATTGCCTTCACTTAGCAGTCATGATCCCTTTAGCGTGCCACAATATTTCACACATATGCACATGTTCGGCAGTATCCTCTCTACCTCTATATTTCTGAAGATGAAGAGACATCTCCATATAGATATTCTTTAGTTGTTGTGGACCTTGACCACCTGATCCAGAACCTCATGTGTTCCCTCTTCCTCCAGAACCACCAGATCCACCAGAACTAGAACCACCTATACCTCCTGATCCTCCACCTATAGGTGTAATAGGACATGTATATGTACTCCCCTGTGCTTGGAAAATAGTACTATATTGAACCCCTACAGTCTATGAGGGTAGTTCCACTTCCAGAGGTGAATCCAACATCCTGCGCGGTCACATTCTATGCAGATGATGCACCTAAGAATGTTCCTACAAATTAAATTGAAGGAATTTTTCCTACCATTGATGTACTTGATCCCTCACTTACTCCTTCTCTCCTACTTCCCAAGTTAGTTTGTTGGTTACTTGTCATAATAGATACTGAAAAACCAAGTGCAAGCGGTCACCAGGCGGATTAAGATGCATGCCCATGGTCCAGGTATTCTCTGCTGTCGCACTTCTGTGTGAAGCCAAGGTGGGATCTCTATCATGCTTTCCAAGATGGGGGAGTTCTTAATGCTCTAGCTCTATGTCTTCTACATGAGCTGTAAATCCTTCACAAGCCATCTCTCTCTTCCATGGTGTACTTTCTATAATAGAATGTTGCTTCTCTATCTCCCTCTCACACAAATCAAGCCGCATTTCCTCTTTATGCCTCTCTATTGCTAGGTCTACCATCTTAAGCCAAACTTGTTCCTTCCCTCATGTGTGGTGAAGTTTAGATAGCCATTAGTTTACTCTCTAGTTTCAAATTTACCATCAAGACCGTGATCGCCAGTGGAATACCTTGCAAATATGTTCCTCTTGGATACTGCAAAAACTAGAATTCAACTACCTCCGGGAAAGAGTAAGTAAAAATTGAATATTCTAAAATATAATTGTTTATAACACCACAGAACAATGTATCCACAACGCGAGTCTAGATTAGATCAGTATCATAAAGGGCCTAAAATTATTCCTGTGTCTAGACAAGTATTCGATGCCTCCAATTCCAATGAGATGCATAAGCAGTAAGCCACTCGTATAGTTCTACTAGAAATATAGCAAAAAATATCTCATATAAGTTGTCATATAGATTATGTTCTACCCAAGTGTGTGCGTTAAACTTAGATCCACTACTGAACCGTCATGCATATTCTTCCTCTAGATCGTGTATCCATTCCTCAATACTTGTTCGAGTTAACCGGTATGTCTTCATCGCAAACTATCCTGAAAACAATTGAAAAATAGGTCCCTGCAATGGAACCAATGATGTAGCCTAGAATTTACCAAATAACACCCTAGTCACGCTGGCACATCACTCATGTAACATTCCCATTTTAAGACTTTAGAAATAAGGGAAAATTATTTGAAACATAATGTTCTATGTTCTAAATAAAACATCATTTAGAACACACATTCCATGCCAATCAATCTCATAACAAATAATCGTATTCAGCTGTAATGACACGGTATGTTACCAATCTCTCATTCCATGACTCGATTACCAACCGATCTCTCATGTTTTCTTAAATCATAGAATACTTTATGTATACTATGTATACTTGGTTCTCCTACCCTAATCCAAGTACTGAGTGATATGTTTAAATAACCTATCTGAATATTTGTTACTAATATGTATCTGACATCACGTTTCTTTAAACTAGGTGACTTAGGATAACGAAACTAGCAGCTTGCTATAATTTGGCCAAAGCTTTTCAACATAATGTTCATTTTACTATTCCTAGATGGCATAATCGTCATTTTTGAATATGTCTTTAACCTCACTCTTCTGTTATCTAGAAAGGTCTTTACTAACTACCATCAATCCACATGCCCAAGGTTTGACCCTAGCACAGGTTAGCAACATAATTTGTTATAGGAAAACACTCACAATGACTTATGGTATATGGGCATACTTGATCGACATAATTCAACTGAATGTGCCAAGGTACCTTGAGTCATAGAAAGCTATTCCCTATCCTAAACATGCTCCTAAATTGACCTAGAGAGAAACTAGATTCAAGTCTAGATGTGTGTAGATCTAGATGAAAAAATATGGAAGGGTATTTCCACATGTCAACTGCAACATTGTATCCTTGAGAAGTCCCTGGACTTCTTGAAGGTACAGTATTACATTTGGTGTGTGCCAACATCCATTAGAACGGATTCATCATGATGTACATACTCCTTAGTAGTCATTAAATTCATAATTTAATTGGATTAAGATTCATATTTCATAAAACATGCCTAACCCTAATCCCAACATTCATTAATTTCTTTATCCATAATTAATCTTATTTGATATTAAGAACTTCATTAACTCATGCTTGCATTGATGTTTATTAACTTGCCTTAACAAGCAATTATCCCTGAAAACAAGGCAGCAAACATCAAACACTTAATTCTTAATGTAACCTAGCCATCCAAGAAGGTGTATCATTCACCTAGATTTAGCTAGTGTTTACTTTTTATAATCCTAGCATAATGATTAAACATCACAACCACCATTCCATTTTTTTATTTTTTCATTCTTTTGAGAGAGGAAGAGTCTTCCTCTACATCGTTAGATGTTAGGGTTAACATAACCTTTTCATCATTATTTATTAATGTAGTTTAACTGTATGACCAATAAATATTTCATTATTAAACTATAGTTGTGTAGTTAGAGAACGACATCTTTTGTAAATTAACAAGTTTCATAATAGTAAGGGGGATCGTACTATCCCCTTAATCCAACTTAATAATTGATAAAAACAATAGTATAAAAAACAAGTATAAAGAATATCGATAAGATATCACTACTATTTCCATCATACAAAGTACAAGGGAATTTACACAACAAATTGGAGTTAGTCTCCAAACCTTTCAATTCATCATGATAAAATATACATTTACAAGACTATGCATTTCAGACATACTGCATGTCAATCATCATTAAGATCATAAAAGAACATCTTTTCTCTTTTCTAGTACAACTCAAGAATGAATTTAAATTCTTTACATAAGATCCATAATTAAATAAGCCAATGCATCATAAAAAAAATTCCTTCTTTTATCACTTACGATGTCCATCTACAAAAATTACTAGCATGGTTCAGTTTAATGAAATGAGCATGATAAGCACTAAGCATTAAAATGAAGTGTATTCCACTAATTGTTCCATTAAAACAAATTTGCTTTAATGAAACAATTAATATATCATAAAAATAAGCATAAGTAATAACAACCAGAAAAGAAGTACAAATAAAGATTCTGAATTCACTTTTAAGAAAAGAGCATAATAATGGTCCACAAAATCTGCATTATAACATATAGTTTAATTGATCATATCAATTACTCTTTATCAAACAACAGATCTTGTCATCCAATTTTTTCATAATTCTATCAAAATAGAAATATAACATTTCTCTTTACTATGTAGCAAAAGAAGTTATTTACAGCATAGCTCATATTATGATGTTTCATCCTATAACTTAAGAAAGAATAAAAATCAATACATATTGTTCCCCATACCCTAATCATCTGAAGGGAAAAAATAGGTTCAGAACACGCATAACTACTTCAGTTCCAATATAACAATATAAGGATTCAACATCTAACAAGAATCCCAAATCAATCCAAGAAGGGGCAGAGAGTCAAATAGTCTACCTGCAAGTCTTAACCAACTTCTACATGTTAGAAGATATAATGCAAAGATCTAAAACTAGACGTTCCACAACTCAAGTGAGACTCACACAAAATTAATCTCTTCTCGTGTCCAAGCAAGAGAGGATTCATAATAAGATAGAGTGAAAAAAGATTAAACCTTCCAATACCAAATCCAAATAAAGTATGACTCGGTCAAACATAGTAGTCCGTCTAAACATGTTTACATTTTCTCTTCTACTGAAATGACTCAGTTGTTCTCTTTTCGCATCATTAAAACAAATTACTAGTAGAAAGTACACAAGACAATCCACAAGGAAATTTTCATCTCAGAAGAGTGGTTTCTCACTATTCCCTACAAGACAGAAAGGATAGAAATCCAAACCCAAAAGTCGAGCAGGCTTAAGAGAACAATCACTCTACAGCCAAGAAGAGAGTCATGCCATAAAGAAGTTTGATCAAATGAACCTATCTTTTATAAATTTAAAGGATCTAAAATACAAAAGGTCTGATAAAGAATTCATTTCATTTCTAATATCAAATGAATTCCATTTCTATTTCCAAAAATCAAAATTTCTTTACTAGATCCCAAAAGAGAATACAAAACCAAACACACAGTCAAAATAAAGCACACTTCCAATTTCCCTTAAAAATCATTACAACCTAGTTAATCTATTCCAATTCATTAAACACAAGTTCAATTTCATTTCTCAGAAAGGTGTACACAGTACAGTCCCAAAAACAGTATAATATAAAAAAAATTCAATAAAACTCACGAACTCAATAGAAACTATATTCCCAACTTCAAGGTATTACACAGCTCCATATAAAAGAGACATATAGTTTGTGGTCATCATGAAGACAAATTAAATGAAACAACCCCAAACCAGAGGTAATAAATCCTATCAAAAAAATTAGAATGAGAGAGTATTCAAATCTTCTTTCCCTAAAAACCCAAAATTCAATTTAAGAGGATCTGACAGTGAGTAAGAAAACCTAATATACATTTGATTCAAGCAATGTCTCAACTTTACCTCTAATCCTAACAAAAAAAACACAACAAAGACTCTCACAGCTCCATCTAAAAATATTATGACAGAGAAGGTATTCATTTCAAACATCAATCATAAGAAGGATTATGCATACCGCATTTCCATAAACCTCAAAAACTATTAACGACTATTCTAAAAAAAATCTATATCAAACCAAACCCACAACAAGATACAGTTCTAGTCCATTAATCCTTCAAACAAAATAGTCAAGCCTTCAACAAGACATGGGTTTTCACAGAGCAGAGGAGGGAAGAATATCCTCCTTATTTACATGCACTTACCAGTTTAAATAAAATGGTACAGTCTCAAAAATTGAAGTACCACAACCATTCCAACTCACAAAGCTACAAGGAGAAGATCTCGAAAGAGATAACCAAATCAAATCAAACCAAAACTAATCTCCCAAGATTTTTCGAGCAGATAGTCCCATGAACAAGTTCTAAGTATTTCAAAACCTTGAATATGAGTAAAACTCAAGCTCAGAACACAAGTACATAACCAAACACCATGACTCGAATACAATTTCAGATCACGTAAGTATTGAATACGAGTATAGTGCTAAACACAAAGCTTCGAACACAAGTTTTGAGCAACCCAAAGCTCCATTACAAGCTCAAAATGAAACACAAGGCTCCAATATAAGTTCAGAATGAAACAGAAGGCATCATATACCAGTTCAAAACAAAAACCTCAAACACAAGTTCTTAACGAAATACAAGTTTCACATGCATGTCACCACTGAACTAGAAAAAAGAGAAAGTTTCCAAGGCTAACATTATATAGCAATGGGATTATATCCAAAACCCACAAAGATTCATAAAACTATGAAAGTAAATAACCAAAAAAATCATGAAAACATTTATCTCAAGAGAGTAGAGTTGTTTTAATGAAACATTTCAAAGAAAGAAATAGATATTAATGGGTAGAGCCTATCATGCCTAGTAGTTCCTCTTCTAATTCAAAGGAGATTTCCAGCCAATATTCCAACTCTTTTTCTTCTCCATGAAAGATCAAAAACCAAACATCTTTTCTTCCAATGCCTCATATACTTTCCCTCAATCAAAAATAAACCAGAGAACCCAAAAATAGCCATAAAGTAGAAGTTGAACTGCTAGTTCGAAGAACCAGATAGCTCCATGCAAAGTGAAAATCGTAATGCATGAAAGATCAAACAACCTCCAAAAAATCTTCCTTCCTTGTTTCCAAGACAATTTGCACACAAAAACTAGGGTCCATTAATGTAATTACTCCCAAATATTTTGCTTATCTCTCCTTGCCACCACCTCCCAAAATTGGCGAATGTCATTTCTAATTTAACATGCATTTCCATCTTTAGTGAAGCCTCCATGTATGCTTCCACTAACGTCTACCTACCTTTTCCAAAATTGGTTGTACCTCCATTCATTTAACCAAAATCAAATCAACTAAATGCTATTGGAACCGTCACCATAATGCCATGCAACCTTTAGGTTCCCTTTCAATAGTTTAGGATAGATTTCCCAAAACTCAGGTTAGTCTAACAATAATTACCTTAGGTCTTAAAAAATTTCCATAGGTAATTTCCACCTTAGGTTAGATCAAATTCACAACCATATAGTATTAGGTCTTAGGTTAAAAAAGCCTAGCATTACTTTAATTATTCCTCCCTTATTCATTTAGCACACAAACTTAGGTTAGGATGTCATCCAAATGAAATAGAATAAGAAGATCAGGTTAGATTGAAACCCAAATAAGTAGACATAGCTAGGAAGTAGGTGCTTTTACCTAGTTTAGGATACTGTTAGGATAATCCTTTAGTTTTTAGGATTTAGATTCCCTTCATAGTCATGAAGTAGACTATATTTCGTTTATGCCATTAATGTCCTAAAGAGATCAATCCTAAAGACCCAAGCACAAACATACAACCGAATGAAGGCACGTTCATACAAGAAAAAATAATTTGTAACATACAAATTTCAGTCCACTACGTCTCTCCACCTATGACTTTCAATTTTAATATTCAGTCCGGTAAGGAGATTTAAAACGTTCCTTGGATCACTAGAATTGATCCAAGGATGAGTCTGTAAAAGAGATAAGTTTGTAACTCTCAAAACCAAAGTGCAACTTACCTATAAGAAGTGAAAGTGGATTCTTATAAGCCATATCATTTTAGTCCAATGAATCCAAGAGAAAATATGATTTATCCATAACAAGCATGATTTTCAACAATCAAGGAAACACACCTCATTCAAGAAAATCACATGCCAACACTTGTAATGCAAAAGAGAAATATAATTGTTTTTCAAAGGTGTTACATAATTCCCTCCTAAAAAGAATCATCATCTTGATGATTGTCTTATTTTGACCATTTCATTAAGGAAAAACAATTTATTCACTTTCTTAACATATATTTGTAATAATATCAGAAGTTAAAGTTCCATAAATCAGCACTCACATAGTTGTTTATTCAAAAATAAATAGTCATCTACCCAAAACTGAAAGACTTATTGACATATAAAGATAAAATTACAAATTTTATCAGTCATCATATTCAATCCTGATCAAATAAATATGGAAAAGAGGTTTTCATATCCTCCAAGTTTTTCCAAGTTGCACTATCTTCATTAAACTGGTCCCACTAGACCTTACATTAACTTATTTCATGATTTCTTAAATACAACTGGCAAGTTTCCAGCACTTGTATGGGTTTAACCATGATTATTCCTAGTTTTTGGACCTACAAGGAATTCTAATTCAACACATGTGATAAATCTGAAACATATTTCTTAAGTAAAGAAATATGGAAAACATTATGCATTCGTGACAAAGCAGGAGGTAATGTTAAATGGTAAGCTACAGGGTTGATTACTTCAACTATCTCAAAGGGTCCCACATAATGAGGTGATAACTTTGAAGCCTTTCCAAAAGTCACATTACTCTTTTTCGGTTTAACCGAAAGAAATACCTTCTCACCAAATTCAAATTTCCTGTCAACCCAACTTTAAGTCAACATAACTCTTTTTCCTATCTATTGCTTCTTTCAAGCTTTCACGAATCATTTTAACTTGTTATTCCATTTCCGTAAGGATTTCAGGTCTAATTACCTCTCTATCCTCAATGTTGTCCCAACTGAAGGGGGTTCTACATTTTTCTTCCGTATAGTGCTTCGACAGGGGCCATCTTAAGAGAGGCATGATATGTGTTATTATAAGCAAACTCAACTAGTGGAAGGTACTCTTACCACTTATATTGCTAACCCATATAATACATTTGTAACATATCCTCTAAAACTTAATTAACCCTTTCAGTCCATCCATCTGTTTCCGGATGATACGCAGAACTGAACTTCAGCTTAGTTCCTAGAGCTGCATTAAGTGTTTTCCAAAACCTTGACGTTATTATAGGATCTCTATCTGATATGATTAATTTAGGTATTCCATGTAATCTGAAAATTTCATGTACAAATATTTTATCCCATACAGGAGAATCAACTTTCAGATTACCAGCAATAAAATGTTTATTTCTTGACATAGGCAACCCTTGTACAAAATCCATGCTTATTACTTGCTATTTGTACTATGGTATGCTATGAGGATACAATAAACCGGTCGGGTGCATATGTTCAGCTTTAACACATTGACATTCAAGGGAATGTGTCACAAAATCAATAACATCCTTTTTCATCCCCTTCCAAAAATATTGTTGTCTTATATCAGCAAGCATCTTTGTAATACCAGGGTGTCCAGAAAAGGTGAATTGTGAAATTCTTCAAGAAATTTCTTTCTTAATTCATTTAGTGAAGGTATTTGTACTCTGATTTCAAATCTTAATATTCCTTCATTTTCAAAATGAAAACCTTTATACCTCACATCATTTGGATTGCAAAAAGTACTTTTTTTACTTGCTGAAAGTAAGAATCAGATTCCATAACACTTTTTACTTCATCCTTAAACTAAGTTCTTAATGTAATAAGAGCAGAAATTTGCTTCCTACGACTTAGAGCATCAACCACTCTATTTTCCTTATCTTTGATGTAACTGATATCAAAATCATATTGAGACAAAAAATCTAACCATCTTCATTGTCTTGCATTAAGATTTGGCTGAGTGAAAATATACTTCAGCCCAAGATGATCAGTTTTAAATTCAAAAGGTTTACCAAGTAGGTAATGCCTCCAAACTTGTAGTGCATGAATAATGGAAACAATCTCTAAATCATGTGGATCATAATTCAAATCATGTAACTTTAGTTTTCTACTTTCATAAGCTATGAAATGATCATTTTGTAACAAAATACCTCCTAGACCTTCCCCAGATGCATCTATTACAACCGTGAAGTCTCCATTAGAATCTGGTACAGCTAAAATAGGTGTTGAAGTTATTTTTTCCTTCAAAGTTCTAAATGCATATTCACATTTCTCATTCCAAAAAAACTTCTTATCATTTTTCTGTAATGAAGTTATTGGTGTAACCACCTTAGAAAAATATTTTACAAATTTTTTTATAGTAACCAGCAAGTCCCATGAAGCTTTTAACTTCATATACATTATTTGGTGTAGGCCACTCAGTTATAGCTATAATTTTACAAGGATCTACAGAAATTCCATTCTTACTTATTACATGTCCCAAATAGTTCACTTTTGTTTCATAGAAAGAACATTTAGATAGATTACCATATAACCATCTCTTTCTCAAAATTTCCAAAAATATCTTCAAATGCTCATGATGTTCCTCAATACTTTTAGAATATATGAGAATGTTGTCCAAGAATACGAGAAAAATTTTGTCCAAGAATTCTTGAAAGATATTATTCATTAAATTCATAAAACCTGTAGGTGAATTTGTTAATCCAAAGGGTAAAAATGTGAACTCATAATGTCCATACCTTATTCTGAAAATTATTTTATGAATGTCCTCATCCTTAATCCGTAATTGATGATATCCAGATTGAAGATATATATTAGAATATACAGATGCTCCATGCATCTGGTCAAATAAATAATCAATTCTAGGGAGTGGGTATTTATTCTTGATTGTTGCTTTGTTTAACATCTTGAAATCAATGCACAATCTAAGTGTTCCATCTTTCTTTTTCACAAAAATTATTGGTGCTCCCCAACATGAAACACTTGGTCTAATCAAACCCTTAGAAAAAAGTTCTTGCAATTGAGCCTTAAGCTCTACTAATTCCATAGTAGTCATTCGATATGGTGCCTTAGAAATAGGCTCAGTTTTAGGTTTGATTTCAATTGTGAAATCAAATTCCCTTTTGGGTGGAAGACCTGGTAACTCTTCTGGAAACATGTAACTGAAGTTTTGTAATATTGGATATCGTTCCATGACATTGTTGGTGTCTTTATCTATTTCTACAATATTTACTGCATATAAGGTACAACCTTTATTTTTGGCCTTTTTAAGTTGCATACATGACAGCTTCTTAATAGAAATCTCATGTTTCACATCCTAAATCTCTGTTGTTTTCTGCAGATAATCTAAACAAACAATATGTTTTTCAAAAGAATCCACCTTTGCCTTACGTTCAGCTAACCAATTAACACCTATGATTACATCATAAGACCTTAAAGGTGCAACATAAAGATCTACTTCTATGGAAAAATTAAGTAAGTTAAGGATTGCTCCAAACAGACACATACTATCAGTATGAACAACATTGTTTCCATAATGTACAGTCCATGTTTTATTCATGTTTCTAGCTTTTATTTTTAGTTTAGAATCTAATTTACTAGAAATAAAACATTTCGTAGCTCCGGTATCAAAAATAATAGTTATAGGTATGCCAAATAACTTACCCAGAACCTCTATGGGTGTGGCCTGTTTTTCATCCTGTATGTCAGCTACTGCAGCGTGTATCTTGTGTTGTTGATTACGATCATACTTTTTCAAAGGAAATTGATTTACGTAATGATATTTTCCATAGTTATAATATCCTCCTACATGTCCCTTTCTAGGCTCATATTTATTTCTAGCCCTAGAATTATCATTCTGACCTCCATAGGACTTATGTCTGTTATTCTTATTCTTGACAAGGTTGTTTTGTGCATTACTAGCAGTCTTATTCATTATTGATTTCTTACTATTATCAACTAAAAACTTACTTTTCATTCCAAATTTCTTCCATGGTCCTTTCTTAGGTGAAAGAGATGATGAAAAGGAGTTGGGAACTTTATTCCTTACTTACTCCTTATGAGTAGAAATTGCCTTCAATTTATGTTCCTACCTTATGGATTTTTTAACAACCCCTTCCATCGTGGTTGGGTTTTGAACATCCACCTCTCCTCCTATAATGAGATTCAATCCCATGATGAATTTCCATATCCTAAACTTCTTGTCAGTTTGATTCTGAGGTACATACTTAAGGAGTTTAGTAAACCACTCCTAATACTCAGTTATAGTTAGCTTTCCTGTAGCTAAGTTTTGGAATTCAGTCATTTTCTGATCATAGTAAAGTTGCGGTAGCTGACGTTGCCTAAAGTAACCTTGAAATAGATCCCATGTGATATTAGTTTCATCAATATTTAACTCAACCTTACGGTTGTCCCACCATGAAGATTCCTCATGAGAAAGCTGATATGCTCCCCATATCACCTTTATTTCTTCTAAGAAATTCCTTATTGCAAAGTACTTCTCCATCTCGCTGAGCCAATTCTCATCTCCATCTCCTAATTTGGTGCCATCAAATCTGGGTGGACTTATCCTTTTTATATCATTAGTGAGTTTAGTTGTCATCCTAGACTTTTTGTTCTCAGGCTGATAAGGTATGTTCACATTGTTATTATCAACACCTAAATTAGCATTGTCCTCAGGAAGTGGCTGCTTATTATTACCAGCATCTTTTTTCTCCTCATTTCCCATTACTTGTTATTTAATTATAGCCAAACGATCTCTTGTGTCCAACAAGGAAGCAAGGATCTCATCGATTTTTTGGGAAGTTACTATTCCTTCCTTAGGTGGAGGATTATTTACAGCATCTCCTCTTGTTCTAACCATTTTCTGTTAACAATAAAATTTAAGTTTCATCAGATTATGGACACAATAGGTCCAAGAGTTGTAACCTTCAGTGATGATACCAAGATGTAACCTTCCCATTTTAAGACTTTAGAAACAAGGGATTTTTTTTTTTGAAACACAATGTTCTCTGTTCTAAATAAAACATCATTTAGAACACACATTCCATGCCAATCAATCTCATAACAAATAACCATATGCAGTTGTAATGACTTGGTATGTTACCGATCTCTCATTCCATGACTCGATTACTAACCAATCTCTCTTGTTGTCTTAAATTTTAGAATACTTTATGTATACTATGTATACTTGGTTCTCCTACCCTAATCTAGGTACTGAGTCATATGTTTAAATAACCTATCTAAATATTTGTTACTAATATTTCATCTGGCATCACATTGCTTTAAACTAGGTGACTTAGGACAACACAACTAGTAGCTTGCGATAATTTGGCCAAAGATTTCCAACATACTCTTCATGTTACTATTCCTAGATGGAATAATCATCATTTCAGAATACATCCTTCACCTTGCTCTTATGTTATCTATAAAGGTCTTTATTGACTACCATCATTCCACTTGCCAAAGGTTTGACCCTAGCCCAGGTTAGCAACATAATTTGTTATAGGAAAATGCTCACGATGACTTAGGGTATATGGGCATAGTCTATCGACCTAAGTCAACCAAATGTGCCAAGGTACCTCGAGTCATAGAAATTTATTCCCTATCCTAAACATGCTACTAACTTAACCTAGAGAGAAACTAGATTCAAGTCCAAATGTGTGTAGATCTAGATGAACAAATATAGAAGGGTGTTGTCACATGTCAACTGCAACACTGTATCCTCAAGAATTCCCTAGACTTCTCGAAGGTATAGTCCTACAATTGGCATGTGCCAACATCTGTTATAATTGATTCATCACAATTGTACATACTCCTTAGTGGTCACTAAATTCATAATTTAAATGGATTAAGATTCATATTTCAGAAACCATACCTAACCCTAATCCCAACATTCATTAATTTCTTTATCCATAATCAATCTGATTTGGATATTAAGAACTTCCATTAACTCATGCTTGCATTGATGTTTATTAACTTGCCTTAACAAGTAGCTATCCCCGAAAATAGGGCAGCAAACATCAAACGGTTAATTCTTAATGTAACCTAGCCATCCAAGAAGGTGTATCATTCACCTAGATTCGGCTAGTGTTTACTTTTTATAATCATTGTACAAGGATTAAAGATCACAACCACCATTCCATTTATTTACTTTTTCATTCTTTTGAGAGAGGAAGAGTCTTCCTCTACATGGTTAGATGTTATGGTTAACATAACATTTTTATCATTCTTTACTAATATAGTTTAACTGTATGACCAATACATATTTCATTATTAAACTATAGTTGTGTAGTTAGAGAATGACATATTTTGTAATTTAACAAGTTTCATAATAGTAAGGGGGATCGTACTATCCCCTTAATCCAACTTATTAATTGATAACAACAATAGTATACAAAACATGTATAAAGAATATCGACAAGATATCACTACTATTTCTGTCATACAAAGTACAAGAAAATTTTCACAACAAATTGGAGTTAGTCTCCAAACCTTTCAATTCATCATGGTAAAATATACATTTCCAAGACTATGCATTTCAGACATATTGCATGTCAATCATCATTAAGATCATAAAAGAACATCTCTTCTCTTTTCCAATACAACTCAAGAATGAATCGAAATTATTTACATAAGATCCATAATTAAATAAGTCAATGCATCATAAAATAATTTGCCTTCTTTTATCACTTACGATGTCCATCTGTAAAAATTACTAGCACGGGTCAGTTCAATGAACTAAGCATTATACACACTAAGCATTAAAATGAAATGCATTCCACTAATTGTTCCATTAAAACAAATCTGCTTTAATGAAACAATTAATATATCATAAAAATAAGCATAAGTAATAACAACCAGAAAAGAAGTACAAATAAAGAGTCTGAATTCACTTTTAAGAAAAGAGCATAATAATGGTCCACAACATCTGCATTGTAACATATCGTTTAATGGATTCTATCAATTACTCTTTATCAAACAACGGATCTTGTCATCCAATTGTTTCATAATTCTATCATAATAGAAATACAACATTTATCTTTACTATGTAGCAAAAGAATTTATTTACAGCATAGCTCATATTACGGTGGTTTCATCCGACAACTTAAGCAAGAAGAAGAATCAATAATTTTAGAACATGCATAACTACTTCAATTCCAGGATAACAATATAAGGATTCAACATTAAAGAGTCAACATCTAACAAGAATCCAAAATCAATCCAAGAATGGGTAGAGAGTTAAACAGTCTACCTGCAAGTCTTAACCAACTTCTACATGTTAGAAGATATAATTCAAAGGTCTAAAACTAGACATTCCACAACTCAAGCTAGACTCACACAAAATTAATCTCTTCTCATGTCCAACCAAGAGAGGATTCATAATAAGATAGAGTGCAAAAAGATAAAACCTTCCAATACCAAATCCAAATGAAGTATGACTTAGTCAAACATAGTAGTCAGTCTAAACATGTTTACATTTTCTCTTCTACTAAACCGACTCAGTTGTTCACTTTCCACATCATTAAAAAGTAGACAAGACAATTTTACAAGGAAAATTACTAGTACAAAGTAGACAAGACAATTTACAAGGAAATTTCTATCTCAGAAGAGTGGTTTCTCACTATTTCCTACAATACAGAAAGGATAGAAAGCCAAATCCAAAATTTGAGAAGGCTTAAGAGAAAAATCACTCTACAGCCAAGAAGAGAGTCGTGCCAAAGAGGATTTCGATCAAATGAACCTATCTTTTATAAAGTTAAAGGATCTCAAATGGAAAAGGTCCAATAAAGAATTTTTTTCATTTCTAATATCAAATGAATTCCATTTCCATTTCCAAAAAGTATAAGTTCTTTACTAGTTCCCAAAAGAGAATACAAAACCAAAGACACAATCACAAGAAAGCACACTTCCAGTTTCCCTTACAAATCATTAAAACCTAGTTTATCTATTCCAATTCATTAAACACAAGTTTGATTTCATTTCTCATAAAGATGTACATAGTACAGTCCCAGAAATAGTATAATATAAAAAAGTTTCAATAAAACTCACAAACTCAATGGAAATTGTATTCCCAACTTCAAGGTATTACATGGCTCCATATAAAAGAGACATATAGTTCATGGTCATCATGAAGACAAATTAAATGAAACAACCCCGAACCAAAGGTAATAAATCCTATCGATAGATTCAGAATGAGAGAGTATTCAAATCTTCTTTCCCTAAAAACCCAAAATTCAATTTAAGAGGATCTGACAGTGAGTAAGAAAACCCAATATATGTTTGTGTCAAGCAATGTCTCAACTTTACCTCCAATCATGACTGAAACAGAAAACACAACAAAGACTCTCACAGCTCCATCTAAAAAGATTCCGATAGATAAGGTATTCACTTCAAACATAAATCACAAGGACTATACATACCACATTTCCATAAACCTCAAAAATTGTTAACGACTGTTCCAAATGAACTCTATATCAAACCAAACCCACAACAATATACATTTCCAGTCCATTAATCCTTCAAACAAAATAGTCAAGCCTTCAACAAGACATGGGTTTTCACAAAGCAAAGGAGGGAAGAATAACCTCCTTATTTACATGCCCTTACCTATTCAAATAAAATGATACAGTCTCAAAAACAAAACTACGACAATCATTCCAACTCATGAAGCTACAAGAATAGGATCTCTAAAGAGATAACCAAATCAACTCAAACCAAAACTAATCTCCCATGATTTTTTTAGTAGAAATTCCCATGAATGAGTTCTAAGTATTTAAAAACCTTGAATACGAGTAAAACTCAAGCTCAGAACATAAGTATAAAACATAACACCACGACTCAAATACAAGTATTGAATACAAGTACAGTGTTAAACACAAAGCTTCGAACACAAGTTCTGAGCAATCCAAAGCTCCATTACAATCTCAGAATGAAACATAAGGCTTCAATATAAATTCAGAATGAAACACAAGGCATCATATACAAGTTCAGAATGACAACAACCTTGAACACATGCTCTGAATGAAATACAAGCTTCAAAATATAAGTTTCAAATACATGTCACCACTAAACTAGCACAAAGAGAAAGTTTCCAAGGCTAACATTGTTTAGCAATGGATTATATCCAAAAACCACAAAGATTCATAAAACCATGAAAGTAAATTATCAGAAAATTCATGAAAACATTTATCTCAAGAGAGCAGAGTTGTTTTAATGAATCATTTAGAAGAAAGCAAGAAATCTTAATGGGTAGAGCCTATCATGCCTGATAGTGCTTTTGCCAATTTGAAGGAGACTTCCAGCTGAGATTCCAACTGTTTTTCATCTCCACGAAAGATCAACAACCAAACATATTTTCTTCAAATGCCTCATTTACTTTCCCTCGATCGAAAATAAACCAGAGAACCCAAAAATAGCCATAAAGTAGAAGTCAAACTGCTAGTTTGAAGAACCAGATAGCTCCATGCAGAGAAAAAAACACAATGTATGCAAGATCAAACAACCTCCAACAGATCCACCTTCCTTATTTCTAAGATGGTTTGCACACACAAATCAATGTCCATTAATGCAGTTACTCCCAAATCTCATGTTTATCTCTTCTTTCCACCACCTCCCAAAACTGGCGAATACCATTTCTAATTTAACATGCATTTCCATCTTTAGTGAATCCTCCACATATGTTTCCACTAAAGTCCACCTACCTTTGCCAAAACTGGTTGTACCTCCATTCATTTAACCAAAATAAAATCAACTAAACACCATTGGAACCGTCATCATAATTCCATACAACCTTTAGGTTCCCTTTCAATAGTTTAGGATAGATTTCCCAAAACTTAGGTTAGTCTAACAATAATTACCTTAGGTCTTAAAACATTGACATAGGTAATTTCCACCATAGGTTAGATCAAATTCACAACCATATAGTATTAGGTCTTAGGCTAAAATAGCCTAGCATTACTTTAATAATTCCTCCCTTATTCATTTAGCACACAAACTCAGGTTAGGATGCCATCCAAACTTAAATTATAAGTCAGTTATAGCTTCAACTATACCTGCTCACCATGACTTTACAATGGATCCATGATCAACCAGCTGCTTACTTGACAGTGGTCACTTGAGATAGTTGATTTTATTACCAGGGGTATCTTGCTGGTTATGTACCCCCCTACTCCAATCCATTGGTTAACTTAATAAAATTTATACATGTAGGTTGATATAATGCATTTTATAAAGAGGCAATTACCCACTCGTAATCTTATCTATTCCCAAGTATGCTTAACATATGGTTCATTAATACATATAATATTCTTAAGCAACATTCCTCTCTTAGTTCCTTATCCGCTCTCTAGCATTCACACATATTTTATGTGTATCACTTACTACTTGATTTATACTAATGTTCATTACAATAGTATTGAAGACACTAAATACCTATCTTGATAGATTTCCAACTCATAACACATAATATGCCAATCAATCTCTTATAATACAATATATTGCAACTAGTAATCTACCTTAAACAAAATCCTTCTTTTAATGAATAACAGTTACATTAAATACAAATGACACTCTCATGTACAAAGAGAAGTATTTTATTTAAGATGATTAAAAAATAATATATCTTCAGACTTCCCTTGATCAAAAGATTAGGCAAAACTAAATACTTCACCCTTCTCTACATTTATCTACAAAATTGTTAGCACGATTTAGTTCACAAGAACTGAGCATGATAAGCACCAACTCACCATAATGACATGCTTTACTTAGATATTTCATAAAAGGAACTCTCATTATCTTTATGAATTCATATTGCAGAAATTAAGAAGGTAAACAAATATTTCCCAAGCATGCCAAGAACAACAAATAAAATGAGCCAAGAAAGAAATCATTTTTAGAATTACATTTCAATATAACTTATTCCGTCACTTAAGTTCTAAGGTTAACATAAGAACCAAAATTACTCAACAGATTAATTATAGGTGTAACATGATTTCCGTCATGCTATCCATACTTGCATACCTGAAATTTTCTACCCAACCATTAAGTAACCATAAATATAGCAAGTATCATAGACAAGCAATATCTCAAGTCTTCCTCAACATAACCTATGAAGGATCTCAGACATCCCTAAGGTAAACTAATATTTAATCAATTATGCCAAGGCTTCAATATTTTTTAGCTTAAAGTATGTAATCAATGCTTATCTACAAGATGATAATAAATCTTATCATCATGCATGAAAAAGAACAGATCAAACTCCAACTGCTAATTTCATAGCCAGTACTTAAATCGTATTAAAAATTAATTCATCATTCCAAGCTTAGGAAAAGAACATATTTCCACACCTCAGTATTGTTTGCAACATATCAAGATCGGATAACACTATTAGCACTTAATAGCCTCTAAGAGAGTAGTGTTGTCAAGATAACATGACTATTACATGATCCAGATAACTCATCCGGACTCTGAAAACCTTATGAGTTTGTTCATAATACATCCAAATTAGTACTATACATATTTCCTTGGTAAGTAAAAGACACCAATAGAATGAGAAATGATCTCCTAACCCATTCCACCAAAAAAGGTTGGAACATA